>JAZKJV010000625.1:434166-631621 GCA_037367405.1 Ottelia alismoides
TGCACGCAGGCATGCAAGTGCACAGGAGCGCGCAGGCGTGCGAGAGCACGCAGGTGCGCAGGCGCGCGAGGGCAAGCGCGCAGGTGCGCAGGCGCGCGAGGGCGAGCGCGCAGGCACGCGAGGGCGAGCGTGCAGATGCGCAGGCGCGGAGGCGCGGAGCGCACAGGCGCACGCGCGGCGGAGGCGCTGGGGGCGCGAGTATGCGCCGGCGGCGGTGAGAGAGAGAGGCACGCGGGTGGGGTAGGGATAGGGTTAGGGTTTCGAGAACTCCGGTCTAGGACCGTCGCTCTGATACCATGTTGGGAAAAATAGAAGAGATGTTTATTCCATCAGCCCTAGGCTCTCTTATATAGGAGAGTAGCCTATGGGTAAATTACATAAAGCATACGGCTGAAAATAAAAATAACAGAGAGTTCCAAAGGAAACTAATATATATATATATATATATATGTTTACAATTATCTTAGCGGATTATTGTCTTAATATTTTGGAGGAGGCCTGGTTGCTTGTTGCAAGCTCTCACTGATACCAACAAAAGCTGAACGACTCAATGATGATGATAACTACTTTGAGGATTCGACAAGAAATAGGAGTTAGGAAGGTAAGCTAATGAACTTGACTATTACTCGACCATTACATATGTTGTTAGTGGGACATGTTAACATATATGAAATTCGTGATACAGACACTAGCGAAATGTAGTGCTTATTTTTTCAATACCTAAAGAGATACCTAAAAAGGGACTTTTCTATGCATGTCATAGTCACTTGGATGTTTGATCTTATCACCATAGAAAAACTGTAAAGGGGAAAACAGAAAAGAATCGTCATTTTTTAAAAAGTCGTTCTCTTTCTTTTTTCTCTTAGCTTTCTTCTCTCTTTTTTCATATGGCATTTTTTGTACAATAGCCTCTTTTTCTCTACAACAATAATAAAAGCATTGTCCCACATTAAGTCGAGGACAGTTACATGGATTCTTTGCCTCCATTCAGATTTAAATCAAAAAAATTCTTCTTCCTTTTTTTTAAATCACTTCAACCCAAATTGGCCCAAAAGAGTTCTCTCTTCCCCCCTCATTTTTTTAAAATCGTGGTAGCCACTGGGCCTAGAAATAATATCCCCCTCCAAACAAAAAATGCGCTTGCCCCCCCCCCCCCGTTTCTCTAAGCAGAGAATCGGGCCCGCCTCTTTTTTCATTTAAATGAAGGGTATTAGGCCCCAACTTTCTATCGAATTAAGGTTCCCAATGGGGGACCCCTCTCTCATCTCTCTGCCTCGATGGGGATCTTCTTCCCGAATCATCATCTCAACCATGGATCGAAGAAAGAGACGACATGGACGTAGAAGCATCGCGTTAGGAGGGCTTGCTGGAGGTTTAGAGGTTATGCCACCTAGAGTTGGAGACTCGCACAAGGGGGGTGCCTAGAAGCATCGTCACCGCCTTGAACTTGGCGTGAGAGAAGGCAAGGCTGGGACTCATGGCATGGCTAGAGGATCCGCGCCATCTGGAGAAGTCGAAGAATAGAACCCATCTTCGGTTGCTTCTCCTTTTTTCCTATCGTGGGTGATGCTGGAGGGAGGAGTACTACATTGATGTTGCTATTGCTTCTCGCAAATGACAGGGGCTATAGTCGTGGTCTGATATGCAAATGGAGTCAAGGCCTAGTCTGCGGTAGTTGGGTTGCAAGGGTGAACCCTTCTTCATATGTCTGCAAGATGCACTCGAATGTAAATCTGGGAGCATCGAATTCAGATCGTAAAAGGTGTGAAGATCTTGCGTCGTCAATGCGATGAATCTGAACACATGAAGAAGAGGGCATGCGAGATGTCGGCCTGCAAATACCAACCAGGAAATTACGTGTGCCTTGAGTACCTTCAGAGTGAGTATAATTAGGATTTTAGAAATTGAACCTTAGAACTTTCTTATGTACCGGCTTGGATGCGCACGTACTTCTCAAAATTGGGGTTTGGAAACCCTACATCTTTTTTGAATTTTAAAAAGATTATGAAAAGATCACAAATATGAACATAATAATCTTCAAGAATAAATCCACAAACAGAACATAATAATAAATCTTCAAGAACGAAATCCAATAATCGAACCCGCTTTGATATCATGCAGAAAACAAGAATGCAGAAGCATAATTAAAGATAAAGAATATAAACAACATGAAGAACAACAGGATTTTACGTAGAACCCTACTCTGTAAGCGGGATGAAACCACGGAAGAACCGCCTCAAGAAGCCGGTGTTTCTATTAATATCTCTCTCAATGAATACATGTGGTATGGGGCTTCTTATATACTCCCACCAGTAAGACCAAGTCCCACTCATAGACAATGTCATAAAAGTCGCCCAATGACCCGACTAATAGGTCTGACTAGATTAGTATGTGTCGTGACCGACCGAGCATTGACTAATCCCGACTACGTCTAGGTAGTTGAATAATTTTTGCTTGGAGAACCATATTTTGTTAGTTTTTGCTTTTTAAAAGCAAACTTAATCAAATATGGTTAATGTTTTATTTAAAGTCAATTTCTTCTTTTATTTCACTGGGATAATATAAAAAAATGTATAAATTTAGGTAAACATATAAGAATATATGTATAAAATGATTTATATATTTAAAATAATTAAAAAAATCAAATCCGATTAAAGCTTGTCTAAATTCGATTATTCGCTCGACTGCCAATTAATCCTTAGTCGGTGACCCAGCCGATCGAGAACTGACTACCGACTTTTGCAACCTTGCTCATAGACGATGTGGGACTAAAATTGTGGATGTGGTAATTGGACTCAGGAGGGATCCAATCACCCATCTATGGACGCATACTCTGATAATTCCATAATGCATTTTCTCAGCTGGCATTCCTTTCTCTTGTCCAAGTTGTGCATGAGTGATAATGTATACACCATCTAGAGAGTGTGAAATATTCAAGGTTTGGATATGTGGTCCAAGTGGTTGTATATGTAATCGCATATGCATATTTGGTACCCCTACCGAAGCATATATTAAATATGTAATCATTATGCAGCCCGAACGCATATGAGGACCGCATACACCACATATGCAACCATATATATAATATGTGGTGCATATGGTTGATATGGGGTGTATATTGAATACAACTTCTATGGATCATTTAGGGATCCGAATATGAGAGACCCGAAATACCCTTCCCTATTAAAAAATGATACCTTAAATATGGGGAGTACGATGTCAAAAATGTAACATACATCATTTTTATGATGTCTTGTGTTACTTTACTAGAGACCCATGGATGGTGGGACTGTATATTATATTATATAAATTTTAAAATTTTAAACGTTGTATTGTATTAAATCATCAACTATAAAATTCATCGCTATTATCATTTTTTAGTATTATTGTTAGGATCTGCGCCGCTGGGACCTTGTTGCACTTGGGGATGAAGCTCTCACATATAAAATAACTGTTGTGACTCCAAAATTAAGGCTTCAAACCCTAGAACTTAATCTTGAACTTGAATGAACAATAATCAAAATACCAAAATTGAATCTCGGACAAATGATTAAAAAAACTTATCGAGAATCGAACCCGCTCTAATACCATGTTAGAAAAGATAATGTGGAAGCTAATATCAGAGAAAAGAATAAAATCATTGAGAAACACGGGATTTTACATGGAACCCTACTCCCTAAAGAGTGTGATGAAACAACGGGAGAACGCCTCAAAGGGTTGATTTGTCTATCGACTTTCTCATCTGATATAGGGGGTATGGTGTTTCTTATATAGCCTCCACATACCCTCTAAGTCCCACCACTGGTAGATGTCGTAAATGGATCTTGGAAGGGATCCATACCCATTTACATATGACGAATATACTCCAATGATTACTATTTTGATATTTTCAATTAAAATACTACAAACTACATAATCCGCATATACTCGCTTATACTCCTCCATATAACCTCTTAATCGCTTTAGACTGTCTGACCGAACCAATACCACATATTATATTTCAAAAACTTGGAAAGAATACGTGTAGTTCTTTTTAAAGTTCTTATAATATTCTTTAGAGATCATTGAGATCTTAAAATAACCTGAGATATTATACCATCTTTATTGTTCTTTCTTATAATATTCTTTCTTGATATCACTCCTCTGAACTTTACTTACTTTTGAGAACATATAAATGCGAGGTTTGGGGGAGGCAGAGCGCGGGTGGACAGTCATCAAAAGGCGTCGTCGGTCACCGTATTCGAACGCGTACAGCGAAATAAAAATCTTAATTGGTGATACAAAGCCTCGGATGAAGACATTTGTGAGGGGTTGTCTACCTTGTGGAGGCTCGAGGCACTTGGGGAAAGAATGTCAAGATCCAATTCGATGTTTCGCATGTGGAAAGGTTGGCCACAAGTGATTCTCGTGCCCTAGCATGAGGTGGTGGCACCCGATTGAGAAGGAGAATCTGGAAAAGGAAAAAAAATAAGATACTTGTGGGGGTTGGGAGAAAGGTCAGAAATTACCTTACGGAGGCTATGACTGACATTGGGACGACGATCGGCACCAACTTTACCGGAGATGTGACGATGATGGATGGCTTGACGAAGATGTGGTCAATGTGGACGGTGCATGGTGATGGAGAGGTTGGTAGGGCACTCCAATGCCATTTTCTTGATGCAAGCAGGAGAACTAACCGTGCGGGTTGGGGTTGGCAAGGCAAGGGTGTGAAGATTTTAACGATGGATCAGACTGGGACATTGATTTCGCCATTTTTGAAGACAGAAGTGAGAAGGGTGGTTTTTGGGCTCAATCCAGATGGAGCTCTGGGACCTAACGATTTCCTTGTATGCATTTGTAGAATTCAGGGATGTCATCAAGGGGGATTTGCTTGAGGTGATACACGAGTTCAGTGCTGGAAATGGTGGCTTTGAGCGGCTGAAAAAGGCCCACTTATTTTTGTTGCCAAAAAGGGAGGATGATTGCAATATCAAATATAGTTTACCTCATTATTGTCAAGGTGTTGGCTAACCGCTTCTGTATGGTTGTGGGGGACATTATCTCACATGAGCATATTGCTTTCATACCAGGAAGAAATATGGCGATGGACTTGTATTTGCCACTGAGATGGCTTTGGATTGGAAGAGGAGCAAGAAGAAAGATGTTATGTGGAAAGTGGACTTCTTGAGGGCATATGAGAATGTGGATTAGCGGTTTCTCTGGTTTCTTTACAGAAGTGTGGCTTTCCGAAGATGTGAATTTCTTGGGTCAAGCAGTGCATCACTACGGCATCTTATGCGATCCTTGTCAATGGTCGTCCGGAGGGAGGTTTCTTTCCAGCCATAGCGGGGAGTGCGTCAGGGATGCCCGGTGGTCCCTCTCTTGTTTATTATTGTGGCAGATGCTCTTGTTGTTATGATGAGATTGGCCACCGAGAATGGGTGTTGTGCAGGCTACTGCAAAGATGATATTTTCATCCTCTATTGCAATATATGGATGACACTATTCTCTTTATAGATGGGGGACGGGGCAGGCTTCAAAGGTTGCATAGAGGACGAAGATTTTTTGAGACATGTCGGGTAAGAAGATAAAGAGGGAAAGTCAGTATGCGTACCTTTTGACTCTCACATATGGAGATTCCAGGTGACCAGGGAAATGTTGCAGTGTCCTATCGGTGAACTTCCGATTACTTATTTGGGGCTTCCTCTTATGGCGGGCAAACTTAGAGCGGCAGATTGGAGACCAATTTTGGACAGATTGGAAAGCAAGAAAGCGGGGTTGGAAAGTGACGACATTATCTAAAGAAGGCAAGCTGATTCTATTGAAGCATATTTTATCTACAATTCCCATTTTTTCTGCTCTATACGATTATTGCCAGTTGGGGTTCTCAAGAGGTTGGAAATTCTGATGCGCAAGTTTTTTTGGGTAGATGGCAAGCAGGAGAAGAAAGGATTCCATTTGACTAGTTGGGATATGACTACAGCACCGAAGAAGAAAGGTGAAGGGGGGGGGGGGGGGGGGGGGTAGAGTGGATGGCATTAAACAAGCCTTTACTTACGAAATGGGTGGTTCAGATCTCGGGCAAATCATAGAATCTGGTTTGTCGTTTGATGAGGAAAATCTATGGTATCGGTAGATCGCTGACAGCTATTACTATGTGATTTCCCTCATCATTATGGTTTGGCATGGCAAAGGTTCTACCTGATATAGCAGATTTGATGCAACTGTACTTGGCAGTGGGGACGAGTTCCAATTTTGGCTAGATAACTGGACGGGTGATGAAGCCCACAGGGAGGGCTTCCCACAACTCCTTGGCCTACGGAGGATCGAATATCTTGTTCGTTAAGCTTGGTCTTGGGATACAAGGGCACCAAATTTTATGGAGGCTTTCTCATAGCAACGGATTGAGGAATTTTTGAAATGGTAGCAGGAATTGAGTTCTTTGGATGGACCGTCTTTTAGGAGAGACCATTTCATATGGGCGGTTAGTTTCTCATCCGTCAGGTGGAGGAACAAGACTTGGATCCATCCTGCTTTAATCAAGTTGCATGTACAATATCCTTCCTAGGTTCCCATGAAAGAACTTGCTTTGCAAGGTCCTTATATGAGAGACTCCTCTAAGTTTTACTCGTTGAGCTTCTATATATGAGATGTCTTATTCCAAGGTCCCTATAACAAGAACCCATTTTGATATCTTAATATTGTCTTTGTTCCAACTTTTTCAACCCAGAGATGGAGTTGTCTTTCATTGAGGAGACACATTGTAAGCAAAAGATCTCCCAAATAGAGACCCTTTGTTGTGTTGATGACTCTAACCAATGTGGATACAAAGTACGAGCACCTTCTTTCTACACAATTACTCGGCGATAATCATAACAAATTTCAACCATTCACTCATCACCATCAACAACCATAGGGGAGGAGGTAGGACGGATGGGGTTAGGGTTAGGGTGGGGATACGGGAACTCCGATCTAAGACCGTCGCTCCGATACATGTAGACGGAAAATAATGAATTGCACTAATGAGAGGCCCTCGGGTTCTCTTATATGGGAGAGGAACCTATTGGGCAAATTACAAGAAGAAGACAAAAGAAATAGAAAATAAGTAAAACAGTAATAAAGTTTACAAATATCTTAACATAAACTGTCGAGAATAGTAAAGGATGAGTTAATAGGATAACGTGATCTTGTGGAAAATCCATACATTTTCTAGTAGGGATTTTATCCCTTGGGCCCCTATTAGATGGTGTGCAATATCAGTTATGCCCATCCTTTTTTGGAATATTAGTTGTACCCCTGACTTCTCTGGCTTGTGCCCTTCAATTGGTTTGACCTTCAAGAGTTAAACTAAACCATGATTTTTTGCACCAAAATATGGTTACAAGAGGCATGAATATTCAAAATCCCTCCCACTCTCTCCTCCCCCAACCCTTCCCCATGACCTCCTCCAACCCCCACATATTCCGCACCCACCAACCCTCCCCCTCTCTTATTCCTTAGATCTAGGGTCTAGAGACCTTCGCCCTTCCATCTTCTCTTTATGGGAGAGGCTCGATCACAACCTCTGGACCCATGAATCAGCCTTGCTCCAATCGTCGATCAACTGGAGGTTGAATCCCCCAAGAACAACATCGGGAGTAACAAATACTGCAGAAGTATGGTGAATCTCCAGTTGCGCAGGTGCCAGACGCATGCGCGGAGAGGATCGAACCTTCAAGGAGGTGGATCTCACATCTAGGGCTCTACTTTGATTGATGCTCGTGAATATCCAAATCAAGCTTCAGACGGTGACCAATCTCCTAAAAGCTCCCGATCTCCATGGTTTTCGATCAAATCTCCATTAAAGGTTTATCAGATCCAGATGTTCGAAGTTCGAACAGAACGGGTTGAAGACTCGCTCGACAAAGTCCTCGCTCCAGATGATGATGTTTGTGTGATGCTCCGCTTCATGAAGCATAGATGGTGGTGGCGAAGGTGTTATTGCTATCAAGACTTGTACAAGGACTCGAATCTGCTCCGAATAAAACCTATGGGTTGATGAAGACCTCTCGATTCAAATCAAATCGAGCAATGGTTATTCTAATAATCAGGAAATACATGATGTATGGAATACAACAAACAGGTGAAGGAACTGGATTCCAAATCCACTGCGATAGATCTGGACTGAATTAGGTTAATGAACAAAGAATGTAAATGAAATGAATGGATTAAAGACTATGATATGAGTTGTGGACCTGTACGTGACAAACGGGATGACAGGTAGATGAACGAAATGAATTATGTGATTGGAGGTGATAATCAGAGGTGATGAGGATGAAAAAGGAGCCTCCGGAGAGAGATTGAGAGTCAAAATAAAATGACACCATACAATATCGAATTAAACTGGAAATTGAATGAAATCCAAGAAAAATAAATTGGTTAGGGATGACAATGGAGGTTCCGGTTCGTGATGGTCTGAAGATTACGGGCCCATGAAGGTGATTGGGTTGAATGCTTCAGATGGAGATTGGTGTCGATCATGATCCAGGCAATGCTCTTCGCGGGATGGATCGGAGGTGAAGAAGAGGCGACGGAATGTGGAGCGGGAATGACAGAGGAGGGTGTCAGAGGAGGATGAAGAGGAAGAAGAAAAAGGTGTTTAGGAAATGACATATCTACCCTACCTATTCAATTTAATTACCCTTGTGTCCCAAAATTTAACGTCCATTTGAAGATGTGAAATGATGGCAACTAACCCAAGGGGCACAAGTGATAACTGCGGAAGAAGTCAAGGGCAGAACTGATATTCCAAAAAAAGGAGGGACATAACTGATATTACAATATCTAAGAAGGGCACAAATGATAAAATCCCTTTCTAGCATGTGGTCTTGTGTTCGTCTCACATCGTCTATTGTGAGAATTATGGATGCAAGTGGGCTCAGTAATAAAGCCTTAACTACAAGTCTCAATGAGAACAATCAATTTATAAACATGGTGATTTACCACTTCTTCCGTGCAATAGGACTAACATCCTGGTCATCTCAAGCCATATAAGTCGAAGTTTTGACAGTGTTTGCTGCTATTGTTTTTTGTTTCAGATTACAACAACACATGAGCGAGAAGATGATAGCTTGCTTACATGTCTGATAGTATGAGCCAGTGACAAAGCTCTGCAGTGCTGCTAGTTCTAAATGTGGTAAAAGCACGTCAGCTACAGCTCTTTTTAAAGAAAACAACAAATATCTTGAAGAAGCATCAAATATTTCCTCGGCCTGAACAAGAAAAACATAACCACAGTATCAAACGCCAGTTGAAATAAATCTAAAGAACTAAAATTTAGCAGTTTTTGTTCATACCTGATCAGGATCTACCTCCTCAACACAATCTGTATACCTAAACAGATTCAGGGTCAGAGACAAAGAAAGGAACATAGGAGTAATCACAAAAATAAGTTAGCTTACATATATTCTAGCATCTTCTTGAATGCTTCTGCGCTCAAATCATGCTCTTCGAGGCATGGAAGGGATTGGCTAGGAAATCTTTCATTCCCTTCAAGAAAATCAGTCATCCTGGACAATCTCGCTTTGAAATACTCAGACCGTGCAGCTAAAATTACCTTATGACAACGGAAAATTATTTTATCTACTTCAATGCAGACATCTGCAAGATCATCATCATGCTCGTGGATCTGCATAACATGTGAATCATAGGCATATGGCTCTTCCACCTTGGAATTTGAGAGTGATGACAGCAGCATTTGGCGCATGGCTGAAGGAAGTCTATCCTGGACAGGGAGAAATGATCCTTGCAATATGAACCTTTTCTGGGAGTCATCTACTTCCCTCAGTGCCTTATAATCTGCATTTTTCTGATGTCTCACTTCTTTCTGAAGGACTTCTTGCAATTCCTTACATCTGCAAGCTTTACATAAACGTACAAGATCCTCCATATCATTAACTGCAACTTCAAGTCTATCAGAATAGAAGAAATGGATAAGGCTGTAAAGGGCAGGAAATGACAGCTTCCCTCTTGAAAATCTTACTTCCATGCGCTCCTTCCACTCAGACTGGAATTTTTTTTTGAAAAAGGGTGACCGAGCACTTAAAATGACTCGATGAGCTTCTATAGCTCTGCCATCCACAAAAAAAGTCACATCTGGCGGGAAGAAACTTAGGTCTGACACATCATCAAGGGAGGAATAACCTGGAAAGCATGTTTTATCACATAAAGACCAATTCAACAATTTTCTTAAAACAAAAGGTGTGCAATTAAGCAAGCACTACTGCTAACAAAGAAATCCATGATGCAATAAATCAAGAATTAAAGGTAGCATATGATGAATAGTTGTTTTATGCAGCTATCAACAATTATTCCAAATCCAGGTGGACAGCATTCCCAAAGTTGGGCAGTATCCCTGCAACAGCCAAACATTACTGCAAGTGGGGAAGCCAAGCTGGGAGAATTACGTACAAATTTAGGTGCTTCAATAGAGACATGGACTTGAGTGGGAAAAGGCTTTATTGTTGTTGTTGTAATAGAGACATGGACTTAAGAAAACTTACACAAATGGGGCAAATGGAATATGACAGAATCCAATCAAGGTCTCACAAACTAGGACTCAAGGAAGTGTAGATACCTGTAACTTCACAAAGAATGGAGGCTGTGTCTGGGTAAGCTCAGGTATTTATCCCCCCAAAATGGAATAGCAAGGGTGCCCACGAAGATCTTACTAGATGATGTGCAGGATTGGTTGTACAATCTTATCCAGAATAGAAGAGTGTTGCTGTGCAGTGTTTTCAAAGGTGAAAAGCACCGAAAGTCCAAAAGTGTGCAGTGCTAGGCAAGCGCATTCTTAAGAGAAGAAAATTGCTAAAATATTTAGGGATTTTGACACCACAACCCTATAAACTTTATAAATTACCTTCTCGACCATGTATGCTTCGTAATATCACTTAACCCATGAAAATATACTAACCCTTATACTATGAATTATGTGGTTAACTCCCATCAATTTGATCGTTAAAGCTGGACGGAAACAGTCAGAAGTGGTATTTTTACCCTTAAGATTGATCAAATTTATGAAACATGCCCTACCCTTCTCCATCAACTTCCTCCCCTTCCCCTCCCTTACACCACTACCATCGGTCTCCTCCTCGTTACACATCTTTCGCTTTGATCCTCTCCCCCTTCATCATCTTCAAGCACCGCCTCCCCAAACTCCTCCTCGTCTGGTCACCTCCCTCTCCTCCCTACACCACCTCTATATTGTCTCCCTCCACTCCAATCTCCTCTCTAGCTCCGTCCATCCCTCTCCTCCATCCCAGATCTCAATGCCCTTCTATGCCCCGGCCCAATGTCAATCGGGAGCAGCACTGCAACATTTGCCTCGAGACCAGCCTTCCTCTGCATGAAGCATTCAATCTAATCACCCGGAGTGTATCCTCTTTTCCAATATCGAAGAGCATTACATTTGCTTAAGCTTACGGTATCGCCCTTGAGGTGTTGTCTCTCAATGAAGAATGTTGCGGCGGATGCTTGCACATAAGAACCAGAAATATAAAGAAGAAGAAGGCGCAAGTACCAATGGAACCCCATATGATCTTAAATCCACATACAATATTTTTGGAAGGGGGCTTTTGCATCGAACTGGTGTTGAAGTGAAACAACTGATTGTTGAGATATTAGTTATCTTTCATATTGTTTATGTGATTTTTATTTTCTCTCTTCTTTATGTAATTTGCGCAACATGTTTCTCACCTATATAAGAGAACCCTAGGACCTCATCAATTGATAATAATTCTTTCATCACCACGTGATATCAGAGCGACGGTCCTAGATCAGAGCCCTGACCTAATCCTCGCACCCACAGCTAGCCCAATTCGCGTCGCCGCCTCACGTCGGACCCGTCCCCCTCACGTCGTCGCCTCACGTTGTGCCCCTTTGTATGGCACCGCCAACCTCCATGCTGGTCGCATACCCTCATCGGGGCCCTTTGGCGCCCTTAAGGGGCTAAGGCACCCCCTCTCGCCACCGCTAGGGCTACAGCCAGCCTCCGTCAGTCGCCAGCAACAATCGTTGGGGTCGGTAGGATACTACTAGGCCCCTCGAGGCCCCTTAAGGCACTGCTCCAACACCGCAGGCCGCCGTTGGGGCCCTCCACCAGCTGCTAGGCCCCTTTTCAGGCTTCCATAGACATTGCAAGCTTGCAGCAGCATCCCATCTCGCGTCGCCAGGCCACCTTGCGCTCCTGTGCACCGCCCAGCAGTCTGATTTAATCTGATAACGGGCTGATTATGACTGGAAAATGTGATTCCATAACTATAAATCACGTTTTTCAGCCCTACCGCGCATCAAGGATTGATGAGGATGGTTGTATGAGTCTACACATACAACTAATCCTCCATATGATTGTGTAGACTCGCACAGATAGGTCTGCAGTCGAGTTCTGTTTTCGGTCGTTCTTCCATCATGTCATAGAACAAGGGTGATACCTTTTCTTCATTTGGTGCCTTAGAGGGCCCATGTCCCATCGTAAAGATGGATGGGACCAACTATGAGTTGTGGTCTATGCAGTTTTTTACCCTTATGCACTGCAACAATAAGGAGCACATTCTGACGAAGCCGGAGTCGACGGATAGAAGAATGGGGACAGTGCTTCATGGAAGCAAGACGACATGTATGTGTGTATTTGGCTCTCTGGGAGCCTCACCACGGAGATAACTAACGATATTGTGAATTAGCCCACCACCAAAGCGATGTGGGATATTTTGGCATCTACTTATGCCCAAGCGAAAAATGAGACCAAGATTCTTCAGCTTCAGTTTAACATTTACAAGACTAAGCAGAATGGTGGTCCATTGCACACTTTCTACTCCTCGCTTCGTGGCATGTTCGAGAAGCTTCACGGCTTCATGTCTATTATGACATCCACAAAACAGCAAATGGCATACAAGAACTCCACAATGGTTGGAGTTTTCTTGGATGTGCTCGATCCAGAGTATGATGCAGCACGAGCACAGCTCCTCATTGGGGCAGCCATACCTCCAATGGAGGAGGCCTACAGTCATCTCAGCATGCTTCTTATTCCTCCTGTTGTCATCACACAGCCCTCCTCAACGATGGTTGCTTCTCGCGACAGAGGAGGGACAATTCAGTTCAGAGGATATAATCCCAATGGCAAAAGTGGTGAGCGCCAGCGTGGTCTTTACACCTATTGTCGTCTAGGACATTCAGAGGACACATGCTATCAGAAGCATGGGTACCCTACATCTGCTCGCAGAGTAGAGCAAATCGTGCTTTCAGGGACTACAAATTCCCAGGCAGATCCCCGTCTCGATGACATCGTCTCTGGTATACGAGAGATCATGACTCCAGTGGTCGACACTACCACTACATGATACACAGATACTGCAGCCGCAGCCAGAATCTCTTGGAGCTCCTCAGTTATCGCATACGCTTTTACCGATGCTAGCAGTGCTGATATGACAAAGTAGATCATGGATTCTAGTGCATCTCACCATCTGTGTGGAGACAGAGCCTAGTTCAGGTCCTACGGGACTATACCTCCTTGTAGATGGGTCGTTATTGCTAATGGGGTTCATTTACCCATCATAAGACAGGGGGATGTGCATTTGATAGTGTTTCAAATTTCGCGAAATTTCAAATTTGACACTCCACTGAATCGAAATCGAAACCTCGATATGGACCCTTCCTTCAAAAATCTAGGCTGATTTTGGCCGAAATTTCATCAAAATTTTGAAATTGTTTCATTTTTTTGCCATCTCGAAACGAAATCGAAATCGAGATTTAAAATCTTGGCATTTGGCACCATCCATGCGCATTCAAAATGTTTTATATACACCTGATTTCAGATGAATTTACTTTCTATTAGTCAGATTACTAAGTATATGCATTGTCGTGTCATTTTTTATCCTTCGTTTGGATATTGACCGTGAGTAGCGGGGGTTCTCTAGACTGGTCTAGCCTCCTCATGTTGCTACATCTATTGATCTATTATTCCTACTGGACCAGTCTCACCATAACTATGGTACCTTCATTTTGGTCACCTTCCTCTGCAAAATCCCATAGATCTCCATACAATCTTCCTTCCAGTGCAAGGCTTGCCAACTTAGGAAGCATCACTGTTCCTCGTTTCCATCTCATCAGGGTCGAAACAGTTCTCAGTTGTCTGAGCTCCTTCATTTAGATATCTGGGGTCCGAGTCGCATCCCTGATCACCAGGAACACCACTTTTATCTTGTCGTTGTAGATGATTTTTCTAAACATTCCTGGGTTTTCCTCCTAAAGAATAAGTCTGACGGTGGGTCAGTTATCAAGTCTTTCATTAATAATATAAAGAATATTTTCTCTGCCATTGTCAAATATATGTGTTCTGATAATGCCTTAGAGTTATGCACCTTACAGCTATCCAAGTTTCTTGGGTCTCTTGGCATTGTTCACCAGATCTCGTGTGCCCATACTGTTGGGAAAATAGAAGGAGATATTTTATTCCATCAGCCCTAGGCTCTCTTATATAGGAGCCTATGGGTAAATTACATAAAGCATACAGCAGAAAAGAAAATTACAGAGAAGTACAAAAGTAACTAATATATATGTTTACACTCCCCCTAAAGATGGAGCATAGATATCAATCATGCTCAGCTTCACGCACACTTCTGAAATGGGCCTCGTAGTAATGCCTTGGTGAATATATCTGCAATTTGATTCTCTGAACTAACATGGGATGTAGCAATGAATCCCTTCTGAATCATGTCACGTATGAAGTGACAGTCAACTTCAATGTGCTTGGTTCACTCATGGAATGCTGGATTGTTTGCAATGAACAAGGCCGCCTTATTGTCACATTCTAAGGTCATAAAAAGTGGGACTTGTATACATAAATCTGTAAGCACAGCCTTTACCCACATCATTTATGTGTTAACCTGAGCCATAGCTCTATATTCAGATTCAACACTCGACCTGGCTACCACAGTTTGTTTCTTGCTCCTCCATGAGATTAGAGAATCTCCAACGTAAACCGCAAACCCAGAGGTGGACTTCCTGTCCTTGGGACACCCTGCATAATCTGCATCTGCACATGCTGAGATAGAGATCACCTTGCCTTTCATGAATAGCAAACCCGCACCTGGAGATGATTTGAGGTACCTGAGTATCATATGTATGGCATCCATGTGAACCTGGCGTGGTTGCTCCATGAACTGGCTCACACGACTCACAGCAAAGGATATATCGGGCCTAATAATAGTGGCATACAACAGTTTGCCCACCAGTTCTTTGTATCTTCTCCAGTCCACCTCCTCTGTATCATCATCATATAGCTTCATACCGGGGTCCATTGGTGTTGTAGCAAGCCGGCAACCGAGTATTCATGTTTCACTCAACAGGTCCGTAATATATTTTCTCTGCGACATTACTAACCCGTACGGATTTCTGGCAAACTCCAGCCCCAGATAATATCTAAGGACTCCAAGGTCCTTGGTAACAAATTCGCTACCCAGCATTTCTTTCGTCTTCTTTATTCCTTGTGCATCATCTCCTGTAATCAAGATGTCATCTACATAAACCATGATTGCAATAATACCTCTTGAAGTCTTTTGTACAAATAAGGAATGATCAGCATTGAGCGTTTGTATCCCTGTTTTTCAAAGAGGTTTGAGAGCTTCTGAAACCATGCTCTGGGGCTCTGCTTAAGGCCATAGATAGCCTTATGAAGTGTTGGAAAAGAAAAGAGCCCACCCATATGTTTAATACCACATGGGGGAGCGGTCACTGTTGGATCTTTCTGTGGGGCTATATAAGGAGCCCCACACCCCCTGTACTCATTGAGAACTTCAATAGAAGAAATGCCCAATTCAGGGGCTTCTCCCGTGGTTTCATCCCGCTCCTCTCGGAGTAGGGTTCCACGTTAAATCGTGTTGTTCTTTGATGTTTATCTTTATTCCATGTTTTTGCTTCCGCTTCATATTTTTCTACATGGTATCAGAGCGGGTTTGATTCTCGTGGATTTGTTCTTGAAAGTTTTATCTTCATATTCTCCTCGAGATTCGATTGTAATAGTTATGTTCTTGGAAGTTTTTTTTTGTGATTCAAAGTTATTGGTCAAGTTTCAAGATTTATTCTAGGGTTTCTTGTAACCCTACTTTCTAAGATTAGCATCATCGCGATTCCAGGCCGCGCTGCTTCAGGCGGCCGCATCTCGAGGCTAGATGCACTTAGGCGGAGGCCGCATCTCGTCGGTGATTCCCATGCGCAAGAGATCCAGGTGCAGAACAGCACCGCTGTGCGCGGGCATTCTCCAGCTCTACCCCTTCTATGCGGCACCACCATTGGCTCCAGACGAAGCCCTAGGCAGCAACAAAAGCCCTCTTCCGGCGCCTCCAGCCGCACATGGCAGAGCGACATACCCTCCTTGCGCCCGATCTTCTCCTCCGTGATACCCCTACCGCATCTCTTTAGCATCACAAGGTGCAGGCGGCACTACAGGATGCGCGATCAACCTCAGCCCATCATCAGTCGTAGTTTCACGATGTCTGGCGGCTCCCGCAGCATCGGCCTTTCATGCTCAACTCGGATCCCTTCCTCACGTTGTGCACCCAGCCGAAACCCCTCCATCGTCTCCTCCGTGCGCGTAGTAAGCTCCAGGCGAAGCTCAGGATCCCCCAGGCGGCCGCACAACACCCAGGCACGGAACCATCGAGGGAGCGGCACCAACCCCACCGCTGTCCAGGCGCGCATCTCCCCTTGCAAAGTCGTCCATCCTAGTCGATGGCGGCATCTCCATTGCTGGCCTTGAGCAGGCGGCGGCTTCCTTCGTTGAGGTGGGTTCTCACGATAGGAACCCTATAGGGGCCTTGATGACCTTTCGTATATTCAAAAAAAAATTGCTTCTGCTGTAAGAGGCCAACTGGGCCGACGGTGCATTTAAAAGAGGGAGATTTAGCCCAAAATAAAAAAAGGAGAAAGGGTTGATGTATATTAAAAAAATGTCGGGGAGTGTTGGGCCAAGTGGGACACGGCTGTTACGAAAAAAAAAAGAAGGAAAGAAGTTTGTTAAAAAAAAGAGGTGCGTACATGAGAAAAGCCGTACGAAAAATTGTAAAAGGAGAAGATGAAGAAAAGACGCGTACAAGAAAAAGCCGTACGCATAAAAAATGTGATTCATGTTTGCTTCTCCCAACTTGTCTATTATTTTCATTTTTCTCACAAGTTTGGGAGAAAGGGGGAAAAAGCCATATGCATCCAAATCGTTGATTGATAGACCAAACACTCCGGAGTTCACAGAATATCAAGCCATCTTCACTGTGCATCGATCTTCGTCGTGGTGTCTCTATCTTCGACATCGACTCCGCACTGGATTTGTTTTCTTCAAGGCACGACGGAGACAAAGTCCGGTGACCCGCAGGCACGACTGAGACAGAGATCCGGTGACCATGCAGGCACGACAGAGACAGTCCGGTGACCTTCCAGGCACGACAGAGATACATTCCAGTGACCTGATATACCCGTCAGCAAGCGGGTTTGTCTACCAGTTGCGGATACATACGTTTATTGTGGTGATTTCAAGTGAAGATGTAATGATGTATATTTTTCTTTATTGTTGCAAGTTGCAGCTGTCCCAGCTACCAACTTGAGGGGGAGTGTTGGAAAAGAAAAGAGCCCACCCATATGTTTAATACCACATGGGGGAGCGGTCACTGTTGGATCTTTCTGTGGGGCTATATAAGGAGCCCCACACCCCCTGTACTCATTGAGAACTTCAATAGAAGAAATGCCCAATTCAGGGGCTTCTCCCGTGGTTTCATCCCGCTCCTCTCGGAGTAGGGTTCCACGTTAAATCGTGTTGTTCTTTGATGTTTATCTTTATTCCATGTTTTTGCTTCCGCTTCATATTTTTCTACATGAAGTATGGACACCTTGGAACACTCCCCCTCAACAGCAAAACCGGGTGGCTATTGCATGCAGACTTCCTCTAGTAAGTCACCATATAAGAACGCATTCTTCACATCCAACTGATATAGCGGCCACTCACGAGTAACCGCAACTGACAGAAGATCCGTAGAGTAGAATGACGGGCTACTGGCGAGAATGTATCAAGATAGTCCACCCCGTATGTCTGTGTAAAGCCACGAGCAACAAGGCGAGCCTTGTATCTGTCAATACTGCCATCGGCATTCTGCTTGACTGTAAATACCCACTTACAGCTCACTAGGGACACATCTGCAGGTATAGGAACCAAACTCCAAGTTCCTCTAGATTGAAGTGCTGCCATTTCTTCCTCCATTGCTAGACGCCATCTACTATCCTTCAGAGCATCTTGGTAATTCCGTGGAATATCTACAGCTGACAACGCGACCACAAAGTTCCTGAAATCCCCAAATAGTTGTTCAAATGACACAGAAGCTGCTAAAGGATATGAGGCGCAGCTCCGCTTCGATTTGCGTATAGCAATAGGAACATCTAAATCAGTTGTGTCCTCATATGTCCTCTGTAACACATCCTGCTCAGAAACATCATCATATCCATCAAGAGTAATATCTTCAGAAGATACCTTAGGCGAGCTAGGTGATGAGACATGACCATGAGCTGGAGTAGGCCTGCGGGTATAATGAAATGGTAGTGGTGAAACAGGTATAGTAATAGGAGGTGCAGATGATGGTAAAGGAGCTGCTGGTGGTGGCGGTGATGGTGGTGGTACTGGTGGTGGTGGTGTCACATAGATGGCATCGGTAGTAACTGGAGGTAGCAACTGATCACCTGAGGATGAAAAATACATTACGAATTCAAAAAATGTAACATCTGCACCTTTTGAGTTCTGGAGTACCCAACAAACACACACTTGACAGACCTAGGAGAGAGCTTTTCAGTACCGAGAGACAACTGGTGGACAAAGGCAACCGAACCAAACACACGAAGAGTCGGGGAAAATAGATCTTTACCAGGAAAGATAAGAGAGAAAGGAATATTTTCACCTAGGACAGATGACGGCATACGATTTATTAGGTAACATGTTGTAAGAACCGCGTCACCCCAGTAAGAATAAGGAGCATGGCTCTATATAAGAAGTGACCTAGTGACATCTAGTAAGTGGCGATGTTTCCTTTCAGTGATCACATTCTGTTGGGAGGTATAGGCACAGGATGTCTGGTGGATAATCCCTTGGGATGAGAAATAACTGGCTAGGACATGAGTACATAATTCCAGGGCATTATCACTTCTCACAATTTTAACAGATGTGGAGAAAACATTACGAATCTCATTAAGAAAATTGATAATAATATTCCCTGCTTCAGATTTATTCTTTAACAAAAACACCCATGACACGAGAAAAGTCATCCACAATAACTATATAAAACATGTGTCCCTGATGATCAGGAACACGACTCGGACCCCAGATATCAATGTGAAATAACTCAAACTTGGAGGTACTACTCCGACACTGACAACTGGGAAAGGTAGACCGATGATGTTTTCCCAACTGACAAGCCTCACATTGGATATATATGTGAGGCAGACCTTGGGGTAACACACGACGCAGCTTCTGAAGCGGTAGATGTCCAAAGCGCAGATGCCATAGCAGAGGGGATACAGGTCCAGTAGGTAAGGATGAGGTTCCAGCAAAAGGAGGCTGACTGAGGCGATAGAGGCCTCCTTGCTCATAGCCACGACCAATCACGTTGCCCGTAAGGATGTCCTGAAAAACAAGAGAAGATGGATCAAAAATCGCCCGACATTGTAAATCCTTAGTAATTTGGCTGATAGATAACAAATTCATTGAAAAATCAGGTGCATGTAACACATTCTTGAGCTGCATAGATGATGTCAGCCTAATCTCCCCCTGACCAGTAATTGAGGAATGTGTGCCATTAGCAATGACCATTGTTCGACTTGGAGGGATCTGTCTGTATCCTGTAAGTAGACTTTGATCGCCACATAGATGATGTGTGGCTCCAGAGTCCATAATCCATGCTAAAGTATCTGATCCACTACTAGAAAATGCAAGTGTGCTACCTGATGCACTGGTAGAAGCAGAGGCGGATGCAGCAGCGTCAAACTGGCTCTCAGTAGTATGTGTTGGGCCGAATGGAGGAATAATGCCCCTTAGACGAGCAACAAGATCATCAAAGTGTTAATCTAAAGAGGCAGCAGATGGAGGCTCTATCTGCTCTGCGACTCGTGCAGATGCAGGAAATCCATGCTTGGAGTAGCATGTGTCTTCAGTATATCTGGTACGATGGCAGTAGGTACATGTTGGCCGAATGCGGCCTCCTCTGCCACGAGGACCACGGCCACGGGTATGATGGTGACCTCCACGACCTCTATTGGCAGCCATGGCGGAAGCAGTCTGATTCGTAGTCGTAGAGGGAACAGTAATCCGACTCAACCTGTGAAAGGCTTCCTCCATAGGAGGAATAGTAGAGTCTGCCAAGAGCTGAGACCGTGCTGCCTCATACTCAGGATCAAGGACAGCAAGGAAAACTCCTACCATAGTCGCATTTCGGTAGGTCTTCTGTTGCTCTGGCGTGGCTGTCAGGGGCATGAAGCTGTACAGCTTCTCGAACATCCCACGCAGAGATGTGTAGAGTGAGTGTAGAGGGCGACCATTCTGCTTAATGGTGAATATGTCATGCTGGAGTTGCAGAATCTTTGTCTCATTCTTTGCTTGAGAGTATGTGGCTGCCAGAATATCCCATATGTCTTTAGCTGTAGGCTGATGAAGAATATCATTGGCAATCTCGATCGCCAAAGCTCCAGATAACCAAACTTTGGCGTATGCATCATCTGCCTCCCATGAGGCATTAACTCCAGTCTTCTCAGCAAGCTCCTCTTCTGTAAGAATGTGCTTCTTACCAGTTGACTTCATCATACTCATGAACTGCATCGCCCACAGTTCATAGTTCGTACCATCCATCTTTACGATAGGCGCTGGACAACGAAAGGCGCCTATAGATGGAATATCCGCCTTGCTTTCTGACATACTGGAAATAGAAGACTGGAGCGATAGACTGAAGATAAGATCGTCCACACGGACATAGACGGTTTAGTTGCATGTGTAGACTTCAAGCAACCAAACCCATTTAGTTGACGGTGTGCGCGCTAGAGGTCGTGAAGGACTGATTCAGAAGCTACACACGCACAGCAGTTAGCGCGCGATGGGGAGCACCGAAGACACTGGAACTGCGCTAGGCGTTGCGCTAGGCGTGCGCGCTGGAGGGCGCTAGGGCATGCGCTGGGACTGCCTGCCGCACGAAGGATTCACGCATGAAGGATGCGCGCTGGAGGGAGAGCGCTAGGGCATGCGCTAGAGAGGCACAGGCAGGGGAGCACGCACAGTGTGATGGGGCGCACGCAGGCAGGGGCGCACGCAGGAGCACGCAGGGGCGCACGCAAGGGCGCAGGCAGGTGCGCAGGCAGGGGCAGACGCGCGATGGGGCGCGCGCGGTGTGATGCTCACCGCAGGCGAGGTGCGCAGAGCCCGAGGCGCACGGCCAGTAGCGCCGGCGGCGAGAGAGAGGCACGCGGGTGGGGGTGGGGATAGGGTTACGGTTTCAAGAACTCCGATCTAGGACCGTCGCTCTGATACCATGTTGGGAAAATAGAAGGAGATATTTTATTCCATCAGCCCTAGGCTCTCTTATATAGGAGAGTAGCCTATGGGTAAATTACATAAAGCATACGACAGAAAAGAAAATAACAGAGAAGTACAAAAGTAACTAATACATATGTTTACACATAAATCTCAGCAGAACGGCATTGCCAAGCGCAAATACCGTCACTTACTCGATGTGACCAGAGCCCTGTTGATTCAGAGTCGTGCTCCTCACGCTTACTAGAGTGATGCGATTCTCACTGCTTGCTACTTAGTGAACCGCATGCCTTCCTCTGTTTGGGAGAGAAGATCCCTTTCTTAATTGTGTTTCCCGAGAAGGATATGTTCTCTCTTACACCATGTGTGTTTGGATCTGTAGCCTTTGTTCATGATTTTTCACCTAATCCTGACAAGCTCGCCCCCAAAGTTTTTAAGTGCGTATTTGTTGGCTACTCTCATATGCAAAAGGGGTATTGTTGCTTTGATCCACTTCGGCCGAAATACTTTGTCAGTGCTGATGTTATATTCTTTGAGTTTGTCATGTATTACTCTCCTACAGGTGACAGACTGGCCCCATCAGACTTTGCTGAGGAGATCTACATGCAACCACCTCCTACAGCCCTACCACCACCTACACCTCCACCGGATCTACGACCTACCAGTCCACCACTACCACCACCGTCGCAGCCATCTCCACCACCATCTCCTGTACAAACTCCTGCTCCTCCACCTGCTCCTGTTGTTGCCCCTGGACCACCACCTGCCTTGACTCAATTTTTGCCACGTGTATTCTCTCACAGGTATCGCTACGTTCCCCCTGCTCACAGGTCTTCCCCCATCATCTAGCACGCCTTAGGTATGTAATGAGGACATTGTTTCTACTGATGGTACTACTGAGTTGTCTATGCAACAGGATTCCCTACAGAATGAGCATGCACCCTCTTAAGAGGGAAACTTAAAGGTTCAAGACATGGCAGATGATCGGGACGTGCCAATTGCTCTACGAAAGCAAAGACGTACATGTGCTACATATCCTCTTGCAGCCCATCTTTCTTTGAGCAAACTTTTAGAGGATTTCAGGAAATTTACCTTAGCACTGTCAACCGTGGAGAACCACGGACATATCAGGAGGTTATTCATGATAGTTAGTGGCATCTAGCCATGGAGGAGGAGATGGTCGCGCTACAGTCGCGTGGCACTTGGAGCCTTGTTTCATCTCCAACGGTGCATCCGTTGTTGGGTGCAAGTGGGTGTTCACAGTGAAGCACCGAGCAGATGGTAGTGTAGATAGCTACAAGGCGAAACTTGTGGCACGAAATTAACCCAGACATATGGGGTGGACTATCAGGATACTTTTTCTCCAGTTGAAAAACATTATACTCTGTGTATTCTTCTATATGTTGCAGTGACACGGGATTGGCCCATCTATCAGCTTGATGTGAAGAATGTTTTTCTATATGGTGATCTATAGGAGGAGGTCTATATACAGTAGCCACTGGGTTTGCTGCTGAGTGGGGAGTGTCAGAAGATGTGCAGGATTCACAAGGCTATATATGGCCTTAAGCAGAGTCCAAGAGCATGGTTCCAAAAGCTCTCAGACTTGATAGAGCAACAATGATTGGTACGATCAAATGTCGATCACTCTCTATTTGTGTACAGGACTTCGAAAGGTACAGTTCCCATTCTTGTCTATGTTGATGATATCATTATTACAAGGGATGACGAGCAGGGCATTCAGGTTGCCAAGGATTTCCTAAGTCAGCAGTTTGTAACCAAGGACCTTGGTAGTTTACGCTACTTCCTTGGACTGGAGTTTGCTAGGAACCAACAAGGTCTTATGATGATCTTGAGGAAGTACGTTACAGATCTTCTTTCTGAGACAGGCTTGGCAGATTGAAGACCTGCCACTACTCCTATGGACCCGAGCATGAAGCTCTACGATGGTGACATTGAGGAGATCGACAAGAGGAGGTACATGGAGCTTGTTACCAAGCTTATGTATGTGACCATCACCAGGCCAGATATATTCTTTGATGTGAGCAAAGTGAGTCAGTTTATGGAGCAGCTCAGACAAGTATATATGGATGTAATTCATATGATTCTGAGGTATCTGAACGCCTCACCTGGCATTGGACTTCTATTCAACAGAGGTACTTCCCTTACAATTACAGCATGTGCAAACGCATATTATGTTGGGTGTCTTAAGGACAGGAAGTCTACTTCGGGTTCCGCAGTGTTCATAGGAAGTTTTCTAGTGTCATGGAAGAGCAAGAAGCATATTGTGGTTGCCGGATCTAGTATTGAGTCATAATACAGGGTCATGATGCAGGCAAGTACAGAGATAATGTGGGTCAGATCTATTCTTACTGACCTGACTATTGAGGTGTCTCTTCCCATGCACCTTCAATGCAGCAACCAGGCTGCACTTTTCATTGCAAACAATCTCGCCTTCCATGCGAGGACCAAGCACATAGGGGTGGATTGTTACTACACTCGTGACATGATACAGAAGGGTCTCATCGCCACTACTCATGTCAGCTCTGGAGACCAGACAGCATATGTACTTACTAAGGCCTTAGCCAGAGGGCCTTACCAGAGATGCTGCTCCAAGCTGAGCTGGATTGATATCTACGCTCCAGCTTGAGGGGGAGTGTTGAGATATTAGTTATCTTTCATATTGTTTATGTAATTTTTATTTTCTTTGTTTTCTTTATGTAATTTGCCCAAAGGTTTTTCTCCTATATAAGAGAACCCTAGGGCATCATCAATTAATAATTCTTTCATCTCCACACTGATATTTGTGATTCAGGTGGAGGATATGATGCATCTGAATCTCATCAGGATTTTACCCCAACTCTTTGGCATATACACTTTCCCTGGAAATATAGTGGAGGGAAAGATCCAAAATGCCAAGAGGAGTGGAGGTATTTCCATCATCAATGGGTATATAGGAGAATCCTTTTGGGAATGATATGTTGAACATGTCCTTCAAGACAGAGAAGCGAATTTGATTCTCCAAAGGAGCAAGTCATTCCTCAACATGGGTAAATTCCACCGCACATCTCCCCAGCGTGGGCCTAAAGGACCCGTGGCTCGCTTGGTGAAGAGCTCAATTAGGAAGCAACCATCAAAAACGAGCATGTCCATGAACATGCCTGCGTCGAGATCAATGTCCATTGAGTATTGTTTTCGTACATCTTGCTCTTGTTGCCACATAGCTTTAATGTATCCAGCCATGAGCGATGCATTGTAACTCCCTTCCATTAATATCATGGTTTTGTTTAATCAAATCTTGAAGGTACGTCCAATTGAGATTGTCCATCTGCTTAAGTCCTGAAGGTACATCTATTTCTCAAGAATATGTGAAGTGCCCAACCTTAAATACCATGACCAACCACCGCAGCCGCCTCTTTTCTGAGTTGTAGAATCACCTTCAGCAAAACAGGATCACATCAGCCTTCTGCTCCCGATCATCCCAAGCAGCAACATTGTTCATCTTCATCCCATATCGCCTAAAGAGTGTTCGAGCACCATCAACATCTTTATCAACATATGAAAGCAACATGCAGCAGCAGGAAACCGGACCCGTCTCGATCGAAGCAGTGCAGCAAGGAAGAACACCTAGAGAAATTCGTCGGATGAAGCCTCTTTTCTCTCAAGAATTGGGGAAAAACACCCATATACCAAGTGCTACAAATCCGTGCCACAAATAAGCCTCAAATAGACTCAACGAAGAACATCTCTATATGGAAGGAAAGATGAGGTAGAAGATTCACCATCCAATTTTCAATGGTTACACTAACTCAAGGTTAACACAAGCTATTGACTCAAATAGAGTTAAAATCGATGGTAGTGATGTGACGCAAGATTTTACAGGGGTTAGGTGAACATTATGAAGAATACAAGGACGAGAAGGTAATTGCAAAGTTTGTAGGGTTTGTGGTGTAAAAATCCTGAATATTTATAACAAATTAGAACATTCATATTGATGGTGGGCCAATTTGGCGTGAAACCCCCAATCCGACGATCACCAGATGAAGAAAGAGGGTAGATCCTCGACATGGCATTGCTCTATTGTTCTGAAATGTAAGTGCTAACTTGGAATGTGGGGGGTCTTTACACCCCGGAGAAGAGTGCAATGGTGGCCAACTACCTATCTAGGTGGGGGGCAGAGGGCGGAGATGGTTTCTTCACAGGAAAAAAAGTTAGAGAGTTGTAATGAGCTGGAGTGGAGAACCTCAGCTGATATAAAGACATGTGGAGGGTAGGTCAGGGGGTAGTGTCTCCAGCAGCAGTAGGTTGCACAGAGCAAAGTTGACGGGCTTGACCTGAGTCACCTGACTGAGGACACCATACCCCTTCATTTGCATGAGATTAAACTTAGACGAAAGCAACAAATGATCGGATGGAGGATAAGGAGATGTGGTAGGAGTAGAGGCAACGATTTAGGGCTAATTGGATTAAGGGGATGCCACATCTTTATTCCACTAGTTAGCTAGTGGGAGGAGGAACCACATTGATGAGGCGATGGTTGCCATGTTTCCGATGATGAGAATGTAGACAAGGTTGTATAAGCACTTTAGGTTGTTTACCAGTCAGACAACGAACCTCGGTTGGCGATGGTTTCAGAGGGGGGATAGCAGGGTTAACTCGGAGCATGTGGTGGCTTAATTTGAGATTTTTCTTAGTGAATGGGTGGTGGGCAGTGTTGCAGAAGACGGTATTCGGTATTCAGTCGGAGGGGTCACTGAATAGAGAATAATCGGTATTCGGGCGACTATTCGGAATTATTCGGTTTTGTATTTTTTAATATAAAAAATATTTATAATACATATATTCTTATATTTTTATATATATATGGTCATTATTTAACATGAATCCAAGATAAAAGTACCAATCAATATAATAGATAAATAGAATTTGACATTTGTGGCGATACCGTGGTAAAATGTAACCCATAAAAATTGAAAATTGAAAATAAAAAAATAAAAAAATCAAAAGTCAAACTCCAGTCGGCCTAATAGTCGGGCCAGTCGGTCGAATAGTCGGCCAACTATTCGGTCAGACCGACTATTGGCCGAATGAGGGTTTATTCAGTCGGGGACCCCCCCGCACCGCATAGTCGGACCAACTATTCGGGATAGTCGGCCGACTATTGCAACACTGGTGGTGGGTCATTGCTGATTTAAATAATTATGGCTCCTCATTGTTTTGCTTTAAGGAATTTTGGAATGTTATACTACATAATGTAATAAACGTAGTAATGGAGTTTCGTGCAAGGGACAAGGGTTTAAGAAGTTGAACTAAGCCTTGATCTTCCTTCTACATAATAAGGATGTTGTTTGCATTAAGGGCTTCATACACATTTCCCTCTCAAATGCAATCTATATATTTGTAGTGAAGCTCCCTTGAACAAGATAAGAGGTATATTGGCCTCACTTGGCAGCCCTTAAGGACAGTGTTCATTCCTACCAAGTCGATGGCTCACACGATACTTTAAACATCATGTTGGATTGGAAGCATAGGCAAGTTGATTGGCTAATGTGGAAGGTGGACTCTGGTTAAAGGAGGAAGAGACGTGGCCATTTGTAAATAATAAGAAGTAAAGGGTATAGGGTACAAAATATTTAACGGATACTGTTATAGTTAACAGAAAATTCGATGGAAGTTAACACAAGGTTTTGAATGTAAGAGTTAAGCACTATTGGAGGTCATGAGTGTAATTCGTGATTATTGAGGGTTTCTGGGGTAATTACCACATTACTCAGGGTTATAGGTGTAAATATCCCTATTAGAAAAGACAAAAACTCCAAACACTTCTAGAAATAGTTTGAATGTTGAAACTACACGAACAAAAGTAATATAAATTACTAAAAATTGAAAGGAGGAGGCGGAAACCTAACCAGAAGAGATTAGGGTGATGGCGTTGAATCCGATGATACCTTTGTGCAATAGAAAGAGGTGGAACACGGAAATCGTAGAGGAGGAGGAGCAACCATAAGACAGAGAAGCTAATGGTAATGATTAAAGTGATGGAGATCACAAGAGGTTGCAGGCCGGGATATTTTAGAGTAGGCTGCAAACGAGGGTTTGCGATACTAATGGTTTAAGGGTTTTTTAAATCTAATCGGATCTCCAAGAGGTACCCGATTAGACCCTAAAGAGTTCAAGTTTCTAACAGGTTCTCGCACGAGCGCCTCACACTTTCCATCAAGTTGCTTGCCTCTGTTGCGCCTACACCAAATCACCTTGCCTGACTTCAAGCAAGGCGCCAAGGCTTCGCCTCGCCTAAGCGCCTGACTCGCTTTTGACAACGTCGGTCCAAGTATCCTAGGATGTCATATCTAAGCTTTTTGAGAACATTGATTTGAGGATTCTTAGCATGTGGGAGATAAATAAATCTCGTTGGTAAAATAGGTGATGAAAATCCACAACGACAAGGAGGATCCACTTTGTCAATTAGTGTATGGCATTTATAATAACAACGCTAGTATTGATGTGCAGAAAGTAAAGGTGAGAATGCATGTATTATTTTAGAGGGGCCGCTACTTTGTGATGTCAGATGTGGCATCATTTTTACATCTGACGGTAGAAAATAGTTTACCTTTCTAGTTTTAGCACAACGATTAGATGAAGTCTGAGTATTTGTATGATAGATCACTTTGCTTTGTCTACAGACAGGGAGGCTCCATAGCTAGCTCTAGGGACTAAGGAGGAGCATGGGTGCCGAACTTTTTAGTGGGTGTTCTTGGATGAGGTGTTGAGCTTGGCCAAATGCTTAGGAAGCCGGAGACTGAGCAACCTACGGTGCGTGAATATTAGTTCTATTACAAGGATTTCATAGTGAAAAAGGCTTGGAGATGTGGCTCTAGCTAAAAGACTGATTTGAAGGGTGGAGACACTGTAAAGGGTGAAGATCTTTATTTGTCTACTACGAAGGAAGAGGATGATAACAAGCGTCTTCAAGGTGCATTTTATCCCAAACACGGAGGTTTCTTACCATGTTTATTGGAGCAAAGACAATTATAGTCGAAGCAAAGGCGCTCATCTCCAACCCATTTCAAGTGGCGGGTGCAAGACCACCTCCAGCCGCATACGGCGGCACCGCAATACCGCTTTCTTCAACCCCAGACGGCTTCAGCCACCTTAGCTCCAGCAAGAGGCAGAGCCCCATCGAATCCCAGGCAATGTTTCCCCTTGCGCCTCTCCATGTCCACGACGATGGCGACACTTCTACTCGATCCATCCTAGCTTTTCAAGAGCCCCGACCCTCGAGCATCAAGAACCCTAGAGGCGGCGGCAAACCTCCTTTCCCAACGCAGGCAGCAGGGACTCGTCCCTCGAAGCCTGACCGAGTGCCCTCGCGTGAATCCGCACCGCTCTTCTCCTCTTCCAGGCAGCACCGCCTCCTGTCAACGACGAGACCCAGCAGCTCCAGGAGGCAGAGCCCTATCGCATCGCCCATCTCTCGATGCTGCACATGGTTCATGGCGGCGATGGCAAGGTCCCCGTCGAGGGGGTGGTGTTTCATGAAAGGGTTCCCTGAGAACCCTAAATAAATAAAAAAGAGGGCATGCCGTGTATTGGGCGTGTTTGGCTACATTCAAAAAAATGAGAGAGAGAATGGGAAAGAGCAGGCCCAGTTGGGTGGCTGCTATATAAAAAAAAAGAGGGAGAGCCCAAAGTTGGGATGAAAAAAACGGAGGATGGGCCAAAGAAAAAAAAGAAAGAAAAAGCCCAGCCCATGTTTCAAAAAGAAAATGTGTATGTTGGAAAAGGTGCGTACCAAAAAACCGTATGCTTAAAAAAGATGGCTATATAAAAAAGGGGGGGGTAAGAAGAAATAGTCGATAAAAATTGCAAAAAAAGGAGAGGAATAAAAAAGAAAAGCAGTAAAAAAATCAACGGCTAAGTGATTCATTGGTACATTTGTTTCTCTCCATCTTGGTTTGTTTTCTCCCAACTTGGTCGACGTCATTGTTTTCCGACCAATCTAGGAGAAAGGGGGGTATTGTGTAGAGTCACAGGTTGGATTCATATTCTCCAGGCCAGCTAGTTGTTCAGACTCTACAGTTATTCAGTTTTCAGACTCAACATTCAGATTCCGAGTCCTCAGTCAGATGTGCACACGTTTGCCATCATTTGTTGTGGTCCTCATCTTTTATTTTGATCAGAGTTTGCATGTGATCCATAGGGACTCCAGAGTAGAGATCCCATTCCCTATACCGCGTAGGTTAGGATTTTCATGTGGTTTCATAGGGACTCCAAAGTAGAGATCCCATTCTCTGAGTCAGTATAGGAAAGACCCAATTCTCCGACGAGGAGACTTTTCAGACTCTATTCTCCATCAACCGCAGACTCCGACGTGGATGTATCCACGGCTTTTCAATTTAGCCCTTCAGAGAGATGGAGCAGTTGTCCGCATGATGTAGCGGGCCAGAGTTCTCAAGATGGAGACTCATTTCCAGTTGTAGTGACTCTGACAGGTGCAGTACATAGCACATGCTCTTCGACGAGGAGATTCAGTTTGACTCACACTCTATCATGTTTGTTCCTCCTTACCTGCACATCATGAGAAGCAACATCCTCGACAGCAGCCAAGAGTTGTGCGCGTTGAGTTGATATTGTTTGTAGTGTCCTGTAGTGTGAGTTTAAGATTTCTTTCTATTTGTCCAAGTTGAACATTGCATGCTCCATCTTGAGGGGGAATGTTGTAATATGTAGATGGGTAAATGGATCACTTCAGGATCCATTTACCATATCTAATTGTTTAGTACCACATCGACCATCTGTGGGATGTGGAGACTCAGTGAGGGTTATATAAGAAGTCCCTCACTCTCTATATAAGTTGAGAAAGTCAATAGACAATATATGGCCCTCTGAGGCCTTCTCCCATGGTTTCATCCCGCTCCTTAGGGAGTAGGGTTCCACGTTAAAATCTCGTGTTCTTTATTGTTCTTTATCCTTTATTTCTGATATGCTTCTGCATTCAAGTTTTCTAACAATATCGACCATCTGTTCTTCGATGTGATGCCGCAAAAGAAGTCTAAACGATGATTAGGGCAAAGTGAATGCATATCTTGCACCTGGATATTTTAGGAGAGCTTTGGGCAATGGCATTTTTGTTTGGGTCCAGACCTTTCTCTGTTTCATGAGCCATTTGTCTTGCTAGGATTGTTGATCTTGCAGGAGGAGGCACTATATTGAGAATATTTGGGCGCATATGCATTTTTTCAAGTCTTGGCTAAACTACTTGTAAGTTATAATTTGATGATATAAGAAGTTTCTAGATGAATATCTACCAGGGAATCCTTAATTTCCTCGAAAAAAGGTGGCAGAGACAATGAATACACCAAGAACGATCATGAAATGCACAATATAACGAAGTTCCATAAATTGATATAGTGAACGGAGCCCCAACCTATGCAGTACAACTTATAATGATTTTCAAATGCCTGCAGTCATCTTAGAGAAGAAAGGTCGAGCTCGTGAAGGTTACAAGTATCATCCTCTCTTAAAATGGGTAGTGCTAGTTCAAGGAGAGAGCAATCACCCATTTGACTTGGGGGCCCTGAGCCACATGTATCAAATGTGATGGAAGCTTTTTTCTAACTTTCTCACCAGTTCTCACGGGTACTCTTATCCTCGGTCATCTTCCCTGGGAAGACAAGAAAAAGGATGTATTGAGCAGATGATAGTCGATGTGTGATTCACGAAAGTCGTCATGGTGAGATGACGATGGAGCATCGAGATTGTCGAGTAGCGCTTTTGTGTCTAACCATTTTACCGTATTTCAAGATATCATCGTAGGATTGTCGTATATCCTTTCCTCCTTTTCAAACTACACACTTTGTAGTAGTATTGACATCATAGTTATTGCATATGTTGACTGTAGAACTACGTAATATAGGACATTAGAAGTTTACAAATGAAAAAATGCATAAATAAGTTGGAATAACGAATAAAACTCAAAATTCATAATGTACACGAATGCAATACTTACCACATAATTATGCATTCGACGCGCATCGGAATCAAGGTCCGGCTAGATCCATCTACCATGTCTAATGTCCTCCTTTGCATCTTCTTCTGATTGATTCTATATATTCCACATAAGATTTCATGGTGGTATATGGCGTTGTATTCCATCATGCATTGCCTATATTTTTTATCAACTGCATGCACGAGGAAGCCAATCCTACCATAGGATGTCAAATGCTTTGCCTTATTGGAATGAGGAAGGAATAGGAGTTATGTCAGTCTTGGAATTCAAGAGAAAGAACTTTGTTCATCAACCCCTTCACACATAGATTCAAGGTCATGATAAGATTGTGTGATTTTAACTCAGATCAGTTTCCACTTATTTTTGTGCCTCAACTATCATTTCAAGTTGAGCTTTAGTTTCGGATCAAATCTCGGAATGATTGACAGTTATCAACATCGATTCAATCCAAGTTTGTCCAGCCTTCAATGATCAGACTTCAGAGCGATATTCCTATAACTATTCGACATGGTCTATGAAGAGGTCACCTTAATTCTAGTAGGCTTTATATTGTGCATATTTGACTTAATCTACGCGTGTATGCTTAGATCATCAGAGACCATAACACACTCCTGACCAGCCTTCATCGCATGCTCTGTTTAGAGCTTCTCAGCCATGCTGACCTTCATAGACTGGTAGAACTCAGCAACACGAGTCTTCCAATAGCTTTAGGCAAGAGATAGAGCGATAAAGCACCAAGCCTCGCCAACAAAGAAAAGACATTTCGCCTATGTTCCCCTTCTTTTTGCACATTTTAAACTTTTTATCCATGCATCTTAAAATTCTAGGAAAAAACTGCATTCTAAAGCATTTTAAACCTTTATTTCCTGGCAATATTTTTAATAATTTCAAGCATAGTCTTTTATTTTTCATGCATTTATTTTGAGTTTTTTTTAAGAAAAAGAGGATGTGACATCGAGGAGATGCCCATCCATGAATTTCTATATATTCACATTATCTATTTTGAGTAATTTTATTAAATTAAATTTGATTTTCTACATGTTACTAGAATAAGGATTCAAATTTTAAAAAAATACAATAATGCCTGAAAAACTACAAAACTTTCATTTTTTTACTAAAGCTAAAAATGTTAAAATGAGTTTTAAAAAAATCCACAATTCACTCATATTATTATTAGTTGCATAGTAAGATATTTTCCAAAATAAAAACTATTCTTATTTGATTATTATATATTACGATTATATTATATTTAATACTACATTTACTATACTCTAAATATAAGTATATTTTCTATCTGAATCAATAAATAAATCGCATTAATTATGTGATATTGAAAAAATAATCAAAAATTTACCTTATAAGTAAAAAAATATACCGAGATGATTTTTTTAGGCCCAAAAAAAGGGGGAGACACTCAGCGGTGTTCGCCCCAATTAATTAAAGAAACAGCAAAGTAAACAGGCGGTTTACAACGGTAAACAAAAAGAAGCCATACAGGAAGCTAAACCAACACCCAATCATCTATCAATCTCGCACAGTGTACTAGGATGTTCTTGTAATAAAAACGTTGTCCCGAGAAGAGAGTTGCGTTTCTGCCCAACCAGATCACCCACAAACTCGCCACGGGCCATAGAAGCTCCCTCCTCTCTCTAGTTCTGTTAGCCACCAACGAATCACATAATGCCGCCAAGTCTGAAGTGCAAGCCCAACCCACATCCGCTTCTTGCCAAACCCCAATAACCTTCGGGCGCGCGAAGAAGAGATGTTCAATGGACTCCACTGCATTTTCCCATAAGACGCGTCTATCAGAGATATTGCCTAGCAACCTCGCGCACCGATCCCTCGTCATCAACCTCTACCTATGGAAGAGCCACAGGAAAAAGCCCAGACGTTCGGGGAGCCTCAGACCCCAAAAGAAGCCGCAATCACGTACCAATATTTCCAATCGCGCGGGCGGGGGCCTACAAATTGCCCCATAAGCCTTTCTCGTCGAGAAAGGGCCCCCCCGCCAGGCCCAATGGTCCCTCCCGTCAGTAGGACGCCCGGCATCCCTGATGGCGTCCAGAAGGCCAAGAAAATCCTCCAGCCTTTGATCAGAGAAATTGGCAAGGAAGGGCGGGAACCAACTACCATCCGACCAGCATGAGGCGACGCAGGCATCCTTATCAGCAGCCAGCGCGAACAGGCGAGGGAATCGCGAGCTCAATGACTCCCCCCCCCCCCCCGTCCAATCATCCTTCCAAAACCTGAAGAAACCTCCATAACCCAGCACTGGCACAAATAGCGACAGATTTCTCGAAAAAACCTCCAGCACCCCTCGCCAGAAGGGCGTCTGAGATCCCACCAAATCAGTCGGTGAAGGAGGTGCCCCGTTAGCACCGTGAATCTCACGCACGATCTTGGAATAGAAGTCTTCACCAGGGCCCCAAATCCTATTCGCCCACTTAAGAAGGAATGCGTCATTAACGAGCTCCAATCTCCGTACGCCCAAACCTCCTTCACTCCTGCGCTGAGTAATTTCATCCCACCCCACCAAATGCATCCCTCCCGCCACTTCCCCATTTTTGCCTCATAAAAATCTCCGCATGAGCTTTTCAAGGCGATTGCGAATCCCCACCGGCAACCGATGATTAGACAAGAAATAAACCGAGATAGAGGAGAGCACCGCCTTGAGGAGGACGAGGCATCCCCCCTTAGAAAGGATGGCCGACCTCCACCCGGCCAGCCTCTTCTCCACCATCTTGACGACTACGAGCCAATCCCTCAGCCTAGCTCTTCCCGCAACCAAAGGCATCCCCAAGTAATCAATAGGCAAGGCTCCAGGATGAGATCCCAATACACAACCGCATGCGTCCACGTCCTCCTCCGAAAGCCCAAATGGGACTACCTTCGACTTGTTGACATTTTTGCATAAGCCCGGCAGCTCGCTAAATAAGTCAAGGGTCACCGACATCCCCGAGACCTCCGCAAGGCCCCCCTCAATAAAAAAGATGGTGTCGTCAGCAAACTGCGGCAAGGGTACGCTCAGCCAGCCCTTGGAGTATCCCGCCGAGAGCCCGGCCTTAACAACACGATCAGCCATGCGAGCCAGTACATCCGCAGCTATAACAAAAAGAAGAGGGGCAAGGGGGCAACCCTGACGGACCCCCTTCTTGGATGGAAGAGGTCCCCCTCCGAGCGGCCATTAATCATGATTGAGAAAGAGGTCGTGGTCACACAACGCTGCATCCACGAGATCCAAATCTCCGGGAACCCTCGCCTCCGCAAAATCGACCACAAGAATTTCCAGTCAAGGCAATCATAAGCTTTTGCGAAGTCAACTTTCCATAACACTCCATGCCTTCCCTCCTTCAACCAATCCGCCACCAGCTCCGAGGTGAGAGTAATGCAATCCGCGATCTGTCTTCCTTGAATAAAACTCGTTTGTAACAGGGAGATGAATGAGTCGAGGATCCGAGCAAGCTGTAAAGCTAACACCTTAGCCACGATAAGGTAAAGGCCGTTGGAAATAGCGATGGGACGGAACTCGTCAATCCGCTCCGCCGAGGAGGATTTACAAAGCAGCACAATGATAACTCTATTAATCCGATCAAAGCCTGCATTGCCATCACAGAACTCAGCGATAACCTCCAGCACTTCCTCGCCAACCAAGTCCCAAAAGTCCCGATAGAAAGCCACCGGGAAGCCATCAGGACCCGGAGACCCATCCGCGTTCAAGTCCCAAACAGTCGCCTTAACCTCCTCCAGTGAAACCGCCCGCGTCAGGCCCTCACATAAAGTGGGCGGGAGTGGCGCCGCCCCAACCCCCGACCACCGCCAGACCCTTGGGATGCACCTCGCCGAGAACTCCTTGAAGTGAGCAGCGGTTGCACTCCTCATCTCCCTGTCCCCCACAACACGATTGTCATTAATCGTGATGGAACGCAAAATATTTGAGCGCCGCCTTCCGCTAGCAATACGATAGAAAAACACCGTATCGGCATCCCCCTCCTTGAGCCAGGTTGCCCTCGATCTCTGACGCCACTCAGTTACCCGCTTTTGATCTTCAGTCGTGATCCGCTTCTGCACGAGAGAGCGTGTAAGCAATTCCTCCGACAGGAGCTCCCTATCATTTTCCACGGCGTCAAGACTGTTGACCACCCCCTCCGCCTCCGTCCTGGCGGTCATCTTCGCTGCCCTAGAATCCCTCTTGAACGAAGACAATCTCTTGCGCAAGGAAGTGAGCTTGTGAGCAAACTTCGCCACCGCGGAGCCCTAAACCTGTATCTGGGACCAATGGAAAATCACCATATCCCTGAAGTTATCCTCCAGCAGCCAGCATCTCTCGTACCTAAAGAAGCCCCTCGTTGTGGGTGCATCACCAGAATCCCAAATAATAGGAGAGTGATCAGACAAGCTCCGAGGCCTAGAAGACACAGTACAAAGAGGGAAAACATCAAAAAGTTCCGTAGACGCCAGGAATCTGTCAATACGGGAGCGGGAGTTGGAATTCCTCCACATGTAGGCGATATCCCCTGCCACCAAATCCTCGAGCGCCAAAGAGTCCACAACTTCCGCAAAGTACAGTGAGCCCGGGTCTTGACCTCCCCTGAACCGCAGCCTATCCGAAGTACGAAGCGTTACATTGAAATTTCCCCCCAAGTAGCCACGGGATTCCCTCGAACAGCCGACCTGCCTCACGCAGATCGTCCCAAAGTTCTTTTCTTTTAACATGGCAACAAGGGCTGTATATACAAGAAAAAGCAATAGGCAAAGCAGATTCCACACGTACCAAAAGAACGGAGATTACATGCCTCCCCTTGAGCACCGAGTCCAAGACGAGAGCCGTAGACCTCCATGCGATAAGCAGCCCACCCGTCGCTCCCTCCGCATCAATAGCCCTGACCTCATCCAATCCTCCCGCAGCAAACGACCGCCAAAGAGCATCGTTAACCCCTTGCAATTTCGTTTCTTGCAGCATAACAACATCGCAATCCCATTCTGTGAACCTTGATCCCATAATTCTCCTCTTGTCCGCCTCCCCCAACCCCCGTACATTTCAAGAAAGAATCTTCATAATGAACCATCCCGGTGTTCCCCAAACCGGACCAGACCAGCAGCCGCCGCAACAGCATCCTTAAGAGTCGAGCATGACTGCGGCTCGGAGACCACCGTCTGAGTCCTATTCCTCCTCCTGTATCTCTTTCCCGATCTTTTCTCTGACACACCTTACGCATCTCCAGCACCCTCCATCTCCAGGATCGTCACAGCAGAACAAGAGGTAGAGACATGACCTGAGGCGATGGAGGAAGGGCCCTCCAACACGAGCACCGCGGAGCTGTTACGAAACAAATCCTCAGCACTCGAGGAGGTCCAGGAAAAACCAGGCCCCACCGAAGCATCAACCGTAAGCCCAGAAGAGAGAGCCACGCCAGCCAAATGGGCCGTGAAGACCACAGCAGGTGAGGGGAGAAACAAAGGAGTTTGGTTTGATCGTTCCTCCGCTCCGGATCCGAAAGAGACGCACCGGTTGGCACCCAGGACCACCCGACCCGACAAAGGATCCGCATGCTGAACCACCAAATCGGAATCCGTAGCCCGAGCCCAAAAGTGATGAGGCGACGAGAACCTAGGAGCCACCTCAGCAGTCAAACCGTTCCTTGAAGATATCATGCACATCACCCGAGGGGAGTACCCGAAAGGACGTGTGAAATCATTCCCGCGGGATGAGCCATGCGACGCGTCCCCATGCAAGGCCACCTGGCGCCCGGAAGACGAGGCGATGCCAACCACCCTCGGAACCTCCGGCGAGTCGACTCCGACTCTTCGCGGCACCTCCGGCGGAGGTGGTGGCTCGATGAATGCCATCTCCACCCTACAACGGAATCGACCAATCTCCAAAGCCTCGTAGAAGATCCGGCCAACCGCATCATCGAGCATACCTCTATTGCACTCCATCAGGACCCGAGTGATGTTCCATGCAACGCCCGACTTCTCGTGTTGTTGAGGCCGGGCTCTCAGTGGGATACTCCAAGGGCGGGCTGAGCGTACCCTTGCTGCAGTTTGCTGACATAAAAAAGGATCTCGGGGATAAAACACTCAAAAGCAATATAAAACACTCAAAAGCCTTATAAAAATAAATATAAAATTGACTATTAAAATATAAAAAAGGATCAAAAATATAAATAATAAAAAGTAATAGATATATTGGGAGGTCACCAACAACTTGGGTGACTCCCCATCCCTTTTCAAAAAAGATAATAGATACAAAGTATAATAATACACAATCACCTCTCTAAGTTCAATCAGTATATACTTTACACTTATATATTTTGAGAATTATCTTTTATTTTACTATTTCTTATGTAATCTTCCCTTTAGTATTTCCCCTCTCTTCGTAAGAGAGCCCTATGATCCCCTGAATAAACAATTGATTCACTTCTTTCCCTATAGTATCAGCGCGATGGTCCTAGACCAGAGCCTTGAGTCGAGGATTGAGCATTGGGTAGGGTCGGTACGGCCCAACCTGATGCCGGACCGATTAAACCCCACCCAGGCCCGAACCGGGTCATCTAATGGGCGTGCACGGGCCTCAAATCCAGCCCCATTTCATATGTCGGTCCAGGCGTGGGCTTCACTTAGCGCAGCTCTAAATAAGCTGGAAGCCCGGTCCGATATGCTGTCCACGGGCCTAGGCCCGGTTATGGCTCGGCCCAGATCCGTTAGAACTAGAACAGCAGCTATCGATACCAATGATGCATATATCTGTCTGGTTTATGATAAATGCAGAAGTGATGTAACCCACTCATTTAAACATTTCCCATGAGGGGATTCATGAGACTAAATACGTAACAACCACAATACGATCTTGATATGATATGATTATCCTATTACTCATTGTTGCATATTTTCTCGACAGTCATGATTATCTCCAGCTATTGATAATTAACTTAACGTATTTTTCATCTATTTGGAAATTCATTTAGCACATCAATTTAATGAGGTATCTTTTATTGGTAGCTTCATTGGTTTTATGGTGACAGCTATCAGGATTATCACCATGCTGCATTCATTTTCCAGCTGTCATTCAGAAACTAGTGTTTATAAACGATATGCATCCTGATATATGGGGACGGCAACATGCTTGTGTTGCTGCTGCATACGGACAAATCCATAACCAAAATCTCTCAGGAGAGGTGCCATACCATGGTGGGAGCTCACAGCGCCAATGAGAGCTGGAGGTCATGACCGGATTGTAATTTTTATCAGGATAGAATTGAGATGTTTTTTATATCTGGATGCGAACTTCGCTTGTCTTTAATTGCGTTCACTGATTGATGAACTATATTTGCATTGTCTTTGAGTATGCATAAAAGCATAATGTTATGTTTAATTAGCAGCACGTAGTATTATTGATCATATCGCACAGGCAAGAGAAATTAGGGCGAGATTGATTTAAGAAATAACTTGTTCAAAGAGAAAATGCATAATGATTATTTCTAGATATGGTGCCACAAGTGGTTTGAATGCTTTCAAAATTGAGCAGATGATAGGTTCCTTGTGACTAGTCACAGGCCAGCCCGACTCGGGCAAGGCTCGGGCTTGGGCTGCAATGCATTAAAAAATCCGGGCCCAAGCCTGGCCCGTAGGACCCGTGATAATTACTAGGATCGAGCTACGTGATATTGTGCCTGACCCGACCCGATGCTCATCCGTACCTGAGCCCCATGCATCCCAACCCCACTGTCCAGGCCTACACGCACCGCCCGTCGCCATGTGCTTCCCTTCCGTGCGCTTCCTTTCCGCGCACCTCCCCTCACGTATAGCCCCTCATTGCCGCGTGCAGCACGGTTACCCCATCAGCCTACTAGGGCTTAAGGTGGCACGTCCTTGTTGGCTCTCACCACCACTAGGACCCTCCAGCAGCCCCTCCTCCGCCACCGGTAGGATTTTGCCCCTCCAGCAGCCTCCTCCACCCCTCTAGGGCCCTCCAGCAAACCCATTGCGACACCTCGCCCCCATTGTTGCTGCCAAGCGTGATTTAGAGAGTCAGGGAGATCTGAATTTGCAGTTTTTCGGTGATTTTAGACCCATAAAATCACCTCATATGTCCTAGAGCATCTTCGATGGTGATGGGAACAGTTGTGCTTTGAGTACGCACACACAATAGGCTCGCCACATAATTGTGTACGTTTTCAGATCGTTCTACAGTCCCATTCGCATCTTACCCGAACTCCTTTTTCATCGTATCAGTGAGTAGTTTGATTTATCCTCCGGATCTTTCAAATGCTACGCACCCATCGTCAAAATGGATAGGACCAAATATGAGTTATAGACCATGCATTTCATGAAAATTATTGAGTGCAACAATAAGGAGTACATTCTGACACAGCCTGAGTCGGCAAAAAAACTAGGGTGAATGTTTATTGGAAGCAAGATGACACATATGTGTGCGTATGCCTATCTGCTATCCTTACCACATAGATAGCCAACGACATTCTTTATCAGTCCGTTGGATAGATCTCTAGAGGAGGTCTATCCCACCGTTCTCTCAAAAAAATCTTTATCAGTCCACTATCAAGGCAATGTAGGCCATCCTCGTTGCCACATATTCTTAAACGAGAAATGAGACGAAGATCATGCAGCTTTAGTACGACATTTTCACAGCCTAGCAGGAGCGATGTCTGCTTTATGCAACTCCAAAGCAGCAGAAGGCATACGGGAATGCCACTATGGTTGGAGTCTTTTGGCGGCTCTTGATACTAAGTATGATGCCACACGATCCCAGTTACTTGCGGATGCTACCATACCTCTCATTGAGGAAGCATATCGCATATTCAGCAGGATCACAATCCCTTCATTGACCTCCTCTCAGACCTCCTCAGCGACGGCCGCATCTCACGATAGAGGAAGATCTTTTCAGTCCAGAGGACGTGGTGCTCATGGCAGGGGATGTGCTCGTCCACATAATCCATACACTTATTATCGATGCTCTGGTCATTTTGAGGATGCATTAGCATGGTTTCTGGCCTCTGCTCAATCGTTGAGCAGGTTGAGACTCCTAGTGCTCGTGCCGCTAAGCAGGTTGAGACCCCTACTGCTCCTGCCACCATTATTGACCAGAGATTCGAGGTGTTTGTCTCCCATCTGAGGGAGATCATGCCTCTTGCTTATGAACCGACCAATGCTCCATCAGACGCATCTAACACTGTTGCCTCAGCATCAGCCGGTATTTCAGGTATAGCCCATAACCTTACTAGTTGTCACAGGGTAGACATCTCGGAGTGGATCATAGATTTGGGTGCCTCTCATCACCTATGTAGAGACAGAGTTCAGTTCATTTCCTACAGATCAGTTCATCCTCGCAGATTTGTTGTTATTGTTAATGGGATAGATTCTCCCATTACAGGATAGGGGAGATCCAGTTGAGACAGACAATGCGCTTACAAAATGTTCTTCATTCTCCTTCTTTTTCTTCCTGGGAGAGACCGGATCCGGCCCTGCATGTTCCTCTTACGACGAACGGCGGCTCTGCGAGATGTTTTTTTCCTTCCTGGGAGATCCTTTGCACGCAGGGGGAAGCTTCGAAGATGATCCCCTTCTCCTTTCTTGCTCAGGGCCCGGCGGAGGGGTGTCCTCGGGCTCAGGTTGCGGTTGGGGAGGCAGCTGCTCCTTCTTCGTCGGACACCGGCCTCTCCTCTTCTGGTGGCTCTGGTCGGGGCGATACGGGTGGCTGTCTTGTGGTGGTCTCGGACGGTGAGGGGGCGGCCGACAGGAGGAGCGCAAAAAGATACAAGAGGAGGAACAGAGTAAGGTCGGCGCGGCCAGAGGATGGGTCGTGTCCTCCCTTGAAGAGGCTTGTTGCGGAGGCCGCGGGAGTGGTTCGGGTGGTGGGAAACTCCGAAGTTTCCAAATGAAAGTTCTCTCTTGGAATGTTCGTCGCCTTGGAGACCAGGTTAGGCGAAGAGCAGTGGGCTCCAGGTGTATTGAATGGGGTTGTGACATCGTCATGTTTCAGGAGACGAAGCTTCAATGTATGGCGGATGATGTTTGGAGGTCCTTTGGGGCGGGCGCTCTAGCTCAGTTTTGTGCTCTTGAACCGGCGGGGGCCGCGGGAGGTTTGCTGGTGGCGTGGAGGTCATCACGTTTCTCTTTGGAGTCGGTGAGCCGCGGAAGGTATGTGTTAACGGTGGTGCTTAGTTGTTATGTTCCCTCCATGAGATTGGCGGTCTCCTGTGTTTACGGTCCGTGCTGCGGGGCGGCGAGGGTGCAGTTGTAGGATGATTTGATGGAGGTTGGTAGGTCTGTGGATGGTGGTCCTTGGCTGATTGGGGGCGACTTCAACGTTACTTTATTTTCGTCGGACAGGCCTGGGGGCAGGGGTGGCCAGGATCCAGGTTCGCTCGCCTTCGCTGACACTGTGGATTCTTTGGACCTCGAGGTCCTGGATGCGGTGAACACTGCGTATACTTGGAGGAGCTCCAATTCTCGGTCGCATCTGGATTGGTTCCTTGCTTCCAACGCATTAATGGAGGCCTTTGATCTCTTGCCTCGGTGGAGGCGAAGCTGCGAGGTTACTCGGACCATAACCCTATCATGTGGTTCTCGGGGGAGGCGTCGGAGCAACGGGGGATGTTCAGATATGAGAAGTGTTGGCTGCTCGAGGAAAATTTTAGGGGCCTGGTGGAAACGCATTGGTCGGAGACGAACGTTTTGGGGTCCGCGGCATCTCGTTTTGCTCAAAAGCTTGATTCGTTGCGGGTCCGTTTAGCTGCTTTCAAGAGGGAGTCTAGAGCGGCTAGATGTGCGGCCAGGGGGGTCGCGGAGGAGACTATTCGCCGGCTCGACGCGCTTGGGGACAACAGGGATCTTTCGGAGCTGGAGCTTGTTGATCGCGTGTCTACCCTGTTGGGAGAAAAACGTAGATGGATTATTCAGAAAACCCTAGGCTCTCTTATATAGGGAGAGACCTTAAGGGTAAATTACACAGTGGTCCATAAACGACAAAGAAATAACGAAGAGGTACATAAAGAGATAATAATAATAATAATAACAACTATCTCTACACCCCCCCTCAAGGTGGAGCATAGATGTCTATCATGCTCAGCTTGGATGAACATCTCTGAAACGGTCCTCTAAGCAATGGCTTGGTGAATACATCTGCAGTCTGATCTCCTGAGCTCACATGTGTAGTAGATATCAATCCTCTCTGGATGAAGTCTCTAATGTAATGGCAGTCAACTTCAATATGCTTGGTTCTTTCATGAAAAGTTGGATTGTTGGCAATGAATAAGGCTGCCTGATTGTCACACTGAAGCTTCATAGGTAGAGGCACAGCTACATGTAGATCTTCTAGTACGGATCGAACCCACATCATTTCCGTGCTGGCTTGAGCCATGGCCCTATATTCGGATTCGGCACTGGATCTTGCCACGACAGTTTGTTTCTTGCTTTTCCAAGAAACCATAGAGCCTCCAACAAAAACTGCGAACCCTGAGGTTGATTTTCGATCCTTAGGGCATCCTGCATAATCGACGTCTGCACACGCTGAGATAGATAAATCTGTGCCCTTTCTGAATAGCAACCCTGAACCTGGAGAAGACTTCAGATACCACAGTATCATGTATATAGCATCCATGTGAACTTGTCTTGGCTGCTCCATAAATTGACTCACCCTGCTTACTGCAAATGCAATATATGGACGAGTTACGGTAATGTAAAGGAGTTTTCCCACCATTTCTCTATATCTCCTCTTATCTACTACATCAGTATCACCATCATACAACTTCATGCTAGGGTCCATGGGAATACTTGATGGTTTGCATCCATCCATGCCTGTCTCAATCAGGAAGTATGTAATGTACTTCCCTTGGGTCATCACCAAGCCCTGTGCATTCCTTGCAAATTCCAACCCCAGAAAATATCTTAGGGTTCCAAGATCCTTTCTAACAAACTGACGGCCTAGGAATGCCTTCGCCCTTTCTATGCCCTGAACACCATCTCATGTAACAAGAATATCATCCACATAAACCATGATAACAACCGTACCTGTCGATGACTTCTGGACAAACAACGAGTGGTCTGCATTTGACCTCTTGAATCCCTGTTGCTTAATAAGGTTGGAAAGCTTCTGGAACCATGCTCTTGGACTCTGTTGGAGGCCATATATTGCCTTGTGAAGTCTACAGACCATATGCTTCTCCCCCTCAACAGTAAACCCAGGTGGTTGCTGCATGTAGACTTCCTCCTGTAGATCCCCGTACAGGAAGGCATTCTTGAAATCCAGTTGAGATATGCTCCATTCACGAACCACGGCCACAGATAAGAGAATGCGAAGGGTAGAATGTCTAGCCACTGGAGAGAAAGTGTCCATGTAGTCTACACCATAGGTCTGTGTAAACCCACGCACGACCAATCGTGCTTTGTACCGATCCAAAGTGCCATCTGCATGATATTTAACTGTGAAAACCCACTTACAGCCCACAATAGATGCATCAGGAGGAGCAGGAACCAACGACCATGTGCCACGGGACTGTAAGGCACGCATCTCTTCTTCCATAGCTAATCTCCAGCAATCACTCTTCAAAGCTTCCTGGTAGGTCCGTGGTATATCCACGGAAGACAAGGCTGAGGCAAATCTCTGAAAGTCACCAGTGAGACGGTGAAACGAAACCTGTGACGCAAATGGATAAGAGTCACACAGCCGCTTCTGCTTCCGAATAGCAATCGGAATATCAAGATCATCATCTGTTGCACTGGATGGTCTAGTGTCTTCCTGTACTGAAGAATCTTGCACATGTACCAAATCTGACCCATCAGTAGTAATGTCATCTGAACATACCTGAGGCGTGATGGGTGGCTGACGTGTAGCCTGAGCAGGACCGGACCGACGCGTATAGAATTTTGGTAGAGGTAAAATGGGAGGTCGTGAAAGAGGTGGAGGAGGAGGTGGTGGTGGTGGTGCTGGCGTGGAGGCAGGAACAAGGGAAGACTCAGGTGAACTCCAAGTAGGTGGTGGAGGAACATAGACATCATCAGTGGTAGTAGATGGTACCAGTCTGTCACCTGCAGGAGAAAAATACATGACAGACAAGAAAGTGACATCAGCACTCACGAAGTACTTCTTATTTATAGGATCATAACACCGGTAGCCCTTCTGAGTCCTGGAATAACCAACAAAGACGCACTTGACTGCTCTAGGAGAGAGTTTGTCAAGTCCGGGAGACAGAAGATGAACAAATGCCACAGTACCAAAGACACGTGGAGTGAGTGAGAATAATTCCTTGTCAGGAAAAATAAGAGAAATAGGTATCTTCTCACCAAGAACAAAGGATGGCATTCGATTGACCAGATAACATGCAGTAAGAACAGCGTCCCCCCAGAAAGAAATAGGAGCACAACTCTGAATCAACAAGGTTCGAGTAATATCCAGGAGATGGCGATGCTTTCTTTCCGCCACACCATTCTGCTGAGATGTATATGCACAAGTGGTTTGGTGAATAATGCCCTTTGATGAAAGAAATTGAGAAAGTGACCGTGTGCAAAATTCCAGGGCATTATCCGTCCAAACATATTTAACAGAAGAAGAGAAAACATTGTGCACTTCATTAATTAAATTCTTGATCACATCTCCTGCTTCAGATTTATTCTTCAAAAGAAAGACCCATGATACACGAGAGAAATCATCCACTACCACAAGATAAAATCGGTGCCCCTGATGATCGGGTACACGACTCAGACCCCATATATCTATATGTAACAACTCGAATGGGGAGCTACTGCTCCGACTCTGACGACACGGAAAGCTCGACCGATGATGCTTTCCCAACTGACATGCTTCACAGCGAAAGGACGAACTAGGAGAGATCTGGGGCAGAAGATGGCGCATTTTCTGAAGCGGAAGGTGACCAAAACGGAGATGCCAGATGTACGGAGAAACTGGTCTGGCAGAATGAGAGGAGACGCCAGCATAGGAATCCCGAACCATCCGATATAGACCATTCTGCTCAGAGCCACAGCCAATCACCCTGCCCGTTAGTATGTCCTGAAAAATAAGAGAAGACGGGTCAAATATAGCACGACAATGCAAATCCTTAGTAATATGACTAATAGATAACAGATTCATTGAGAACTCAGGAGCATGTAGGACATTCTGTAGATGCATAGTGGAGGATAGGAAGACCTCCCCCTGTCCAACAAGGGGTGAATGAGTACCATCTGCGATCTGCACTGAGCGACCGTGAGGAATGTCCCTGAAGGACTGTAGTCTGTCTCTATCTCGGCAGAGATGATGTGTGGCTCCCGAATCTATAACCCAATCAGAGATATCATGAGACGTTGTGAATGCAGTAGATCTACTTGAGGTACTAGCAGCAGCAGATGAACTGGCGGAGGCTGTAGCAGCAACATCTGAAGGTCCACCAAACGAATCACGAGATGAATGTGGCATAATATCTCTGAGACGTACCACAAGTTCGTCAAAACGATTATCACGAATCACGAGATGAATGTGGCATAATATCTCTGAGACGTGCCACAAGTTCGTCAAAACGATTATCTGCAGTAGATGATAACGGGGACTGAGAATGCTCTGCAACATGTGCCGATGCTGGGAACCCATGCTTAGAATAACATGTCTCCTCCGAGTGTCCTGTGCGGTGACAATAGGAGCATGTCTGACTGAAGCGATCACCCCTTCCTTGGGGTCCACATCCACGTCCACGACCAGAAGATGGGCCACCTCTCCCACACGAGACTGCCATCGCTGATGGGGGTGGAGTAGAAGAGCTGGAGGAAACTGTAATGCGACTGAGTCTCCTGTAAACATCCTCCACTGGAGGAATAACTGCATCAGCTAGGATCTGAGACTGGACGGCGTCATATTCAAGATCAAGAGCCGCAAGTAGAACACCCACCATGGTGGCGTTCCGAAACGTCTTCTGCTGTTCAGGTGTAGCTGTGAGTGGGATAGGACTGTATAACTTCTCAAACATCCCTCTTAGGGATGTGTATAAGGAGTGAAGAGGTCTGCCGCTCTGCTTCATTGTGAAAATGTCATGCTGAAGATGTAACATCTTGGTCTCATTTCGCACCTGCAAATATGTAGCGGCGAGAATATCCCACATCGCCTTGGCAATGGGCTGATGGAGGACATCATTAGCAATCTCCATCGTCAATGTACCAGAAAACCAGACCTTTGCGTAGGAGTCATCAGCCTCCCATGAGGCATATATCCATGTCTTCTCCGCGGGCTCATCCTCGGTAAGAATGTGCTTCTTACCATTCGACTTCATGAGACTCATGAACTGCATAGCCCAGAGCTCATAATTCGACCCGTCCATTTTCACTATTGGTGCAGGACCTTTGAATGCGCCGGTGGAGGGCATATCAACCTTCGATTCTGACATATTGTCGCTGGAGAAGAACTAGGGTTTGTAGACAAGGTAATGAATGTCTACACAAACTGCATCGGATTCGAGTGCGTATGTAGATGTTACGCACTCAAACCCATCTATCTGGTCGAAGAAACGAGGTTGGCTAGGGCACGCCGGAGATGAGGCCGCCTAAGGGGCTAGCGGCGAGACAGGAAGCCGTCTATAGACCTGGCAGCTGGAATGGAGGCCGCCCAAGTGGTGGTGGCGCGGCAAGGAGGCCGCCTGGGAAGGGCAGTGTGGATCGGCAGCTGGAGGGGGTCCGCCTGGGGACTGGCGGCGGCGGGCTGGGGGCCACCTGGGGACTGGTGGCGGCGGGGAGAGGCCCGCTGGGGAGAGAGGGGCGGCGGGGAGAGGCCCGCTGACGAAGGGAGGAGGGGGGCCGGGGATCGGCACCCGGGAGGAGAGGGCGGCGGGTGGGGAGAGCCCTAGGGCGGCTCTGATACCATGTTAGGAGAAAAACGTAGATGGATTATTCAGAAAACCCTAGGCTCTCTTATATAGGGAGAGACCTTAAGGGCATGTTTGGGTGCAGGGTTGGGCAGGGTTGGCCCAACCCTGGTTACTATTCACAAGGGTACTTCCTCCTCACAGATTACTATTCACCCACCCCAACCCAGCCCAACCCAACCCAGTCCAACCCAGCAACCAAACAGGCCCTGGGTAAATTACACAGTGGTCCATAAACGACAAAGAAATAACGAAGAGGTACATAAAGAGATAATAATAATAATAACTATCTCTACATGCCCAATTGGTTGTTGCTCGGGAGGATAAGAAGCGCGTGACGGAGTGGAGGCAACGCTCGAGGAGCAGGTGGCTTAGGGAGGGGGACGCAAATACTTCCTTCTTTCACCGCGTGGCCAGTGGGAGGCGCAGGGCGTTGCGGTCCATCGTTGTTGGGGGGACGCGCGTGGAGGGAAATCGGGAGATGGGGAGGGCTATTGCTGAGCACTTCAAGGGGGTGGCTTCGTCGACTATCCCCAGGCAGTGGCGGTGGTTGGGCTTGGGTACGTGTTTGCTGCCGCACGACCAGGTCGAGTGCCTTGTACGCGACTGGTCTTTGGAGGAGCTTAAGGATGCGGTGTGGGATCTGAATGCTGATGCGGCTCCAGGCCTGGATGGTTTCCCCGTGGCGTTCTACAAGGATTTTTGGGATCTCGTGGGCCACAAGGTGATTGACGTGGCTCTTGAGTTCTGCAGGGGGAACGCGGTCTTCGACAGAATCAACCGGGCTCTCGTTATTTTGTCCCAAGTCGTCGGCGCCGGTCTCCATTGATGATTTCCGCCCAATTTCGGTTTCGAACGTCATTTATCTCATTATTGCGAAGGTTCTCGCCACACGGTTGTCTGGCGTTATTGGTCGTGTTATCTCCCCGTCGCAATCGACCTTCATCCCCGGTCGGCAGATTGCCGATTGTCTCACTCTGGCGTCGAAGCTCATTGCTAATTGGAAAAGGAGGGAGGTGAGTAGCATCCTGTGGAAAGTGGATTTCGAAAAGGCCTACGATTGCCTTGATTGGAAGTTTCTTTGGTCGGTGCTTAGGAGGAAGGGGTTCTCGGAGTTGTGGATAACGTGGGTGAGGCGTTGTATCACCACCGCCTCGATGTCTGTCTCGATCAACGGTCGTCCGGAGGGTGGTTGGATCCAGCCAAGGAGGGGGGTACGACAGGGATGCCCCCTTGCTCCATTGGTTTTTATTCTGGTGGCTGACGTGCTATCTGATTTTGCGGCTAATATAGTTAGCAGCGACATCTCACGGGGCTTCTCCAGGGGGGATGTGCATATTCCGATATTACAATACGTGGACGATACATTATTTCTATTGGAGGGGGGAGTGGCGGAGGCGAGGGGGATGGCCGTGGCTCTGGAGATCTTTGGCGAGCTTTCTGGGTTGGTCAAGAACGTGGCCAAGTCCATGTTCGTGCCCTTCGGCCCAGCTATCCTGGATCGTGTTGTTTATGCGGAGGTTTTGGGGTCGATGTGCTCTTCGCTGCCGATGGATTACTTGGGGATGCCCCTGAACGTGGGAAGGACGTGGCTGAGGGACCGGCTGAATGTGGTGGAGAAAGTGGAGGCGAGATTGGCGGGCTGGAAGTCCGCACTTTTATCAAGAGGTGGCAGGCTTGTTTTGATTAAGGCGGTCCTGTCGGCGATTCCGATTTATGTTTTGTCCAATCGTAAGATGCCCAAGGGGATCAAGTCCCGGCTGGAGAAGCGTATGTACGCCTTCTTGTGGGGGAAGCGTGGGGAGGGGGCGAGAGGAATTCACTTCGTCGGGTGGGAAGATATTACGTACGGGAAGGAGCAGGGGGGCTGGGGGGTCAAGTCGATTGCCCAGATGAACGAGGCCTTGCTTCTCAAGTGGGCGTGCAAAATTTTGGGGCCTGGGGAGGATCTCTGCCTCAATGTCATGCGGAAGATTTATGTTGTGGGGGGAAATTGCCATCGCAGGTTTGCCAAATTGCTTCACCCACTATGTTCTGGAGGGGGTGGTGGAGGTGTTTTTGAAGAATGTTGGGTTGTTCAGGCCGGTGCTTGGAGGGGGGGAGTCGTTCTCCTTCTGGCTGGACGATTGGGCGGGGGGACCCCTTTGCGCCCGCTTCCCGCGCCTCTTTGCGCTGGCTGAGGATAAATCTGTTCGGTTGCGGCTTGTTGGTTGGATGGGGTCTGGTGTCCAACCTTCGTGGCGAATTTCTCGGATCAGAGGATGGAGGAATTCTTGGCGTTGCTAGAGGCGGTGCGGGAGATTGGGCGTCCTCCTGGGGGGCGTGATCACTGGTGCTGGAGGGAGTCCTCTTTCTCGGTTAAGAAGGCTTTTGGTGCTATCGCTAGGCCGCCTCCGTCCCTGTCGGAGAGCATCACCCTTGATTGTTCCTTTCTTTGGGCTTTGAAGCTTCCGGAGCGGGTTGGATTCTTTTTATGGCTGATGAGGAGGAAGAGGTTGATGACGAGAGACCGTTGTGCTCGACTCTTAGGCGTGATCTATGATAGATGTCTTCTCTGCGATGCGGCTGTCGAGTCTGTGGAGCACTTATTCTTCTTATGCCCCTCGGTGGTTGAGATTTGGCAAGGGGTTGACTTGGCGTGGTGTAGCACTGCTGACCTTCACGCGTTTTGGTCTTCGCTCCGGGCCAATAAGGGGAGGCCGAGGCTGGAGGTGCTGTATCCGGTTGCTGTGCTATGGGCGGTGCGGCGGGGAAGAAATGATCTCTTGTTCTCGGGTCAAAGGTTCTACAACGAGAATGTGGTAGCTTTTGCGAAAATACTGGAGAGGGATTGGGCGTTGTAAAGTTGTTGTAGTGTGGTTGTTGGTTTTTCCCTTTTTTTTGTCTTCTCTGTTCGCTACTTCTTTTGAATAAGATTTTTGGGGAGTGCACCATCGAGTGTATCCCCCTTGTTTCTGGATTTCAAAAAAAAAATTCTCCTGATTTTTCAATGAATGTATCATTCATTCTCCTGATTTTTCAATGAATTTATCATCTATTAGTCAATGTTCGGGAAATCGATCGCACGGGTCGCATATGCAGCCGCATATGCCTATGCGGCATGCAGACTGAACCAATTTTACAAATCGATGCATTATGCACCCTAAGCACATATGTGACCCGCATATTCCCCACATATCCACATATGCCTCGCATACCGCTCCAGCAACTTGGTAACTCAGCCTCCAGTAGCGCCAACTCTTCAATCCACTCATTCGAGTGCTTACCTTTGTAGCGCTGACTCTTCCTCTATTCACTTGCAAGAATATGCAATGCATTATATCATTATCTATATATATATATATATATGCAATGTTTTACATTTAGCTCATGTATTATTTTCATTGGTATATATAATGTAACGTCTAATATTTTAATATATGTCAATTGAGGTTCCGTTCATGTATTGCAAATATGCATGTATGTGTATTGAGGTTTTGTTATTATGAATCATCTAATATATAAAGCTTTTATGGCTAAATGTTTTTTGTTATTAAATGTTAGGAACCTAATTGCATCTAATCAACCATCTAACATTAACTATTTTTTCTTATATCTCCTTTAATTCCACTTTGATACATAAATTCAATAGTATTATTATTTATATTTATTTATTTTTAAATTAAAAAATAGAAAACTGCACAGAACCACATATATCATGCATATGCTCTCGCATACCGCTTATTCAGTTCGGTGACATGTTCAAACACATGGGCATACCGCTTTCCTAAACATTTCCATTAGTTAAATCATCGAGGACTTAAAATTATCCTGCCATATTTGACCCTCTGCTCTTGTGTTTCAGGATATACTCACAGGTAAGATGATTGGATGTGGTGTGAGGAAGGGGATCTCTACAAATTGGTCCAACCTATGTATGTTGGTGCTATTCCATTCCCATTGGGTCAGTCTCCTCTTACATGTGGCATCTTTGGTTCGATCATCTTCTTCTACAGAAGTTGTGTCGAGTTCTCCCTCAGATTATGCCTCAATCTTCCTTTCAGTATGAGGCTTGCCAACTTGGAAAGCATCATTTTTCTGGTTATCATGGTTCTGAGCACTTGGACTGATGGCACTAGAGATTTGTCTATTCCGCATGACACTTTATAGCAGCTCAGACCTCAGGTTACAGATCATTCAGAGGATTTGGATCAACCCATTGCTATTCAGAAGCAGAAGTGTATGTGTGCTATGTCTCCTCTAGTTGCCCTTGTTTTGTTGGAGGAGGTTTGTCGTGGGTCTTTTAGCTATGGAGATCCTATGAACATATCAGGAGGCTATGTGAGACAGTCAACGACATCTTGCTATGGAGCAGGAGATGGCAGCACTTCAATCCTGAGGCACATGCAGCTTGGTTATTGCTCCTACAGAGGCATCTGTGGTTGGTTGCAATGAGTTCGCCTAGAATTATGGGGCAGACTATCAGAACACCTTCTCTTCAGTGGCCCATCATTCTACTCTTCGGATCCTCCTCTTGATTGCAGTGGTACACGACTGGTCCATGTCTCAAATAGATGTGAAGAATGCTTTTTTATGGTGGTCTGCAAGATGAGGTATATATGCAGCGGCGACCAGAGTTAGTTGTTAAAGGGTGGATGTCATAAGGTTTCAGACTTTATAAGGCTATATATGGCCTTAAGCAGAGTCCTAGAGCATGGTTGTAGGTTGTCGGATCGATAGTGCAGCAGCCAGCAGTGCTTCATGACTCATGAGATAAATTGCAAATCATTCACTTTTTATTCAGAGGTCTCAGAGAGGTATCATTGTCATTGTAATTTATGATGACAATATCATTGTTACATAAGATGACATACATAGCATTACTGTGGCTAAGGAGTTCCTTGGACAGTAGTTTCTCACCAATGACCTTGGCAAATCATGATACTTCATAGGGCTTGAGTTTGCCAGGAACCAGCGGGATCTTGTGATGACCCAAAGGAAGTATGTTACAAATCTCCTTTCAGAGACAGGCATGACAGATTGCAGACATGTTTTTTTTTGAAATCAAAGAAGGGGGGAAACACGCTTAGGTGCCCGTCCCATTGTATTAATAAAATATAAACAAAACAGACCCGTTTACAGAAGCCAAGATTCAAGCAACTATTTGTAATGCTAACAGACATTTTCACAATAAAAACACATCCCTAAAAAAAGATTCGCATTAGGAGCAAGCCAGATGGCCCAAAGAACCGCCACCAGTAGCAGAGTCTCCATCTTTTGCCTTTTGCGTGCACCGTATAGAGGAGTTCAAAAAGAATCAAAGTCGAAGGGTCGCAACCAGTCAAAGCCCACGTCACCCCAGATAGGCGTTGTAACACGGCAACGGAAAAACAGATGATCCAGCATTTCAATTTCCGTACCACACAACAAACATTGATCGGAGACATCCTCGAAAAGCTTAGTCTATATGTCACGAGTCATAATACGCTTCCTCCTAAACAACCATAGGAAGAAGTCAATCCTCTCAGGCAATCCCAGAGCCCAAATAAAATCACAGTCACGGGTGACGACAGCCAAAGGAGACGGATGTGGACGACAAATAGCACCATACGCCTTCCTAACCAAGAAGGATGTGCCCTTCCAGCTCCAGTGATCCATCCCAGTGGTGGGCCTCCCATCCCGACCGAGGACATCCAAAAGATGGAGAAAATCCTCCAAGCACTGATCCGAAAAAGCGACTTTAAACGGCGGCATCCAGTTACCGTTGTCCCAACACCCGGCAACCCGGATCTCCTGATATGTAGCCAATGCAAACAAGCACGGAAAACGACTGTTGAGAAGTCCCTTGCCCGTCCAGTCATCTACCCAGAAGCCAAACGACTCACCATTCCCCACAACAGGATAAAACAATTCACGGGAGCAAGGCATAACCTTCAAGATATTCTTCCAGAAAGCCGATCTCCTCTGACCCTGACACTGCACAAGCGGATTCGAAATGGACACACCATATAAATGACGAATCAGGCTGCAACAAATCCCCCCATCCTTTCCCCAAATCCTGCCCACCCACTTCAGAAGCAAAGCCTCATTGAGTGTCTCCAAGCTCTTAATCCCAAGATCCTCATTTTTCTTAGGTTGCACCACAGGTTTCCCAATCCACCAAATGAATCCTATGTTTTTCCTGCCCCGCCTTGCTCCACAAAAACATACGCATCAGACGCTCCAGTCGCCTCACGATACTCTTGGGCATCATATGAGAGGAGAAAAAATACACGGGAATCGCCGAAAGAACGGTCTTAATCAGCATTAGTCTGCCACCACACGAGAGCAGAGCCGCCTTCCAGCCAGAAAGTTTCCTCTCCATTTTTCTACAATTGGCAGCCAGTCCGCTGGCCTTATCCTACCATCCAACAGAGGGATACCAAGATAGTTGATGGGAAGGGAACGACAAACAGTACCGAGCTCCAAACTACACGTCGTAGCCATCTCATCATTCATGCCGAAAGGAACAACCTTGGACTTGTCAAGATTCAAACGAAGACCAGACATCTCAGCAAAAATCTCAAGAGTAATAGCAATGGCCCCGGCCTCCTCCATCCCACCTTCGGTGAAGAGGATAGTATCGTCCGCATATTGCGATAAAGGGATGGACATCCCCGCCACCAGAGAAACCAGAAACAAGCCAGCTCCTTTGAGCACAATCGACCATGCAAGCAAGCACATCCGCAGCAATCACAAACAGCAAAGGGACCAAAGGGCACCCCTGTCTAACCCCCCTCTGCGGATGGAAGAAACCTCCTTCAAGGCGCCCATTAACCAGCACTGAGAACGAAGTCGTGGTGATGCACCATTTCATCCAAGAAATCCAGGTCTCTGGTAAACCCCTCTTACACAAAGCCACCCATAGAAAACGCCAGTCCAAAGAGTCGTAAGCCTTAGCGAAATCAACCTTCCAAAGCAACGCTTGCTTTTCGTTACGCTTCCACTCACAAATGATCTCCGCCACCAATACTAGATTGTCGCCAATCTGCCGACCTAGAATGAAAGCAGTTTGGACTGGCGAAACAAAATGGTCAAGGACTTGACTGAGGCGAGTTGCCAGCACCTTAGCCACGATAAGATAAATTCCGTTGGATACAGCGATCGGCCGGAAATCCTCAATCCGCTCAGGTGCCCCCGTTTTTGAAAGAAGGAAGATCAAAGCCTTATTCAGCCTTTCAAACCCTGTGTTGAAATAACAGAACTCCTGTACGACCTCCAGCGCCTCATCGTCGAGCACATCCCAAAATTCTCTTTAAAAAGATATAGGAAAACCATCAGGGCCCGGGTCCCGTCACAGTTTAGATTCCAAACCGTCGCCTTCACCTCTTCCGTCGTGACTGGAATGATCAAGCTGCCAGCATGAGCATCGGATAGTCCCTGCACCCCTATGTTGTTCCACTGCCACGGCCTAGACGCATCCCTCCTAGAGAATTCAAAAAAGTGATCAACAATTGCATTTCCCATCTCCATGTCCCCTTTAAATCTAACGCCATTAACTAATACGAGTCTGAAAGTATTGAACCGACGGCGGCCACTACCGACACAATAGAAGAAAGCCGTGTTCGCATCACCCTCCTTCAACCAAGAGACCCTTGATCGCTGCCTCCATTCAGCAACCTGCTTCTTGTCCTCCATCACCACTCTCAAGGTCAGATCCCTCTTCGTCAACTCCTCGGCGAGCAACTGCCTATCATCCTCCAGACAATCAATGGCACGAATCTCCAGCTCGGTGGCCGTCCTCCTGGCCCTCCTAGTATCCCTAATCTCCCTCTTGTATTGACATGGCCATTGACGAAGCCCCATGAGTTTATCTGAAAATCTCCTCGCGGTTGAACCAACCATCGGCATGGAAGTCCAGAAAGATGTAACCAGAGATCTGAAAGAATCTTCAAGCAGCCAGGCTCGTTCAAAACGGAAGAAACCCCTCGGAAGGACAGAAGAACCCGAATCCCAAACCAAAGGAGTGTGGTCAGACCGCGCCCTGGGCCTAGAAAAGATGAACGAAAAGGGGAACAGACCCATAATTTTGGAGGACACGAAAAAGCGATCAATACGCGAACAGGAACCAGAGCTCCTCCCGGTATATTTTGTATCAGAAGCATCAGCTACCTCCATTTGTAGCTCATCCATCAACTCGGCAAAATCATCGGAACCAGGATCCCGCCCACCCCGCATGCGTGGGCGACCAGAGGAGAACAAAGACACGTTGAAATCACCACCAATAAGCCAAGCACAATCAGGGAACGCATTTCGAGCAGCCCGGATATCCAACCACAACTCATCTTGTGACGCCTACTGGCATGGCCCATACACACAGCTTAAGGCAAAGAGAGACCGCGAGGATGCACACTCAAGCAAAACCGTAAGCACGTGTGTACCTCTCACCTCCGTCCTAAACAAAAGGTCATGTCCTTCCAGGCAAGGATAAGACCCCCAGACGCACCACACGCGTCCAGTGTCATGTACTCATTAAGCCCACTCATGCCGAAAGAGCTCCAAGTAGCCCTATCGCATGATCCCAACTTTGATTCCTGCAGCAAGATGGCATCACAACCCCGTTCCACGAACCTCGCCCCAAGGGCACGCCTCTTCTCTGGGTCACCCAGACCTCTAACATTCCACATTAGAATCTTCATTGAGCACGAGTATGACCACCCAAGATGCTCACAGCCCCCACAACTTTCGCTATCAATACCTTCCGCCCAGACATTGTATTCGCTTCACCGCTCGAAGATCTTTGTTTCTTTCTCCTCATGTATCTTTTACTGACGCCTTTGTAAAAGCCCGCATCTGCCCCCGAATCAGTCGCGGTGTGGTATCCAAGTGAAAAACCATCCGTAGGTATCACCGCCCCACCCAGACCCCCCCCCAAAGCACGAAGTTTCAATAGAGCAAGCTTTGTTCAGGACGAATCTGAGTTTTTTAGCAACGATGGAAGACTGGGCCTGGAGTTCTCAAGCGGACCCGGGAACCCTTCCCGAGCGTCAGTCGAAACGGTGAAACGCCCTAATGTACATGACCCGATCCTAGGCTCCAACTAAACAAACTCTGTAGAGCTTAAACGGATACACCTAGCTGAATCCAAATACAATAGCTGCAAGCGGAACGGAATCCGACCCAACAGACCGTCGAAACAGAGAAAGTTGAAAGGTCCCTTTAAGGTCGCACACGAGTCCACCGTTTTAAATCCCCAAGAAAGGGGGATGCGATTCGAATTGACAGGCAATAATTCCATGCCATTAATACCTCCCGCGGAATTCGAGGCGTCATCCAACTTCGCAGACACTGGCGGTAACAGATCTCCAACGACGGCGACGCCACCTCCTTCGGCACCTCCAACATGTAGCAGCTCATGACGAGCCTCCTTCGGCGGCAGCGATGGAGGCTGAAGGCAATGAACCTCAACCGGGAAAGTCTCACATCCAGAATGCAAAATCACATGGCGAAAACGGAGATCAACTTCATCATGGGATTCGATCACAACGACTATGGATTGAGGGTCAGACCTCGGTTGACCACCATCCGATAATATCTTCTTGACACTGCCAAGGTCCCTGAGTACGGGCCCAAGCATGTCCAACCTCCGAGAAAGAAAGGGGACACCTCGGAGCTGCAAAACACGAGAGACCAGATTCATCTCTCCCCCCTCAAAAAAGCTCGGCCATCTCCAAGCAATGTCACTTCTCCCCCTCGGGTGTAAAAGCCGCTCCGCCTGCATCAACGAGAGACCACGAACACAGCACTTGTGGAGACCAATCATACAGACATCACCCAAAAGTCCTCTCCGAATAGGAAAAATAATCCGGCCCAAACCGATCTCAACAATAGGGTTTCCGTGTTCCATTCACCTACCATCCACTTGACAACCTTTGAGTCTGGGACCACACCCTTTACCACATAAGCGAACGACCGCAGCGTCGCTGGAGAGGACGAGCCTTCCCGCGAAGCGACTCGCCCGTCACCCAACCGACAATCCTTTAACTTCGCATCCAAGATGGGACAAACATCCGACGATGACCCGTATTCCCGCATCGAAAGCATCGCACCGGCTTCGGACATTCCGGCGCCAGATGGCCCGGCAACCCGCATATGTAGCACATCCGCCCTTGCTTGCGATGCATGACGTGCTCCCACCCCTCATCTTTCTTCGACTCTGTAGGAACTCGAACATCAACTGATCTCCTCCAAACACGAAACCCCTCAGAAATCTTCCTCGATGTTGTTTCACGATGCCGCATCTCACCCCTTTCTCTCGCCCCTCTCATTCTCTGATCAGATCAGACAACAAAGCAGATGTTCCATACTTTAAGTGTATTTTTAAGGTGAAAGGAGGATCCTTTAAGGAATGGATGCTCCCAACATACAAGTGGTTGTGAAGAATGTGGAGAAGAGAGACGAATGCGATCGACTGCAGACATGTTACCACTCTTATGAATGCCATCCTAAAGCTATGATGATGATACATAGGAAGTGGACAAGCCGAGATACAGGGAGCTCATTGAGAAGCTCCTCTATGCGACTATCACTAGGTCAGATATCTCATTTGATGAGAGCAAAGTGAGCTAGTTTATGGAGCAGCAAGACAGGCCCATATGGATGCAGTTCCCATGATCCTAAGATATCCAGATAAAGGATTCGTCTTTAGCAGAGGGACATGCCTTGATATCGCAGACTTTTTGGGTGTCGGGCGAAAGGAATATTGGGATCGCCCTTCGGGAACACTTTGTGAGGGCGTCGAGGCGAGGGAGGGGGGGAGTTTGAGTGGGGCTGGACGGGACAGGGGGTGGGGTCGTTGAGCGGACCCCAGATGGATTTGTTACTGGCAGATTTCTCGGAGGCAGAGGTGCGCAGGGCCGTTTGGGACCTCAATGCAGATGGGGCTCCTGGCTCGGATGGCTTCTCTGTGTCCTTTTACCGGGAGTTTTGGGATCTGCTGAAGGGAGACATTTTGGAGGTTCTATCTGAATTCAGGGGCGGCAACAGGGGTTTTGAGAAGATCAACAAGGCCTTGGTTTTTTTGCTGCCAAAGAAGGAGACTCCGGTGGGGGTTGGTGACTACAGGCCGATTTCTATTTCCAATGGCATTTAACTCATTGTTGCCAAGGTGCTAGCAAGCCGGCTTCGGTCTGTCTTGGGCTCAGTGGTCTAACCGGCTCAATATGCGTTCATCCCTGGTCGGTGTATGGTGGATGGCATTGTGACCGCCTCGGAGATCTGTCGTGAGTGGAAGAGATCTGCAAAGAAGGGGGCTGTTTGGAAGTATGATTACGCCAAGGCCTACGACTGTGTCAGCTGGAGATTCATGTGGTCTGCATTGCAGAAGAGGGGATTTCCGGAGGAATGGATTGCCTGGGTGAAGAGATGTGTGACCACAGGTTCCTGCTCCGTGTTGGTCAATGGGAGACCAGAGGGTAGTTGGTTCCAACCACAGAGAGGGGTGCGACAAGGTTGTTCCCTTGCCCCACTGCTATTTGTGTTGGTTGCGGATTGCCTTGCGGTCTTGTTTCAACAGGCGGTGGAGGAGAGTTGGTGTGAGGGCTTCAAGAAGGGGGACATCTCCGTCCCAGTTTTGCAATATGCGGATGACACGCTGGTCTTCCTGGGGGGGACCGAGGAGCAGAATCGCAATGCGGCTATTTTGGTGGATGTGTTTGGCTGCCTCTCTGGCTTGCAGATTAACAGGCAAAAGTCGGTCCTAGTTCCTATGGGGATGGCTGACGAGGAAAGCAACAGGTTGGCGACGTGGGCTGGATGCCCCTTGGGGAGATTGCCGATAACATATCTGGGGTTACCACTGGTAGAGGGCAGGTTGCGAAAGTCCGATTGGGACTGTGTTCTGCGGAGAATGGAGGAGCGGTTGGAAGGGTGGAAGGCTACTACTTTGTCCAAGGGTGGGAAGCTTACCTTGTTGAAGCATGTTCTCTCCGTCATTCCGATCTTCTTCTTCTCGACGAGGAGAATGCCAGCTGGTGTTAGAAGGAAGGTGGAATCTTTGATGAAATCCTTCTTCTGGTCAGATGGAAGGCAGGAAACGAAGGGCTTGCACCTGGTGGCCTGGAAGGATATCGGCGTGCATGTTTCGGAAGGGGGCCTTGGTATAAGAGATGTGGATACAATGAATAGGGCTTTGTTGGCCAAGTGGGTGGTACGCATTTGGGGTCCATCCGACGCGCTGGTGTTACGTTTACTGAGGGAGATTTATGGTGTTGCGGGGGAGTTGGTGGCTGGGAGGAAGCGTTACGAGTCCTCTTTGTGGAGTGGGATTCGTGCGGTGATTTTAGGGCTCATGTCTTTTTCCGGCCGAAGTTGGGTAATGGCCTTCGTTTCCTTTTCTGGCAGGATGACTGGACTGGGAAGGGGGCGTTGGCCTCTCGCTTTCCTAGGTTGATGGCATTAGCCATTGACAGGGGGGCGCGGGTGGCGGAGGTGGCTGACTCAGGGTCGTAACGCCTAGGTTCGCTGCTGTTCTCTCGGATCAGAGGATGGAGTATTTTCTGCGGTTGTTGTCGGAGATTCCCCCTGTCGACGAGATGTCCGGGGACCCCGATCATTTTGCGTGGGTAGACGGTAAGTTCTCGGTGAAGAATGCATACAGGAAGCTGACTGCTGGGATGGTGGAGCGTGACGAGGCACTTTGTACTGACTTGAAGGTGATTTGGGCAGCTAAGATCCCTAATCGAGTTAAGTTCTTCCTTTGGTGCCTAAGAAGGGACCGGATCTGTGACAAAGTGAGAAGAGGAAGGTTTCTAGGTGCGATGGATACGATGTGTGACAGATGCGAGGATGGCATGGAGGATGCGAACCACATCTTTTTTGGGTGCAGGATGTTGGCCTGCGTGTGGGGCTCGTTGGGGCTCTCGTGGGTTCGGGCATCCGATGCGGAGCAATTTTGGAGATCTATTCGGGCGGTTGGTATTGGGTCATCCGGCGATGTATCCAATAGGGATGCAAACGGATACGGATATATCCGTATCCGATCCGTCACCGTATCCGTTTTATACAGATTTTGACATCCGTATCCGTATCCGTTTTAAAATGAATACAGATATGGATATCGTTTTAATATCCGCAAACATCCGTATCCGTATCCGTATATCCGTTTTCGTATATAAATATAGTCGTAGATTTATTTCTAACCATATATAACATAATTCCCATCCAATTCTTATATATTTAAGTCAATTCTCTAGAGTATTTCTAACATTACTCGTATACAATCAAGTATCCGTTTTTCATCCATATCCGTTTTTTAAGGATATGGTAAGATAGTTTTAATATCCGTCAATATCCGTATCCGCATCCGCATTCGTATTAGAAAACGAATAAGGATATGGTAGTACCTTTATCCGTATCCGTATCCGACCGTTTGCATCCCTAGTATCCAAGCCTTTTGCCGCGCTCGGGGCTATTTGGCTTGCCAGGAATGATACAATATTCAAGGGCCAGCGGTTTTATTTTGAAAATGTACTAGCTAAATGTAATGCCCTGTACAATTTCTGGTTATCCAACTAATGTAAAATTTCGCTGATCAATGAATGTGTTGGTGTGGTGACTCCCGACTTGGGAGGGCACCCCCGTCTTTCTTATTCAAAAAAAAATACCTTGATATCGCAGCTTGTGCAGATGAAAACTATGCAGGATACCCCAAGGACATGAAAACTACTTCAGGATTTGCAGTATTCATAGGGAGTTCTTTGGTTTCATGAAAAGGCAAGAAGCAGAACGTGGTTGCTAGATCTAGTGTTAAGTCAGAGTACAGAGCCATGGAGTTGGGGAGCACTGAGAAAATGTGGGTCAGATTGTTCTTACAAATTTAGCTATCAATGTGCCTCTTCCTATACAGTTACAATGTTATAATTAGGCAGCTCTTTTCATTGTCAACAACACTACCTTCCATGAGAGAACCAAAACCAAGCACATTAAGGTATATTACCGTTATACTCATGACATGATTCAGAATGGGTTTACCTCTACTACTCATGTCAGCTCAAGGGAACAGACAAAAGATGGGTTCGCTAAGGCTCTAGCCAGAGGGCTATTCTAGAGATGTTATTTCAAGCTGAGCATGGTTGATAACTATGCTCCATCTTGAGGGAGAGTGTTAGAGATATGTTTTATCTCTCATTATCATTTATGTATTTCCTTTTCTTTATCTCTATTATGTAATTTGTCCTCTAAGTCTCTCCTGTGTACATAAAAGAGCCATATGCCCCCTTTCATAATTCAATTATTATTATTCTTCCACAAGTACCTTGAGCAACAAAGAAACAAGCCAAGTCTTGTTAAACAAAGATAGCATTATCATATTCGAAAATATTAATACTCGTAGATAAAGATGTTATTATCAATGTAAAAAGGGATTTGACAATTTATTGGTCTTTGATTGTTCCTTTATTATGTACTCCAAAAATGATTTGCTAATATCATCAATGAAGACCACAAAATACATATGAACACTAATAATATGAACCAAACACGGTCTCCATGTATTACAATGGACAAAAGCAAATGGAGCAGAACAATGAGGTTCAGTTTTGTGAGGGAACAATGCTCTGTGATCTATTCTGGTGTGGATGGCAGGCGGGCCTATATTTCTTGGTTTCAATAGGACTCCCTACGAGCATTGTTTCTATCTACTATTGTCTAAAAGTAATCAAGATATTAGTGACTGGATGAAACCAAGAAATAACCCCTCACGAGCGAAATTATAGAAGATCCACTTTAAGATCAAACAATTCCATCAAATTGAGTATGACTGTATGTGTGATAGCATATATTATACCATGAATATCAATGAACCCAATTCTTGCAATTGCTCAGGATACCCTTTTTAAGCTTCTATGGTCTATTTCTTAGTTCAAGATCCCTCTTACTAACTGCAATAAAAGAATTAGTAGATATGCTCCGCCCAAAATGAGAATGGGCTGGGGTTATGAACTTATAATCATGGAATCGATTCGATCATCAGATTATAAGTTCATTCCATACCGGACCAGACCAGAATAGGGTTATGTACTTCTCATTATAACTCCTAAGCTAACATGCTTTAAAAGATCAGGTGCAGTTTGTCTACCACCCAAAATACCAGGGTTCAAAAGGCCATGGCTCAAATCCCCCCCTTGTGGGGGTTGCAGTGTACCCACTTAAATGGTCTGGTGGTAGTGCAATGTGTCTACCACCCAAAAGACCACAGTTCAAATCCTCCCTTGTGGGGGTTGCGTTCCAACGTAAAAAATAGTCGAATGTTTCAACATAGATTTGAGCAAGAATACATGTAGCCAACCCTGCTTATAGTGGAAGAAGGCTTCCTCATTTTTAACAAGCTTCACACTTGAAAGACTTTAGTGGGAATAGTTCGAGTAATCTAAGATAGAGCTTCGATAAACGGATGACCAAGACATAGATGTCATAGGAATGGGCCATCAGAGCTCAAGCCAGCTACAACAAATACAACAAAGACTGAATTGGTGGAAATGTCCCGATAATAGACCATCATGTTCATGACACTAATCAAAATTTTGCACCATTCAAATGTCCTGAAAATAGCAAAAAATCACATCAAGATTCACTCTACAATTGATTTCAGACATAATCTATTTACACAAAGTAAACTAAATGGAAAATCAAGTGCATGTAAAACTCCAGTGAGCTTTAGTCTAGAGGAGAAGTCCATGTTGCTCACTAAGGCAATATGAGACAAAGCACCATTAGCTAATTCTACATGTTTCACATTTGCAGTCAGCTTAAAAAAGGACAGAAAGTTGTCTACTCCAGTCAAATGATATGAGGCAATGCAGAAGCAGTATTAACTACAGTACCTAAACTAATAGTCAAACTTGCATATGGCACATAGGTAGTAGCTACAAATGCAGGATTGATTTGAAGTGAATTCATTAGACAGGAGGTAGTATACATAAGAGAGTTGGAGGTTGTTGTGGATTTATACTCTTCTCAATAGTAGTTTGAAACCTATCAGAATCAACTGAAGATTGATCGACTATATGAGGTCTCTTAAGCTTTGCCCGACACCTGTCAAAAGGATGATTGGATCTATTTCAGTGCATGCAAGATGATTGCTCAGGGTTTCGTGGCAGATGCCGCGAATTTGGCTTTGATTTGAAGTGAATTCATTAGACAGGAGTTAGTATACATAAGAAAGTTGGACAGGTTGTAGTGGATTTATACTCTTCTCAATAGTAGTTTGAAACCTATCAGAATCAACAGAAGATTGATTGACTATATGAAACCAAGAGGCATATTCCTTGCATGTCTCCTTAAGAGGAGTGTTTGTAAGAACATAGAGTTTCACATGTCCACCTATAGACACCCTGAATGCCAGAGACCAGAGAATATAATTTTCTACACCTTTGAGCTCAACAAAGGTTCATGTCACCACAATAGAGGACGTAGAAAAAAGGAGATTGGACTCGAATGGAGTCGTCCCCATGGCAATCAGATAGAGAAAATATGAGAAAAGTATTGAGAGATGGATATACTCAAGTATGGAGAGAGTCTGTGGGGGTAAACCAAACCTCTCAAATACCAAAAAGATGCTCAAGACTTCAAAATCGACTATGAACTGCGAGAAAACTACATGTTTCTCAACTGATAAGGATAGATTGGAGGAAACCCTAATGTTTCAAGCAAGCGTACAATGAAAAATGACCTTACGAGTCGTTGGGTCCAATGGTTGCCTCGCGACCGAAGGTGGAGATGTGGTGGCTGGTGGTCAGGCACAAGAGGGGGTGCGACACTTACGGTATAACCCTGACCCGGCAGTGGTCGAAAGTGGGTTGGAGGTCGATTACAGACTTGCAGCACAGGCGAATGTGGTCGGCTGGGTTTTCAAGAGACGAACTTGAGTATAGTTTAGAACTACCACTCTATTACCATGTGAAAGTGGGATGAAAAAAGTTATCTATTACTCAGGTATAAAATTTCTTATATAGAGAAAAAATCCTAAGAATGGGATATCACAATAATGCCCTTAGGAAATAATGAAGAGTAGAAACTACTGAAACAAGCATTACAAGAATAGTTGGCAACGACAATTTCAAATGTTTTTTAGAAAATCAAGATCAATTTTCAAGGATTTATCATTGACCTTAAGTTGGTAGAGTTGCACCGTATGGGATGGGAAGTCAACTTCCCAAGGTATATGAGCTTCTCAACCACAGGATAGCTTAAAGGAAGCTTGTCGTAAGATTACATGTTTGTGTTGTAGACAATAGATGCAGTTATGACTCAAACTAGAATGATACGTAACTTGAGAAGATGAATGCAACAACCAAACACAGCAGACACGACGAAGCTAGAAATTGGAGGTTTCAAGAAGCATTGAAACCTCCGCAAGAGATTAGAATAAAGTTACATAAATGCAAAATGCAAAAGCAAAATAAGCATACTCCTTTACTACTGCTGCTGATGATGTAGATACCTACTGTAGAGTCTATACCTCAAATGAGAAAAGGCTTAATAATACCTACCATCAGTAGGTACCTATGTATGTATCTGATCTACTATCGCTTATTGTTACATGCTTAAAAATAGATATAGATATGATACTAGAATAAGATATAATTTTATGATTCTATCTAACGTAGAACGTATACAGTAATGTAAAACAATGCAGTTAATGATCATATTAGATACGATTGTTGATCATATGTGGCCATTTAAAATATTTGTGTCAAATGTAACTAGTCCAATGCACATATTAAGAATGTCTATAAGCTGTTACCACAGACGTCTATATCCCACCTGTATTGGATTTATAAGCGTATTCATCACTGTCTACATTTCAAAACATATAAAAAGAAAAGGAGATTAAATGCGTGATGCAGCGTGGAACAAGAATTTAGGGCTGCATATTTAATTAATGTTATATGTTAATTTTATTTACGTTTATTCACGTCGTCGTATTTTTAATTGAATAAACGAGATCGCATGTGATCTCAATTAGCTTTATTTTGAATTTCAAATTAGGTAGTTAGTCGGTTAATTAGTTAGAGTCTATTTAGGATAATTAGTTGTCAATTTGAATTAGTTTTCTATTTTTGTAATCTCATCCCTCCTATATAAATGGATGAGGGTCCATTGTTTTAATCAGTCAGTATTTACAAAAATTGAGAATTATTCTCTATCTCCCTCCTTCTCCCTCTCTCTCCTCGCGATCTACGCGTTCTTCTTCTCAACCCTCGCGCATCCGGCACGTCTTCTTTTCTCAACCCCTCTATTCTCTCACCAAAAACATCCACCGTCCAAAATATTCAATTTTATCGCCGCGCCAAAATCAGATTTGCATCATTTGGTATCAGAGCATGGCCTACAGATCGTCCTCACGATCTGACGATCCGTCCAGATGGCCGCACCGACATGCATCAAGAGACCATCGTTCAGCCGCGCAAAAACGACGAACCATCTCTGCCATCGACGCCTACAACAAGGAGACGGAGCGCATGTTACGTGATTTGCATCATTTGCAAACCACATTCCACTCCGAGTTTCGAGCTCTTATGGCTAACTTCGAGGCCCTACGCGCCGCCAACTCGAAGCCTCCAACCACTGAAGCCGTTGTCCCGAGTTTTGACGAAGAAAACCTCGCTGTGGAGGAAGATTCGAGCGCTATCCAGGCTACTTCAGATCAGCGACCATTGCCAATATCGCCCCCGACCGCGGTTTCAGCCCCGCTGCAGCCCGACCTCGCCCTCACCGCACCCACGGTGAGCCCCCCAACACCTCCCTTGCCGCTAGTCCCTACTGCCTGCCTTACCCAGCACTCCGCCTTCCGCCACCTCAACCTGGCCATCCCTACCATCGGCGAGCCGCACTCCCTCCGCGCGCTCACCCTCGCGCCCCCGCCTCTTCCCACCATTTCGCCGCCCAGCCACACCCCTCCCATAAGCCCTCCCTCCGCGCGCCACCCTCGCCATTCTCCTCCCCGGCGAATCCCAGCTCCGCCAACACCCTCCCCACCCACTATTCCCCCCCCCCCTCCGCGATCTTCCCCTCGCCCCCAACGGACCCAGCAAAAACCCCAGTCCCCACGCCGCCATCTTCCTTCCCCTCCCTGCGCAGATCACGCCCCTCCCGCGCACCAACCCACGCGCCCCCGCCTCCCCATCCCCGCTACTTCGTCTCGCCGTCGACCATCACAAGCCCGCACCCCCCTCGCGCGCGAATCCCAGCGTCTCCGCCTCCCCCCAAACACCACCACCTTCCTCGGCATCGCCCCAAGTCTCCTTGGCCGCGGCGTTGTAGTCGCTCTCGGCCTCCTAACTCAGACCGCCGCCACCGCAACCTTTTTTCATGGAAGCATTTAACCCTAACGGGAATTGAGGAGCTCCCTCCCACCGAATCCCCTCAATTGAGGGATGAGATACTTTGGGTAAATTATAAGCGGGTCCCCCCTGACAAGAGTTTTTACCAGTGTTGTAAAAATCGGCCAACTAATCTGATTAGTCGGTCCGACTAGTCGACTCGGCAGGGTATCCGAGTCGACTAGCCAAAGTCGGTCTATAATCGGGTCTACCCGATTACTCGGCCGAGTAATCGGTTTAGTCGGCCGTTTTTTGCATAGAGTTTTTTAGTAATCGGGTCCAAAAACCAAATACCCGATTACATTCAATAAAGTAGCTTATTGTCCGACGGTAAGCTCCCCCCTGCTCCAGACCCTCAAATACCTAAACCCCTAAACTCCGATGGCAAACTCCATCGGTGCCCCGTCGCTCCTCCGCCAAACCGCATCGCCGCCCGAAGGAAGCTCCGCCTCAGCATCACCCACCTCCAGGCTGCTTCCAGTTGCAGCCAAAGCAATCGTTCGAGCTACTCCAACTCCCTAACCTTGCCGCCCAGGTTAGGATTTTCATTTTGTTTTTTTATTTTTGCTTTTTTGAAGTTTATTATATGATTAGGACACTGTTTATTGGCATTTGGGATTACGTATGATTAGAATATTTAGACTTTTGGTTGAAACTTGTGAGTTAAGAATCTTTGTTAACTCATATATGATTTGTTCATGGTTGGCATTTGGATTTGTTGTATATCGAGGCTGGAATGTATCTTAATGATGGTTAGGGTTTCTGTATATCATGGCTTAGGGTTTGCTATATATCTTGGCACCATGCCATTATTGATGGTTAGGGTTTGATGTATATCATGCCATTAATATGATCTTTGTTAAGATCTCAAACAATGGTTGTATATCCTTGGGTTTGTTGTATATCACGACCGATTTTTGTTATATATTTGACTATATAATGGTTGATATTGAATACTGAACATTTACAATTCTCTTACTCACCAATTTTGTTATATGACTATTTTTGTGTGTATTGCTATAATTTTTTAAGCTCTTAAAAATATTAAAATTGTTAAATATATGAATATAAATGAGAGTAAATGTTATAAAAATTGATTTATATATTTAAAATAATTTAAAAAATTCCAAACCGACTAATGTCCGACTAATCCGATTACTCTCCCGACTGCCGATTAATCCTTAGTCAGTGACCCTGCCGACCGAGTACCGACTGCCGACTTCTGCAACCTTGATTTTTACTTAAAGGGCCAAGTGAAGGTTAAACTATGTTATAGAGGCATTGTAAGTGAAGGGGTAGAACATTTGCATCCATACCCTCAGCAGAAAGACTCTACAAACGTAACATGGAAAAGGAGCAAAATTGAGGATTTGTGCTCAACCAATCCAGATGGGATTCTCCACCGTCAGAATGAAGATACAACAATTCGTCAGGAGACGAATTTTTAAAAGCGGAGGAGAGTTGATGCAGCGTGGAATCAGAATATAGGGTTGCATTTGTTTAAATTTATATCCGTCAATTTTATTTACGTCATTTGAGTTGTCGTAATTTTTAATTTAAATAAACAGATCGCGTGTGATCTCAATTAGTTTTATTTTGAATTTCAAATTAGGTAGTTAGTCGGTTAATTAGTTAGAGTCTATTTAGGATAATTAGTTGTCAATTTGAATTTGATTTCTATTTCTGTAAACCATCCCTCCTATATAAAGGAATGGTGGTCCATTTTTTTATTCAGTTCAGTTTGATATAAAAATTTGAGATTTTATCTCTATCCCTCTCTCGTCTCTCTCCTTCCCCACGTGGTCTTCACTTTCTCTCCTCCAACCCCTCGTGTTCCCGACGAGCTTCTCCTCTCAACCACTCCATCTCTTCTACCACCAAATATCTCCACCTCCAAATATTTTTCCGCCGTCGCTTATTTTCAATTTGCATCATTGCGCAAGGTCTACCTTCTTATTCAATGCAAAACGCGTGTCCAAGTTGAGAAGTTCAAACAAAATCAATATTCCACGGATTGCATCAGCTAACCTGGAATCCCCGCAACGTCGCGCTGCTGGAGGTAAGACTGATTGGCGAGGCACCCGAGGAACACGGCACGCAGGGCTGCGGGCAGGGGGCTGAGAGGCGGGGGACGGGCCTCGTATGCCTTGAGGAGGCGCCTGATCCTGAGGTTGAGGGCGGCATAGTGGCAGCGGTCGCCATCGAAGGTCCGCTCGGAGCACGTGGCGCCGGAGTCTAGGAGGAGGCGAGCGGCGTGGGAGTGGCCGGCAAGGCAGGCGTAGTAGAGGGCGGCGGAGTCCCATGGGTCGCGCGTGTTGACGTTGACGCCCGAGTCGAGGAGGTAGCGGAGTCGGTCGAGGTCGCCGGCTCGGGCCGCCTCGAAGATGTCCCCCGCGGGGACGCGCTTGAGGGGGAGGGCGCGGGCAGCCTCCTCATCGTCGAGGGGGTCGAGGGCGTCGAGCTCGGGGTGGAGGAGAGGACACGGGGAGCGCGACGGAGAGGGAGGACTGTTCATTTGTAGTTGTGTGGGCAGAGAGGGGGGAGGGGTTTTAGTCTAAAGCGGAGGGACAAGATGTTATTTGGCCTGCGGCAGATGTGCTGGTGCCAATGATTGGGTTCCCACGGCCATGGTGCGAACAACCAACTATGGTTCGATCAAATTGGCTCAAAACAGACAAATGAAATTCAGCCAAAGTTGTGCCAAATAAATTAATCAAAATTGAGGTAGTTTGTGACTAAGTAAGTCCAATTAAGAAAGAAAAATACAAAGGAAACATTATTTTGATGAAAACTGGAACTTAACGTAAGGAATTAATGTTGATTGATTGTGAAGGGGGTCAATTATAATTAAAGCAACCCAATTAAATTCAATTGCATTGATCCAGAAATGGATTAAAAATGAAAAAAAAATCGGTGCCATGATTTGATTAAGAAATCGTGAGAGATATGTGTGAGAGAAAGATAGATGGAGAAGAGATGGGATAGTAGGAGATGGAAAATGAGATTTTTTTACTATGAAGAAGAGGGAGAGAACTTTGAAGATAATTGAGACGAATGAGAAAGGAAAAAGAGAAAGAGGGAAACCTTAAGCTCCGTTTGTTATGCAGTAATGAAGCATGGAATGGAATACCCATTATCAGTTTTAATTATTTCCTTTGTTTGGAAAGGTTGTTATCAATCAGATTTGTTATTCCGTTGGAAACAAAATTCCCATGATTGTAGGAATCTCGTTTCATGCGCACCCCCCTCGAACTCGTGTTTCATTTCCGGATGGAAACTTGCGTGCACTCACCGTATAAAAACCCCTCTCATTCCCGTGAACAACAACCAATTGCAAAACCTCTGACATCTCATGTGAAGAACGTGGTGCCCACGTTCTCTTTCGTCATAATTCATCTGTTGGAGGTACGATTGTTTGACTTATTCATACGGTTTTTATATTGCTCACCTGTTGCGCGGTTGCCTTTCACAATAAAGGCAAATAAACCCCTTTTCACAACTGTTGAGTATTGGAGTCTGGCCACTTTTTTAATTGTTGTTCACGGGAAAGTGCAATGCTACATTTAATTGTTCTATTGGAGTCTGATGACTTTTTTAGGCTATGCTCTCAACTGTCGAGTGTTTAGGTTGTTGTTCGTTGTGTTTATTGTTTGAATGGCAAAAAATTTTCAGCATTTACCTGTTACTTGAAAACTCATCAGCATCAAGAGGAAATGTTTTCCAATTTCGTTGGCTTCTTTTGACTATTACTTGAAAATTCTTGATGTATTATCCTATACAAACATCTTGCTGTATTATCGTACAATGCATATTTCTTTCCATGTGTCTTACAATAATTCAATAGAGCATGATATTCTTGTGTAATGTAATCAGAAATTATTTATTTGCATTGTATATAGGTATCTGCAAAAAAAAATATAAACTCACATTCTTATCTATATACGTATTCGTCAAAATAAAAATGTATATCCATCTTCTTATTATGCACATTCTAATTGTATTTATTTTTTCAAAAACCATTTCACGTATTATAAGTTTATCTCATATATTTAATATACATTCGAATTTAAATATGCCACGCTTGCATTGTCCTGCAAAGAAGATGAGGAAGCAACACGGGAAGAAGATTATAACCATCATTCTTGGTTAAATATCTTGCATTTGGTAAACTTATTTTCGATATTATTGAAGAAGTGATTCGATGGCATTATAAGAAGCGTTTGTTAAAGAGTGAACGCTTCAATTTGGATTATCAAAGAAGCAAATCACTACATAAGTTTTATATGGTGATGATCAAAGTTGCTATGATATTACAAGGATGGATAGAACTACATTCTCAAAGCTCTGTGTCCTTTTGAAAACCGTTGGAAAGTTGTCTGACTTCAGAAATATAAATGTTGATGAGCAACTTGCTATATTCATATACATTATATCTCACCATGTAAAAAATAGAGCAATCAAGTTTCATTTTATTAGATCTGGTGAAACATTTAGTAGACACTTTCATCGTGTTTTGGATGTTGTTTTGCGACTACAGAAACATTTATATAAGAAATCACATCCAATTCCAGAAGACTCGACTGACGAAAGATGGAAATGGTTTAAGGTACTTAATGTCCTTTCAATTAATTTTAGATACTTTCTTATTATAAACTTTGTTTGACCAACAACTTTAATTTACATACTAGAATTGTAACGTTGCACTTGATGGTACATACATCGAAGATCTTGTTCAAGAAGCAGAGAAACCAAAGTACAGAACAAGAAAGCAAACAATTGCTATCAATGTTCTAGGTGCTTGTTCACCAGATATGTAATTTATCTATGTGCTATCGGGTTGGGAAGGGTCTGTAACAGATAGCCGTGTATTACGAGATGCACTTACTCGAGCAGACGAGTTAATAGTTCCATGTAGTTAGTATAATATCATTACTTATAATTACAATATTAAAACAATTCAATCTGATACTTATTAATTGTCTGTGTAGCACAATATTATTTGGTTGATTGTGGTTATATGAATGAAAATGCTTTCTTACTCCCTATCGAGGACAACGTTATCATTTGAATTTATGGAGAAATGATTACCACCCAACTACACCAAAAGAGTTTTTCAACTTGAAGCATGCGAGAGCAAGGAATGTGACTGAGAGATGCTTTGGCTTGCTAAAGAACCATTGGCAATTTTACATACTCCACCATTTTATCCAATAAAACTTTAAAATAAAATAATTTTAGCGTGTTGCTTGCTTCATAATCATGTGGGGCAAGAAATGTCAAAAGATCCAATAGAAAATGAGTTAATGGAAGAAGAACAAGAAACAGAAGAAGATGAAGAGAAAGATGAGACAGATTTGATAAACAACAGTAGAGATATCAGATGAATGAAATAATGGGAGAGATAATTTAACACTGACAATTTATAATGCTTCAATGTAATTTTTGTTTATTAAATAAATAGTTATATATGTATATGTGTGTGTATATATATATATCTTTGTGTAGTTCAATGGAGTTATTTATTTATATTTGATCAATTTTATTTTTTTCTTCTAATAATTTATTTTACTGACACAATTGAACATTTAAATATGTTGTTTAAGGATATGAGTCAAGCAACGGAAACAAACCTTTGAACTAGGAAAAATAAGAGAAAATGGATAAAGGAGGAAGATCAGAAGTTGATTGAAGCCTTGCTTGATTTGGTGAATCTATGAACTTATAAAGTAGATAATGGATTCAGAGCTGGATACTTGGGAGTATTGGAAAGGTCTATTGAATAAAAATTACCAGGCCATGGAATAAAAGGAAAACCTCACATTGAATCAAGGATTAAGACATTTAAAACCAATTTCAACACCATGTGGGATATGTTAAATGGAAGCACGAGTGGTTTTGGATATGATTCTAACTTGAAATGTGTTGTTGCTGAAAATGAGATATGGGAGAATTATCTACAGGTGACATACCTATTTGTTACAATTTTTTATTATGTTGATATTTAATTAACTGATATTTATTTACGGATTACGCAACACAATTCAAAAATAAGCATTTTCTGTATTATAATGAACTATGCACTATTTTTGGAAAGGATCGTGCTACAAGAAATAATACCCAAGGAGCTGCAGATATTGTTCATGAAGTGGAAGAAGAAATTATGAATGACAATGATAAAGATAATGAAGATGGAGAAATCGGTGTTGCTTATGAAACACTATTTTATCGCATCAACAACAAGAACATCCGAATAACCCAAGTCGTATTCGAAAGAGAAAGAAGTCTTTGACGGATAATTTAGGCCAATCTATTGTAGATGCTGCGGAAATGATTTCAAACAAATCAGCGAGTCTACAAATCAATTTGTAAAAGTAATTGGTATTAGTGCAATGGAAAACAAACTGAAGTTGAATGAAGAACTCTCAAATTTGACTTCCTTTGATCAAAACCAGCGCATTCGAGTAGGCTTGAAGATGGTTTGTGATGCAGAGGCAATGGATTTTTTTCAACTCTCTCCAGTGACGATAAAGAGAAGTTCATCAGACAGATATTAAATGAAACTATTTAAAAAATAATTTTTGTTATAATTATTTGTTTTATTTAAAATTCTGAATATTATTTTTTGAAGAAATATTTAGAAAGCATTTTGGTTTCGGAAAGGTTATATGGAAAAGTTGATTTTATTATGAATGCGGATATATTTTTTGATGAGTTTGTTAGAAATATTATATGTTTGTGTGTGTGCATCGTAAAGTGTACCAACAGTTGAAAGGAATTGAACCATCAATGACAATCACATTACTGTATTGAACCAAACACTACAATGGAAAAATCTCATTCCTTTCCATTCCCGACTTATTCTATTATTGTCTTGATTCCATTCTATTGCAATTCCTTTCCAACCAGACAAACGGGACATTAAGGAAAGAGGGAAAGAAAAGGATAAGAGGGGGTAAAGAAAGGAAGGGAAGAAATGGATAGGAGAGAGAATTTCTTTTACTCAAAATGTAATCCTCTTCTTAGTTGTTCCATTCTATTAGTCAAATGGCTCTATTTATAAATTGACCATACAACATAATAAAAAATACGACACTATTAAGAATCTGTTACACCCATGGAGAAAAGGGGAAATGGAAAGAAACTTCTAGAGAATCCTAACCTACAGAAGGAGGAAGAGGATTGTAGATCGTAGTCTCCCTTTATAATAAAAATATAAATACAAATTTCAATAAGTCCATTTGCATTTAACATTTTACTCTTAACTATGAGGTCTAGATTCTTCTAATGGTTGTATATTTGAATAATTAATTGGATGCATCAGCACCCCTCCTCTTCAAAATATCTAGCTCCCAACGCGTTGTTTCTTTGTATTAATTGATCATGGTAAAATTGTGTAGTCTACAAGTTTCAAGGTGATTGAGAGCTTTCATGCAAATTTATATGCTCTGAGTTTTCCAACAAACTTCAACATCGAAAGGCTCCTCTGTAATTCTTCATATATTTTCATTCTTCTATCATCTATGAAAATTGTAAATCTTTTCTGAAATGTTGTAGCGACTAGTCCTGGAGGGCATGAGGGCATGAGTAACATTGATGTTTTCCACGTAAAGAGGATGGTAGTGATCTTTGAGGATTAGATGAGGGAGACAACACTCACCCAATATTGGCAGGAGCAGTCCTGAGGGTTTGGCAATAGTTGTGCCATTATAGGACCTTCGTCCTACAAGGTCAAAAAGTGATTTGATGTAAAGACAATGAAGATTCGACCTTGGTAAGTGGCTTGTATCTTCAAGGCATTGTAGTGCAGGGATGTTTAACCTCATGCATCATCAGAAATACAGAATCAAATCTGAAGAAATTAAGTGCTCATCGCATGAGCAATGTGGTAATCACAGAAAACTAATCACACTACGAAACCACATGAATACGAAAACGATCTTCGCATTGTTTTGTAAATCACAGAAGTATGGGATCGTTACCATTAATGTGTAGATTTTATGACAAGAGACCTCCTGGATCAAGTTTAATATGTCAAAGATGCATGTGCAGTCGCGAGGATGAGTCATGTAGTCTCCCCGAGTATGAGAGGTGATTGTCTCCTTCCTCTTTCCTCTTCATGCATAAGGTAGAGATGATAATCCGTGTCTCCTTCACGTAGGCTTTGTCAAATGAGGTCTCCTTATTCCCTACAATCATGGAGTACGGAGAGAACATACATCTTCATTCTATTGGGCATGCCAACGAAGAGATGGATAAACACAAGGGGACAACTATAAAGAGAGGAAGATAGGAACTATGGTGGACATTATGGGGAGACGAAGAGAATTTCGCTCTTAAGGTTTCTTCTCTTGCGGAGAGAAGAAAGGAATGAATTGGAAAAGAGAGCCAGTGACCTTTTTATACAAGTATAGAACGGCCACCATGGAGAGAGGAGGAGGGGAGATGCTCTCTCTTTTCCTATTAGGAGTTGATGGAGATAATTGATGTCCATCAATTATCTCTTAATAGAAAGAGACACCCTTATCTGTTGAGGACAATATTGGAGATCTCTCCTATAATATGGATCATGTTCATATTATAGTACTATAATAAATGTAAGTCATGTTAACATTTAATTAATGGAGAATATGAATCATATTCACATTAGTAATGATATATATATATGAATTATATTCACATAACTCCGAGTATAAATATGAGATTATATTCTCAGTATTCCTAATATTAATATGAGAATCACATTCTCGATTTTTTTCAATATTATGTAAATCATATTCACATTATTTCTCAAATTAAATGTGAATCACACACACATATATATTAATCCTAAATAAGTGTGGATGATATTCAACTTATCTATTTATATTAAGTGTGAATCATATTCACCTTAATTCAACAAATGTGAATCATATTCACATTATTTTATGTCCAAACATGTAAAAATTCACACATTTTACTCTTAATTTTTCGGACTAGCAAATACTAATCTAATTAGGATATTTTTGCTTCACTCGCGGATACATATAGATAATTACAATGTATTGCATAGACCATGTATGGTGACTTGATATTTAAATTAAATCTAATATCATGGTTTGAACAACTTTGAGTTACTTGATCGAGTCAGATACCGAGCTCATTCTCGAATTGATTCCGAACATTTTTAGATCAAATTCCAATTCTCTGGATCTAGAATTTGGTCGAGTTTTAAGTCAATCAAATTTCATTCATTTGATCTCCAAGTGGAGCCACTAAAATTCATTCAGTTTCATCATCCCTCGAAATAAAAATGTCATGGTATACAATATATTACGACCACATCGAACTTGAGCATTCATAATACCCATGTATCCTACATATTGGAACACTTTGAATAACCCAGTTCTTTCCCATATTTGGATGTCTCTTTTAATGGTTTATCTTTTTTTCGATCGACTATTTGGCATAAATACTAATCATATGCCTTTTAAAGTATATATTAATATTTTTGAATTCTTATCCTATTTCATAAACAATGTGTGTGTCCCTAGAATTCGTTAGACCCCAATATCTCATGAGTGAGCTCCCGTCTTCCAGTTCAATAAGTATGAACACATATGATTCCTTTGAAAGATTGTATGTCCTATATTTTCTTACGATCAAACTATCTTGTCGGCATATAGATCTTGCCAGGCCATCAACTTATTAGTCTGTCAATATAAAATACTCAAATAGATAGATGTATATCTGCTTTCGATCAAAGGATGTGTATGTTTTCCGTGACAGAATACGAGACGCGTCTTGGTATCTCAATCTCATGAGGTTAACTCTTTAACTTGACCCATCATGCATCTCCAAATCTCATTTCTATGCAAAGGAACATCATCAAGAGTGCTGGTGGGATATAATTCTTTATAGAAGATTGTTACATCTTCTCATACAGGATAGCCTTCTTAAATATGACTTTTGCAACATCAATTCTGTTCGTAATCTAACACTTTAGATCTATAAATATGTATCATCCTCTATGATGTAATTATCTTAATCAACAATTGTATGACATCAAGATGAGCATGGTGCATAACACTATTGGTATGAAAGGAGTCCCATCAAGCTGGGAATGATTTAGCTAGTTAGATCAATAGTTGTATGACTTGATAGTGCTTTATTTCAAATAATGGAATGATGTAATTTGCAATAAATGTTATTGCATAATGGCTCGCCTCGAGCTTACATGTCTAACATTCTTCCACTAATCATCAGAGTCATTCATGGAATATTCTTAAAACCGTACTCATTACATGTTGGTCAAAAGCTTTTGTGTGAAAGACCTGGAAAGCATATACGCAACGTTGTCAATAGAGAAAATCTTGGTGATAATAAAACCATCATGCTTTTGCATCTCCCACATCATGATTTATCCTCTCCACGTGCTTCCTATTTTGATGCCACATGAATTACTTCACTTGCGCCATGACACCATTGTTATTGCATTGTAACAGAATGATCGAATCTCCTAACAAAACCATGCCAAGTTACATGATGAACTTGTGCAATCACGTAGCCCTCTTTAGCAGCATTATAAGATGTGTTAATGTACTCGTCGTCTATTGTCGAATCCGCCGTTGTGTCTTGCTTCTTGCTTCTCCAGCTCGCAACACCACCATTCAACATGTTTATGAACCTTGAGGTTAATTTCCTACCATCCACATCAATTTTGAAATGTGAATTTATGTATATTCAGACTTAGACATAACTATCTTTATACACCAAGGCATGGTTATGAGTTCTTAGGTTTTTTAAGATGCCTTTCACTGCACTCCAGTATTGTTCTCCAATAGCAGAATTAGTAACAACTTACCTCTCCCAATGGATGCCTCATATCTTATCTTGTATACATCATGGCATGCATCAAACTTCCTACACCTAATGCATAAGGGCATCCAACCATAACATTACTATCCTTAATTCTTTAAGGTATCATCCCTTTAGACAAGTTCATACCACATCTTATTGTTGTGATAGTCTCGATATCTTATTCTCTTTGTTTAGAATATATTCAGACCCAAGATATAAGAGGCATACCCGAGATCTTTCATCTCAAAGGAATGAGACAACCAGATCTTAGCACAGATCATCCTCAATATATCATTTCTAATGGATGTCATCAACATAAAGCACAATGCAAACAATATCACTCTCATAAAACTTATTATATACACATGGTTCATCAAGATTCAGAATGAACTCATAACTCTTCATGGTTTTATCAAATCAAATGTTCCAACTATGAGAAGTTTTCTTAAGGCCATACTAATATTTCTTCAACTTTCACACTTTTCCTTCCCTTTTAATGAAGAATTGGTGTTGTTTCATATAGAATCCTCGTCAAGATATCCATTGAGGAATGAAATCTTGACGTTCATCTACCAGATGTCGCAACCAAGCTGTACAACTATAGCTACATGGAATCCATACCTCTCAAGTATTCTTACAACCCTTGGTCTTTTTCTAAAGGTATATGTATGTCATCATCTATTATCTCTCCGGTTTCTAGCATGGGAACTTCATCAGTCTCACTAGATCCTATGAGTTTTTTCCTTCATTACTCTATTGACTCTTTAAGAATCCATCCTTTATAGATTTTATGTTCTAGAGACAAATACATTTCGAGTCCCGGGATCGTGAAATAAGTATAAAACACCAATATTTACATACCCGATGAAGTAGCACTCTCTAGTGCGGGATTCCAGCTTGCTTGCATTCTTATTTTTAGCATGGACTAAACAACCCCAAATTCTTGTCTATCTAATGCATGTCTTGGTTACAAAACAAATCTCATGAGGGATTTTAGTTCTGATTTGCTTAACATAAACACTAGATGGTATTTGATTACAAATAAGACTTGTTTGGGGGTAAATTTTGAAAGCTTATCCACTTTCCATTTTGGTGTAGCAAATAAATCTTTTAAGGGTTCCTTGATGTAACTTTTGATACATCATTGGAAAACACCCAACCTGATAGCTCTAAAATAAGAAACTATTGCCGATGTGTCAGTTGGGTAATTTTTACAGAAAATTTAATTTTTATTATTTATACTCCTAAACTTAGATGTGTATAGTGTAAGCATGGCTGTGTATAACTCAGGGAGGAAAAATATTTAGAAACTATGGTAAAAATATAAAAAACTAAGGTTTTATTAGTTTCCTAATTTTTTATTTAATTTTATGTGATTTTTTCTAGATTTTTATTTATTTTTTTTATGAATTTTATATTGTTTTTATGATTTTAATATACATATGTAAAAAATTATGGGTATTTTATTTTATATTTTTATTATATTTTTATTTTATTATTTTTATATTTTTAATTTTATTTACATTTTTATGTAGTTTTAGGACTTTCTAGAATTTTTATTGATTTTGAATTATTTTTAAGGTGAAAATGAGGTTTTATGAAAATCAAGGAATTATTTTTTATTTTAAAATAGAAATAGAAAGAAAATATTTTCATTTTATATTTATTAGAAAGTAGAGGAAATACCTTCAAAATGATATGTTGTACGTTTTTATGCAATTTTATTGATTTAGTTATAAGTTTTCAAAGTTTTTATATATTTTGTATTTTTTCTTGATTTTATTATTTAATTTTTATTTTGAGTTTAGTTTATTATGTAAAATACAGTAAAAATGATTAAGGTTAATTTTTTATAGAATTTTTAGAGGTGTTTTTATATTTTTTATGATTTATTAAAGCTTGTTATATTTTTATTGTTTTAAGTGAATTACAAAAAAATTAAAAATTATTTTAATTTTCGAAACCAATTTAATAATTTATATAATAAAATTTACGGTATTTATATGTATTTTTATTATATTTTTGTACTTTGTATTTTATTTACTATGCATTATAGTATATATATGATTTAAGGTATTGTACATGGGTATTTATGTAATAATCTGGAAATATCAGAGTCCGTGTGTAACAGCTTAGAAGCGACGGGGGCTCCCGTACAAAATGTCCAGAATCCACACGTGTGATTCACCTGTCTGCTCCGGCTGCTTGGACCTGTATGCAAAATCACAATCAATGAGGTTTAAATTGCAATTTGCCCCAAACAAAAAGGTTCGCACATGCTTGGTGCATGACCTTTCTTAAGTTACAGATAAGCGATGGGGCGGTGCGATTAATATGGTGGTTCAACGTTGTGCGCGTGGCTCGTTCCTCGTCACTGGATCTGATATGTGATGATCTAACGACTTTGGACGAGCTTCAATCGAACGGCTTTGAGTCGTTGCTCTTGTTCTAATCGAACGACAACTGAAACTCGAGTACGTCCCCAATTCAGGCCTACAACGTTGGTGATTCTATCTAGTGATGAATCGAATGGTGGCGTTGGATTCTCAATGGGATGGTGTTCGGACTCGGTCACTCCACGCGGTGATGGTGCGTGAGGTGCTCAGATCTGAAGCCTCAGACCATAGCTTGTTATGCTTCAGGTGTTGCGCGGAGTATTTGCAATAACATAGATCTGGCTCGAGTGCGAAGGCTCGGTCTCAAAGTAAACGAAAGGGGTGAGCAGAATGAGATGTTCCTAGCGGATGTGATGGGAAAGGAGCAGAGCTCCGATCATCATGTTCAATCAGAGAAGGTTAGATTTGGAAGGACTGTGAAGAAGCATAAGGGATCGAATGGTGGGGGTGGTTTGTGTGTTGTCAATGAAACCGAGATTGAATTGAGGATATAATGGAGGGATTGAGAAGAGAAGAGAGAGACCGAGAAGAGAATAGAATGAGGATATAGAAGTCAGAATATTAACCTCGAACAGAGATGAAAGTGATAATGGAAGTGGTCGCTTGGGATTTGGAGCTTGGCAAAGCCCCGAGGATCGCGGCTTCGACATGGTGGCTGCATGGAGGCTCTGCACGGTGGAGTCGTACGGCTACGCCATGACGATCACGCCCGACTCCAGCCCCTCACTCGACGGAAAATGATCTCTGTCATAACCCCTTCTACCGGAGCTCTTGGAGGTGGAAGTCGTTAAAAATGGCGGATACCTCAGGTCCATGGGGGTTCAACCCTTTTTACAGGGAACTATACTTGGGGAGCACAACAGATGGTGAGGGCACCGGAAGAGGCTATGGTCACCGGTGAGGTTGTTGGCCGAAAGACCAACGGCCTCACTGTTGGAGTTGTTGGTGGAGGGAGAGGAGGTGCAGGAAGGTCTCGAGGAAGAAGGAGAAGGCACGAGGAGAGAGAAGGGAAAAGGGAACGGGCATTGCGAGTGAGGTGCGCATGCGTAAGAGAGAGGAAAATTAAAAATTAAAATAATATAACTTAAATAAATAATTAAAGATTAATTAAATTAAATAAATTTATCAAGAAATAAGTAATTATATAGTTAAATAAATAATTAAGTAATTAAATACTTAAATATATAATTAAATTAATTATTAATGAAATAACTTAATAAATAACAATAAATAAATAAGTGTATATTAGTATATATTTAAATAAATAAATAAAAATAAATAAACAAACTTAATTTAATTTAATTTAATAGTAAAATATTAATAAAGTATATAAATATGATAAATATCATATATTAAATAAGATAAAATTAGGATACATTATACCATATATACCAATATGGTCCTAAATATCACTTTTCACATATTAACTCTGATTTTAGTGAAATCAATGTCATTTGATGAATAATTATATAAAACAAACTTCAAAAGGTGACTACTCCCAATTCAGAATCCATATGGTCGAGTTATGAGGTTTGTAAAATTTAAGTCATGGCTTCGTAGCTTCAGAATTTATTGGCATTCTTACTTAAATTATACTTTTGTAGTTTTCTATTGATTTCTAGAAATGCATTAGAAAAGAAAAGAAGTTAAACGAAATTACAAACAATTAATTAGAAAATCGGTAAGTTTCTACATATAATACATATAGACAAAGGGGTCCAAACGTCAAAACTCACCCGTTTTATTCTAATATTTTTTTGATATTTTAATAAATAGTATTTGTTATAACATAGTTTAAAAGTGAGTTTAGTCAATTTGGAGTTTTCTATAAATAGGTATGAACCTTGGAAGCTGACTTTTACGGCTTTTGCGGTTCATTATAATAATTTATTTTTATATTGAATTATTTTTCTAATATTTTTATAAATTGGTATATATTTTTATAAACAACTTTCATGAAGAAAGTATTTTGTTCTGAGGTGTTCTTAGTGATAAATAGAATAGGTGAAATATTCACAATGTGAAAAATACATAGATATATTTTTGTGATCTAGACTTCCTGACATTTTTATAAATCGAGATCCTTATCTCCCCCTACTTATTTATTTTATCGACCAAGTCAATATTGACCCCATCTCAGGGTTAGGACCAATCTTTATATATTATATTCATCCTTCTTTTCTTTTATTTTTCATTTTCTCTTTATTATTTTATTTTAGATAAATATGTGTTAAATATATAATATTAATATTTGTGGTTAAAATATTAATTAGTGGAAATTAGTGAGTATTTACATGTATTTTACCAAGGATTTTAGCCAAAATGAAAGAATAAAGGCGATGAATCATAGATTCATCATTCTCCTATACTTTACCTTTGCTAGTCCCTTAGCAAACACTTATTCTATAAATAATTGCAAGCAAAAAGAAAAAGAAAAAGAGAAAATAAAAGAACTTAGAACATACTTGTTTCTTTAAGCCGAATCTCAATTCACCCAAAATTTAGAACTTGGAATATGCTTTTGGATTATTAGTGTGTCAGGACTATATTAGAATTAGGATTTAAGCCTCGACAACCCTCAAGTTCCACAAATCCTTATCCAGGTTCACCTCAACAGGCAGCTCAAATCCACCCATCCGTCACACAAACTTTTCAGCTTTAAAAGCAAGTTGTACTGTGTATGAAGGGTGTTACCACTTCCTGCTTAGAGAAGTGAAGAAACCGCCCATCCTAGTTATACACTCCCATCGGGCCCTCATCTAGCTACTCGATCCTCGAGGAGGGGGTATTTCCTTCTAAGGTTAGGCCGTGTTATGTCCACAAACGAGTAGAGGAAAAAGAAGAATTGGAAGAGAACTGGAGTGTGAACCGTGTAATCACATCTCCTTGTGAAGCTTGTCCAGTTTAGCCAAGTCTCCGCTAAGATAATGCATGCTTTCTGAAGCTTGGACCACTGTGGTCATATTTGTATTTGATGTTTGGCTTCTTTTTGGTAGAAATAATTGTTGCACTGCATAGGTATTTTGTGCTCTAACGGTTATAGAATCTTTTATTTCCGTCCATTTTTTGGGGTCTTGGAAAAAATTGTGCTAGCAGAACCTTCCCTCATCCGAAGCTTTATTTCATCCCCAAACTCTCCCGTCTTTAGATGTCAGCGCCACTAGACAACAATGAAAATGTACAACCAAAATGGAATGCCCTTCGCAGCCCCATGCAAGTTGAGCTAAGTGTAGAGTGCATGAGTTCAAAATTGGTTTAAATGGAGAAGAATTAAACAGACGATATTGGGTGTCCTACTTAGGCAAATTTAAGTTGAATTTCAAACACGGTCTCACGGAACCCAAAGAATTAAGTCGAATGACCTGAAGAGTCTTAATTCCAATTCCTAATAAAGTCCCTTTAGAATTAAGTGGATTAAGACCTAAACCAAGCTCCATCTCTTAGACTTAGATCCATTCAGTTCAAAAATCAAAATTGTTTTATAAATGCTAATGAATGCAACATTTTTTCTAAGAAGTGATTTTTTTGGAATAAGCTTTTTATGTGATTTTTAAAGAATTTTGCAAATTTTTATTTAATTTTTAAAACTTTCAACTTTTAGTAGGACCTTTTTGAAAGAGTTAGTGGATTAATTCAGTTTACAAAAATTTTACAAAAGTTATGTACATTTTACAAAGGATTTTATACATACAAGATTATCCAAATTTTATACAAGATTTATAAAACGAAATTACAAATTTTAAATAATTAAGAATTTTAACCAAGTATTTTACAACACTTTTATATACAAATTTTAACACGCTTTTTTATAAGTCATATTTACATTTTCCTTTCGGCTATTAAAAACCCAAAATATATACAACCATACTTTTAGAGAGCCATATTATTAAAAATACAATAAAGCATGAGTTATGGCTTCTAATATATATATATATATATATAGAATATATATACGACAATCCTTATAGTTAGCGTGAACTATGTCCTCATAGTGACCAAAGAGGTGGTAAAGGAAGACATAACTCGGGCTAAGTATAGATTGGGGAAAAGAATTCTGTACTACAACGACTTAAAGAATAACGAATAGAAGTCAATAATACCCTCTATACTTAGGATCAAATAATCCTAAGGATAGCAGACTCAAAACCGAAGACGATCGAGGTCAAGAGAATGTTCAGAATCAACGACTCGGCTTGTCCCCCATATATTTAGGGTAAAATATCCCTAAGTATAGAGAAGAATATCAACATGTGAGGGACAAGGAGAGAGCAGACGATACATAAACCAAAAATAATCAAAAGTGACATGAGCGACACTACCTCCCCTATACTTAGGGTAAAGAACACCCTAAGTAAAAGCAACAACATGGTAATAGAACAAAACGGTATGAACAACATCATGTCTCCACCCCCTATACTTAGGATAAAGTACATCCTAAATATAACAGAAATCCTAAATAAAACCTAGGGGTGTAAAACAAATAGAAGAAAGAAAATAAAAAAAATACGTATACAAATTGATTGTGAAAATCAGGTATGAGATGCAGAGTGTAAAGAGTGAGGAACACATCTCATACAATGAATGGGGGCAACCTCAATGGTTGGCGGTTCATGATCAAGAAAGGGTTTCAAACGTTGACCATTGACTCAAAAGATGGACTCAGAAGACAACTCAGATGTATCGATGCTACCGTTGCCGTACACCTTTCGCACAAGATACATGCCTTTCCATTTACTCTGAAGCTTCCCTGGAAATAGCTTTAGTCTCGTATCGAATAGCCAAACTTTCTGATCGGGCTCAAATTGTTTATGGCTGGTGAGCATCATGCCATTCTTTCATCTGCTTCTTATAATACAGGATACTCATGAAAGCTTCATCTCGTAGTTCTTCCAGGCTTGCCAATTCTGTTTGCCTCTGATCTCCCGCATCATCTAGACCAAAGATAACTTCTTTTACTGCCTACCATGAACTGTGCTTGATTTCTACATGTAAGTGGAATGGCTTGCCATAAACGAGCCGAAAGGGATATGCACCCAATGGTGTCTTGAATGATGTTCTATAGACCCAAAGAACCGAGTCCAAAAGCTGTGATCAATCCTTTTAGTCTGGACGAACAACCTTATGTAATATCGTCTTGACCTCCCTATTCGAGACTTCAGCTAGACTATTTGTCTGAGGATGATACAGAATAGCAACCCAATGATCTATACCGAATTCGTTAGCAAATGCTCTTACCTTGTCATTGATGAAGTGGCTACCCCCGTCTGAGATTAGAACTCGAGGGACCACAAACCGCAAAATGATATGCTTTCTCAAGAACTTACATACCGTGTTTGCATCAGCGGCTCGGGCAGGAATAGCCTCTACCCAATGACTCACATAATCTATAGCCAGAAGAATATACTCGAATCCCTGACTCTTAGGGAATGGGCCCATAAAGTCAATACCCCATGCATCAAAGACTTCACAAAAGTAATTCGGCTGCATCAGCATCATATCTCTATGTTGACAAGTGCCAATTCTTTGACAATCTATACATCTCTTTACGAATGCATGGGCATCCGCAAATGAGCGTAGGCCACCAAAGACCAGATTGAAGCACCTTCTGTGCTGTCCTCTTCCCTAAATTGTGTCCTCCAGCTTCGAATTTATGGCAATATGCAAGGACAATATGGTATTCCTCCCCAGGAATACATCGACGCCAGACAGAATCCACTCCTTCATGATAAAGGATTGGATCCTTCTAATGGTAAGACTTGGCTTTCGCGAGGAAAGTATCGAGTCTTTACCTGGACCAACCTTGTGGAACCTTCTTGGAAACAAGAAAGTTCACAATGTCGGCATACCATGGGAGCGGGGTGACAACAAGAATCGCCTCGTCTGGAAAGGTCTCCATGATTGGTGAATCAAACTCAAAAGTCTTGTGCAATTTCTAGTCGGGAGAGGTGATCCACCACCACATTCTTGACTCCATGCTTGTCCTTAATCTCGATATCAAACTCCTGGAGTAGAAGGATCCATATGGTTAGATGCGGCTTGGAATCATTCTTCTCTAGTAAATACTTGATGGTGGTATGGTCAGTGAAGATTGTTATTTTATATCCTAAGATATGGGATCTAAATTTATCTGGGGCAAATACTACTGCTAGCATTTCTTTCTCTGTAACATTGTAATTCCACTAGGCAGAATCCAAAGTCTTGCTAGCGTAGTGTATGACATATGGTAGGCCATCCCTCCTCTATCCCAATACAACCCCAACAGCAAAATCGGAGGCATCCGTCATGATATCGAATGGGAGAGACCAATCGGATGGCTGAAGGACATGAGCCTCTACAACCATATTATTGAGAGTCTCGAAAGATGAAAGACACTTATCATCAACAAAAACTCGGTGTCTTTCACTAGAAGATCAGATACCGGTTGGGAAATTTTGCTGAAGTCGAATAAAATGTCAGTAGAAACCGACATGCCCAAGGAAAGATCGTAACTGCTTCAGATTGGATGGTGTACTGAGCTTCTTTATGATATCCACGTTGGCCGGATCGACCTCCATGCCCCTATTGGAGATGATATGACCAAGGACCATCCCCTAAGTCATCATAAAATGACTCTTCTCCAAGAAAGAATGAGGTTAACCTCAGTACACCTCTGAAGCAAGCGGTCTAGGCTAGAAAGATAGGAGCCGGAATCATTGCCGTAGACCGAAAAATCATTCATGAAGACCTCTAAAAAGTCACCCACCATGTCCACAAAAATCGAATGCATGCACCTCTGGAATGTAGTCGGAGCATTACATAATGCAAAGGGCATCCGTTTGAAAGCATGCGTTTTGAACGAACATGTGAAAGTTGTATTTTCTTGGTCTTCAGGTGCGATGGACACCTGATAATATCTCGAGTACCCATCAAGAAAGAGATAATGGATCTTCCCAGCTAACCTCTCAATGATCTGATTAATGAACGGTAGCGGAAAGTGATCCTTCTTGGTTACCTGATTCAAACGTCTATAGTCCACACAGACTCGTCAAGAAGTCGGTACGCGGGTAGCGATCTCCTCTCCATTCTCATTTATCACTGTAATGATACTCGTCTTCTTGGGTACCACATGTAGTGGACTGACCCATTTTAGTTGGAGATGGGATAGATAAAATCGATGCTCCACCACTTGGATATTTCCTTCATAACCACCTCTCGAAGATTCAGATTCAGCCTGCACTGAAACTCATGAGATGGTTTGGCATAATCCTCGAGAAAAATGTGGTGGGAGCATAGAGAGGGACTAATCCCATGGATATCCGCTACTGACCACCCGATTTCCTTGTGATTCTTTTCAAGAATCTCCATCAGACGAGATTCTTGATCTTTGGTCAGATCGGGAATGATGATGACTAGAAACATTTTAGGCTCTCCAGCAAGGAATCGTTATTTCATGCTCAGAGGCAACGGTTTTAGCTCTGGGGGAGAATGAACTGGGAGAGCTGGTCTGACTAGGGCATAGGTATAGGCTACTAGGTCTTTGTGCGTAAGCTCATCCTGCTCTGACTCAGCATGATATGGAGATTGCTCATCCAATAGTTGGATATTCCGAACTAGCTCGGTCTCCAGGTTGGTTGTAGGCTATTGGATGAAGTATGAAGTGATTGGAACTCGACGAAACATTGCCAATAAACATCTTTTGAGCTGATTAATATATAAGTAACTGATAGATCTGATCATTCACTTCGGCGGAGGGATCAAAAATATCATAATGATATGAAAAAGTATTAGAATCATCTCCATCAACATTGTCACTAATCAGCTCTAAGATTGTGCTGTCCAATCTCCCATCATCTAGTATCTGAATCTCAGACTCTACTAAAGGTGTGATGAAAGATTGTGCTCGATTCAGCCCAAATTGCTTCATTGTCAGTCTGTACAAAGTCACAGTCCTGATGACTATCGGGCTCATCTTCATCAGATGCTTGCTCTGACTCAGTTAATCTGGCTTTGATGTCTTGGATCGTATCTATATGAATACTTTCGCCCTGGATGCGAAAGTATACCTTCCCGATACCATAATCGAAAACGAACTTAGATGTCGCCAGAAAAGGTCGTCCTAATATGATCGGGTTATCGGTCACACACTTTAGGACCACCATGTCCAACACGACGAAGTCCATGGGGAATTGCAAACCCTGAATGGTGACGATAATGTCCTTAATTAATCCTTTAGACCTCCTGACTGGTCTATCAACAAGCTATAAGACCGTCTTGCTTGGTCGAAGAGGTCCGAACTCGAACTTGCCGAGTAAGGAAGAAGGAATGAGATTAATTAATGATCCACTGTCTAAGAGAGTACGATCTAAAGTCTGATCTAAAATTTTGCATCTGACATATGTTGCTCGTAGGTCTGATCTCTTAGCTGGGAGACGATTCTGGATGGTGTGGCATGTTTCCTTGGTCAACACATGGATTTCTGAACATTGATTATGCTACATCTTCTTTCTACGGATCGTGGTAGGCTCTTTGAGACCTTTCTGCAGAAGAGGGATGTGTGCCAAGGCTTTCGAAAGAGTAAGATGAATGGTAAACTTGTCTAGCATCTATTTTGTCAGATCATTCATTTGATTCTTTTTTATGTTTTCCTTTTTATCTCCTTTCTCCAAGCAAAGTGTGAAGGATATGGGATAACCTCAAGTGCATCATGGAAGCGTGAGCGTCATATCAAATACGGTGAGGAACGACTAGTTGCACTAGTTGCTCGATGTAGCAGAGATTAACAATTTTTCATGTGACAAAACCACATGATCCGAGAACACTTCTCGGATCGTTTCGTCTAAACCACAAACAAGTAATAGGATTACCTCTTGAAGTGTGGTTGCGATCGAGTCTCTAAACGAAGAGACCTCCTGTCTCAAGTCCGATCCGACGGAGGAGACGCTTGCGAGCGTGTTGATGAAACACGTGCTTCTCGCAATCCATGTTGATGATCCAAGCGGCGGATCTCCTGATCTTGACACATGAGATCCGACATCATCTTTACGAGCGAGGCAGACCAAAGGAGATGGAGATCCGCGAGCAAACAATCGGGCAGCATAACGACGACGCTGCGGCGATGGAGAACCTCTCCGGCCACGTGAGAGAAGAAGAAAGGGCGTGTAGAGAGAGAAAGAGAGAGAAAGACTTATGTTCTCTTGTGTGTAAAGAAGAGCAAAGGGTTGCCTCTCCTTTTATAATATTTTGAGATCCATGGATCTCAATCCATGGGTAACACAAATCCAATGGCTCTCAATGATTTGTGTTTCTTTTAATGGCTAAGATTTGTGTTGGTAAAAACCAACAACAATTAATTTAATTTAGATTAAATCTATATTGATAAATCAATATAAATCAATCCCAAATTAAATCAAGCAATCATGGAGATTATTGTAATGAAGATTGCCTCCTTCCATAATATGGGATATGGAGGCAATCTCATGTAATCTCATGATATCTCATGAGATTACATTATTCCATGGAAATCTCCAAGATTTACAACAACACTTGTTGTAAATTATTCAACAAAAATAATTTATAATTATTTTGTGAATATCGCAATATTGCTATTGGAAAATTGTGAATCACATTCACAACCCAAAATAAAATTTGAAACATTTTCAATTTAATATTCAATGTGAATCCAATTCACATTAACATTTAATTAACAAATGTAAATTACAAATAGCTCTCTCTTATATATTATAAATCTCATTCATAATATATATGATTAATATGGATAGTGCTATCCACATTATTCAATATCCATGATAATTAAATCACATTTAATAATCTTGGGTCTCTATTTTCATGTGCCCAAATAATATGAATCACATTCACATTATTTACATATTTGATAATCAGATCACATTTGATTATCTAAGATAACTCTCTTTATAATATGAATCGAATTCATATTAATCATGATAATTAAATCACATTTAATTATCCATTTTCTCAATGCTCAGATACTTATATCAACAATGAAATTATCCCGAACTCTTTCAAAGATAATGCGCTTTCTCCTCAAATACTTGGAGATAAGGACAGGGCGATTGTATTGTTCCACGTATAGCGACTTGGATATTGAGATCACATCTCAAATCCAGATCTCGGGCCTCCCGTAGATGCTTGATTAAATCAATACCGCAAATCTAATCTTCTCATTGCATCTGAATCACATTCAGATCAATGTCCAATATTTGGACTAAGATTAGATTACTTCTCTACTGAGAGGAGTCACTAAAATCCAGACCTGTCTCATCACTCCCTAGGAATGGAAGCGTCATGGTTATACAACTGTTTATGATCACATCACCCTCAGGTATTCCCAATACCTGTACATCCAGCATACTGGAAGACCCAGAATAATCCCGAAGTATAAGATCTTTTTTACAATGTCTACTTCAGGGATTTATCATTAAGTTTCTCATTTGACTATTGGGAGTTGGTATCGATCGTATAATTTTCAAAAGCATATATCATACCCATGTGTTGATCATATACTTTCCAAAAGTATATATCAAAACTACAAATTCAATCAAGCTTCCAAAGCGAGACGACCATGCACGGAATTTGATTCTTCCCAATATCTCATGAGTGAGATCATGTCTTCCATTTCAGTAGTGAACCTGTATGATCCCTTTGAGAGATTGTATTACTCATATGCCCTTATATGCACACCAACGCGCCAGTGTATAGACCTTGATTAGGTCATCAACCTATTGGTCTGCCAAATGTACATACTCAGACATATAGTAACACATATGTCTCTGGTCAGAGGATGCGTGCTTATATTGTGACATCATACAACATAGGACTTTGGTTATCTCGATCTCGTTAAGTCAACTTTTTGACCTAACTAATCTGACACCTCCGAATCTCTATTCCCATGCAGAGGACCTGCATCAAGAGGTCGGTCAGATATCATCATAAATGAGAAAGGATTGCCACCTCCTACTCAGGCTGGAGATCATCTCTTAACAATCATTTGATGGTGCTTGATGAGTCCTCAATCTAACTCTTTAGATGTTCATCCAAACACCAACCTCTATGATTCAATATTTGAATCAACAGCTGTATGGTCATCAAGATGGCCATGGTACATAACCCTAATTGTACTAAGGGACCTATTATGCAAATTATGTATTCTTCATTTCAGACCAGGGAATGATATTCGCAATAACATTTATTGCATAATGGCTCGCCGTGGGCTCGCATGTCCAACAATATCCCACTAGCCCATAGAGCCATTAATGGGCTAATCATTTAAACCCACACTCATGTGACAATCATAGGCTATTTAGAAAATAGCTAGGTAAGCTGATCAGTCACTCTGTTCCCAAGAGACTATGCCAAGTCCTTTTACGGCACTTGCATATCCCCTAGTAACAGTGCTTGCATCTAATGCGAATGTTGCATCTTATGCAACCAATACTCAATTTTGTTATAGTGTCCTTGGCACTATAGCTCGATAATTATTATAACCAGTATGTCCATAATCCTTATTGGAATACCTTTATTCCTAGAGATCTCTATCTCCTAAGGTATCTACAGTTAAGACCTTTAAGATCACTATCTATAAAGTCTTAATTTCTTGAAGATAAGACTTTGAGATCACTATCTCAAAAGTTTTGCCCTCTATGAAGATATCGTTATTACTGCAATCAAGTATTTTATCACCATAGTAGGATTGATAACCGTTTACTACTCCTATTGCATGGTAGGCATCTGATTTTTGTACACATCTAGCATACACCCGGCTTCTCAGAACTGATGCACAAGGGCAAGCAGTTTTAGCATTCACATCCTCAACTCTTTGAGGTGCTATCCCTTTAGATAGGTTAGTACCATATCTTGAGGGAAAGAAACCTTTCTTGGAATTTTCCAAAAAAAGGAAATGTCCAAGGTGTACCATTAATGTGATGGTCCCAATATCCTCTTCTCTTTGCTTTTGAACAACTTCAGAACTAAGGTCTAAGAGGTATCCTTGAGATCATATCTTGAGGTATGGAACAACCAGATTATAAAACACTTATTATTATCCATTTTCAAATGATTAGGATATTATCTACATTTAGCACGATGAACACAATGGCACTCCCGCTAAGCTTTACACGGTCCATCAAGATTCTATCTGAAATCATAACATTTATAATTTCATTAAATCTAATGTTCCAAGTACAAGAAGCTTATTTGATTGTAGCTATGGTTAGCAATATTCTGATGGGTTAAAGCAAGGTCACTGGAGAGCAAGTCTCATCGCAAACGACGTCTTCTCTTCGGTGTGCAGCTCATGGCCACGAACCGTGCTTTGAAGTTCTCTACCTTTTCATTAGGTTTCCTCTTTCTCTCGAAGATCCATTTAAACTTTAATGGGTCTTACCCATATAGATGGATCCTCGAGGGTCCATATACACCACTTGTATATGAAGTCTACTTAGACTTTATTGCTAACATCCATCTTTCCATGCTATGATCTTCTGAAGCTTCATCACATGAAGTCAGATCATTGTCAGATTCAACTGACACATGGAATCCATCTTCAAACTTATTTGAAGAGGTGTTAGTGTTTCATCTTTAATTGTCTTTTTAGTTTCTGATTCCAGGAGCCTCATTATCATCTCAAGATTAAATGAGTTCCTTTACTTCATTTTCATCTTGATTCTCAAGAGAGTCATCCTATAAGAATCATATTCTCAAAGATGAGATCTTTTAAGAATCTCAAGGTCATAAAGTAGGTATCCAATACCATCCTTTATTTTCCTAATGAAGTAGCACTCTCCAGTGCCAGATTCCAGATTACTTGCATGGAACCTTATTAAGGATATATATTGTAGTCTCTACTACATATATACCTTGGAAACTAATAGATAATTATGCTAATATTCATCATTGATCATATCATGTCACACATGATCCAATTGTATCTCCCTACAACTCTTATAGAGTTTAGATTTACAAGGAGGAGTGAGATAAAAATAATATTCATATCTCTATAAGGTATTCTATGAATTCATCCAATAGGTACAAGCTACCTAGGTTAGATCAAATTCATTTCATCTTCCTTCAGACTTTGGTTCAAAACCAAAATTGTGAAATCTTTGAAAATTTCAAAGCTTTCTATGGTGAAAGAAAGAAATCTCGTATCTCAAATAATCATCAATAGATATCACATATCCACAATGTTTATTCTGATATGGATGATTCACATACATCAAATGTATGAGATTTTGAATACCTTGACATCTTACACCATTCCAAGGAATGGTATATTGGACATTTTTACTTTTGAGTACAATATTCACAAGTATGTAAGATTTGAACTTTTAGACAATCTAAAGTTTCATCTCTTACTAGTCTATTGATCACATCAACAGACAAATGTCCAAGGCTTGATGCCAGATCATTGTCAAATGATCTTCATTCTCCTATTGATCTTTTAAGGTTTAATTTCAGTATTAGAAATGTTAATGAACCATTCATTAATTTTCTAATTTAGTAGAGTCCATTAGATTTTAGATTACTATTTGAAATATCTCTATCATAAGTGTTTATGATAGGTTTATTCTAGAATTCATATTTATTCCCAACATTTAGAAATAAATAATGAGTGTATTCTAATATCTAGGTCATAGAGACATTCTCTAAGACTAAGGGCTCTCCCACTGAAATTAACAAGTCCATCTATCCAATATATATTGTTGCAACAATTGCATCAATATCCTTGTGGATGACTATTAAACCTTAAAATCAAATTTTATAGTCTTCTAATACACATGCAACTAATTGCAAGTGTTATTAGAAGAATGAGATACAATTGTTAGACTTTGTTCTTATCAAATAAGAAAGTCAATTTCAATGATTAATTATAGATTATCCCAGTGCACCATCTAAGTCCTTCTCTAAGGATTCTAGATAGACTTGATAGTCATACTATCAATACATCAGCTTATTGCAGTATTGTCATTCATCCAACTATTTGGATGTCATATGGAAGTTACAGAAGTACAGTCAACTCTTTGACTTTCCTTCTCGCTTGGGTCCAACCCATGCTTCCACTGCGCTCCCTTTATCTATAAGCAACCATTTCTCAAGACAAAGGATCTCTTATGTCGAAATCAAAAAATTTCAATATAGGAGTATTTCAACATTTATATATGCTTCATTCAATTCATACAATATGAATATTCTGAAGCTTCATGAATGACTAGAGTATAGATAGTAGAATGATGTCACTCATCGTATCTACTTCCATCTAAACTCTTAAAACATTGGTTCAGGTAGGTACTCAAACAATTTGCATACATCATCTCTTATAGAGCTACCATTCTGCATGATGCAGAGAACCACACCATTCATGACTAAATATCGAGAGCACATATGTATGCCAGAACATCTTCTTAGAATTTTGTAAGGATTATTTGACAACTACGATAATCATCGACATGTCACTTCCAAAGTACATTCGATGAGAGATCAAGACTGTAGAGACATACAAACCCTAGGGTTGTAGTTCTATTGTCTATTTAATTGTCATTCCTCATTATTATGAAGAAGATCTGCACATTGCAACCATATACATTATGCGTCCAATTGCAAGTATAATATCTTGATCATGGATCCAATCCATGATAATTTACTGGTTATTATTGAGTATAACATTGAGTGGGTTTAATGAAGGATTATCTGAAATAAGAAATTTGCATAAATATATATGAATATATATATATACACACACACATTTTACTTTGATTTAGGAATTTTTATATCAAAGTTGTCTTGCCTTGTCAACATTGAAAGTTCATTCCCTTAATCACTTTCAATGTAAGAGATATGCTTACCATTATATCTCAGCAAGATCTGGGATCTCCTTCATTATCTTTGTTACATCCCAATAATATGAGAACCTGCAACTCCGATAAAAAGAAGCGGGAACACATTCCGCCTTGCAAGTTCAACTTTCATCTCCCAATTCGGTCTTTAACACGGGCCCACCACCCCTAAGGTGATGTTGACCCGTCAGTAATTGCACCAACCATCAACAGGAATACAACTCGCTATGCGCAATCCAATATCGCTCCAATAATATGAGGACACGATATTGGGGTCACTATGCATACGTCCTTACTCTTTCGAGAAGCGAAGAGTCCGATCCAAATAGATTGTATGCAAGAGCTGACACTTCGGACTTGCATTTCCTACATACAATATCTGGCGACGGAACCCTTCACCTTGATGGGAGACCATGGATGTCACTTATGTGATCCTCCATATCATATTCAAATTTTAATTAATTATCATGAATCATATTCACATAATTAATTCTTCCAAGGGAAATGCACATCTATTCATAATAGAGTGTTTTTAATTGGATATAATTAATTCAATCTCATTAAATCAATTATTAGTCCAATTCAATCAACTAACTTGATTGTTTTTACTTGAATACATATATGGTATTATCTCAAAATACGTATTAATTCGAATTTTAATAATTAGAAAAATACATATTGATTTCTCCAGCATTATCGAGTCCCTACCCGTTGTCATGGCTAGTACCGACGGAAGCGGGACAGACCGCAACCGGTACGACCCGCTACCCCAATGCTTCCCGACTAGACACCATATCCACCTCAAGAAAGGATAATGCCAAATAGATCAATGTGTACTTTGAGATGATCATTGGTTCTTCAACCAAAATTATACCATATAGTAATAATCAAAACATTTTTTATTATAAGAAAATTTGCTAGACAAATTCCCAATCTTATTAAAGCAAGTTGTTTGTTGATTGTGTTTCCAATTATGATCTAGATCAAATCTAATCAATTTATTGGTTGAGGTCAAGTAAATTAAGGAAACAATCATCATTAAATATTTCTCAAATATTTTCCATAATTATTTCATGAAATTAACAATTAATTTCACTAATTGACAATCACATGGTTCTTGATTAGGAATGTAATTTCAGCAGTGACCCATACTTACTAAAATTAACATATCTCAATCAATTTAAATCCAAATTAGACCAAATCAGTTTCCAAAGATTGTCAATTTGATTTAGGACAGAACCTAAGTGATATTTCACGCATTTCTAGGCAGATAAAAACAGTAATTAACTCATTAATCATGTTAAGATTCGCAGTTCCCGCAACAGTGAATACATGTTCATTAAAACAACCATATCTCGAGCAAACGGAATCCAAATTATGTAAACTCAGATCCTATGATTTCCTTATTTAATGGGAAACAAAATTCAAATAATTAATCCGTGTTTAAATATTTTAAACATGTCCGAATTTATTCACTAAACAGATGTGCGAAAATCAAATTCGACAAAAACTTTCGCGACCTTAACGAACCCAAGTCGTCCTAGGTTTGCGGATCGTATCCAAAACCTCCAACCTGGCTCTGATACCACTTGAAGGGTATGAGATAATCCTCAAGCACATCACGGAAGCGTGAGCATCGTATCGAATACGACGAGGAACGACTAGTCACACTTGTCGCTCGATGCAGCGGAGATTAAAATTTTTTCATGTGACGAAACCACATGATCCAAGAACACTTCTCGGGTCGTTTCATCTAAACCACAACAAGTAATAGGATTACCTCTTGAAGCATGGTTGCGATTGAGTCTCTAAACGAAGAGACCTCCTGTCTCAAGTCCGATCTGACGGAGGAGACGCTTGCGAGCGTGTTGATGAAACACGTGCTTCTCGCAATCCATGTTGATGATCCAAGCGGCGGATCTCCTAATCTCGACACACAAGATCCGACATCTTCTTCATGAGCGAGGCACACTGAAGGAGACGGAGATCCACGAGCAAACAAACCGACATCATAACGACGATGCTGCAGCGATGGAGAATCTCTCTAGGGCATCCATGGTGGACGACCACACGAGAGAAGAAGAGAGGACGTGTAGAGATAGAAAGAGAGAGAGAGAAACTTATATTCTCTTGTGTGTAAAGAAGATCAAAGGGGTACCTCTCCTTTTATAATATTTTAAGATCCATGGATCTCAATCCATGGGTAACACAAATCCAATGGCTCTCAATGATTTGTGTTTCTTTTAATGGCTAAGATTTGTGTTGGTAAAAACCAACAACAATTAATTTAATTTAGATTAAATATATAGATAAATCAATATAAATTAATCCCAAATTAAATCAAGCAATCATGGAGATTAATCATGGAGATTATTAGAATGAAGATTGCCTCCTTCCATAATATGAGATTTGGTGGCAATCTCATGTAATCTCATGATATCTCATGAGATTACATTATTCCATGGAAATCTCCAACATTTACAACAACACTTGTTGTAAATTATTCAACAAAAATAATTCATAATTATTTTGTGAATATTGTGATCTTGCCATTGGAAAATTGTGAATCACATTTACAACCCAAAATAAAATGTGAATTACATTTTCAGTTTAATGTTCAAAGTGAATCCGATTCACATTAACATTTAATTAACAAATGTAAATTAGAAATAGCTCTCTCTTTTATATTATAAATCTCATTTATAATATATATGATTAATATGGATAGTGCTATCCACATTATTCAATATCCATGATAATTAAATCACATTTAATCATCTTATATCTCTATTTTCATGTGCCCAAATAATATGAATCACATTCACATTATTTACATATTTGATAATTAGATCACATTTGATTATCTAAGATAGCTCTCTTTATAATATGAATCGAATTCATATTAATCATGATAATTAAATCACATTTAATTATCCATTTTCTCAATGCTCAGATACTTATATCAACAATGAAATTATCTTGAACTCTTTCATGGATAATGCCGCGAATACTTGGAGATAAGGATATGGCGATTGTATTGTTCCAAATATAGCGACTTGGATATTGAGATCACATTTCAAATCCAGATCTCGGGCCTCCCATAGATGCTTGATTAAATCAAGACTGCAAATCTAATCTTCTCATTGCATCTGAATCACATTCAGATCAATGTCTAACATTTGGACTAAGATTAGATTACTTCTCTACTGAGAGGAGTTACTAAAATCCAGACTCGTTTCATCACTCCCTAGGAATTGAAGCGTCATGGTTATACAACCGTTTATGATCACATCACCCTCAGGTATTCCCAATACCTGTGCATCCTGCATACTGGATGACCCAGAATAATCCCAAAGTATAAGATCTATTTTACACTGTCTATTTCAGGGATTTATCATTAAGTTTCTCATTTGACTATTGGGAGTTGGTATCGATCATATACTTTACAAAAGCATATATCATACCCATGTGTTGATCATATACTTTCCAAAAGTATATATCAAACCTATAAATTTAGTCGAGCTTCCAAAGCGAAACGGCCGCGCATGGAATTTGATTCTTCCTAATATCTCATGAGTGAGCACATGTCTTCCTGTTCAATAGTGAACCTGTATGATCCCTTTGAGAGATCGTATTACTCATATGCCCTTATATGCACACCGACGCGCCGGTGTATAGACCTTGATTAGGTCATCAACCTATTGGTCTGCCAAATGTACATACTCAGACATATAGTAACACATCTATCTCTGGTCAGAGGATGCGTGCCTATATTGTGACATCATACATAGGACATTGGTTATCTCGATCTCGTTAAGTCAACTCTTTGACCTAACAAAATGACACCTCCGAATCTCTATTCTCATGCAGAGGACCTGCATCAATAAGTCGGTCAGATATCAGCCTAAATGAGAAAGGATTGCCATCTCCTACTCAGGCTGGAGATCATCTCTTAACAATCATTTGATGGTGCTTGATGAGTCCTCAATCTAACTCTTTAGATGTTCGTCCAAGCACCAGCCTCTATGATTCAATATTTGAATCAACAACTGTCTGATCATCAAGATGGCCATGGTACATAACCCTAATTGTACTAAGGGACCTATTATGAAAATTATGTATTCTTCATTTTAGATCAGGGAATGATATCCGCAATAACATTTATTGCATAATGGCTCGCCGTGGGCTCGCATGTCCAACAGAGTGTTTATGAAAGAGGAATATGTACATCCTCCTTGTTAGTCTGTACAATAGGAGGAAAAGAGGAAAAAGAAGATTTTTTTTGTAAAACTTGCTTGCTTTTTGTAAATGATAAGAAGAAGACTCATGAGATCTCGAATGTTCAGCTATCTTATCTTTATTTATCTTTTTGGATTTTCTCTTTTGTACATTTTTTGTGTGTTTTACTATAATCATCACTGTACAAAAAGAAAGCTGGAGCATCTGCAACAGAATTTGGCTGCTTTTCATCATTCTCGGTGGCATCAGCACCACCATCAATGTCCTCAAAGAGATAGGCGACAACAACACCGCCATCTTCAAGCTCAATATGCTCGCTTGTAACTTCATGTTTATCTTCCTCGAGCCTAGTTAAGTATCCACCTGTGGGTATCCTACCGCTCCAAAGAGAAATGAAATCAACATCATGACAATAAACTGAATCATCTAGAAAATACCTGTGACTGGAGGGTAGGTTCTGTTAAATGTACATGCTCTGATTTTCTCTTCAGACTATTTAGGTTTGGCTCAATCTGAGCAGGAATAACGGACTTCCCTTTGACGAGATCAATGACATGGTTTTTAAACTCATCTATTTCTCGCCTAACTGTGACCTGCTGGTCGACTATCAAGTTAGCAAGATACTCAAGAGCTGGGTTATCTTGGAAGGGACCATGTGACCCGGATGAGTCGCCTCGATGGAATTGAGGTTGCTGCGGAGCTGATTGTTGCTATGGAGAGTAAGACTGTTGATACTGAGAAGGATATACATTCTGTCTCCACTGAGCGGGCTGGTACTATCGAGGACCGGAATGCTGCTGTTGTTCTATGTTCTGCCTCTATTGTGCTTGTGATGGATGCTGGGAAGAGACACCTCTTGAAGACCAACGAAAACCAGGATGATAACGACAGATCCCTGGTTGCTGTTGCTGGTTGTATCTTATCCCATTGACCTCGATCATTGGTTCATGCATCTTAGAATAAGCTAGTGGCACTGAAGCAAGAGGTTGATCACTCTGATACACTACCATCTGGGTGTCAGATGATGGTGTATGTGGGTTCTGCTAGTAAGCATGAGACTTGTGAGTCAGCTCAGAATGCACATGGTATATGAGATGAACTGGTGGCCACGGAAGAATTCCTTGGTCTCTGCTCCCTGAGTCAGCCTGTGATCTCGAAGACTTCACGGAATCTCTTTGAGTTTCTCGAAGGCACATGATTTGTATCTTCATGTCACTAAGACATCTCTCAAGCTCGTCAATTATATCGTGCTTGTCCAAATTCTGGCACTTTATCTCTATGATCTCCATATGATCCAACTTCTGGCAGATGGTCCCCAAATCAGCTGATGAGGATTCAGAATGCGAAGAAATGACAGAAGAAGGAGTCCCTTCAATTTGTGCCACTCGAGAATGCTGGTGGTAGGTTGGTAGCTTTGTCTGAGTGTAAAACCTAGTCTGGGAGATTGTGGTGTAATTTTCAGCCATCTCCTCATTGATGGACCAGACTTGGTCCTCATGCTTCGAAAAATACGATCCACCACAAGAAGTGTTCAACAATCTCTACAACTCTGGTGTCGGCCCATAAAAGGAGCTCTGAACTAGGTTCGGCTTCGAGATATCATGGTGGGGACACGTATATGTGAGCTCTCTAAATCTGTCCCATGCCTCGTGGAACCGCTCATTCCCAATCATGGTGAAGTTACTAATCATAACTCAAGCAGCATTCGTGCGACCAAGTGGGTAGTACTTATTTAGAGATTCTATTCTCAATTGCTCCCATGTCGAAACATATCTCCCTAAATGCTTCAGCCAGTAGGATACTCTATCTACGAGGGAGAATGGAAAAGCGATCAATTTGATATGTCCTCATTGACGTGCAGATCATGCACCGCACTACAGATAAGCTCGAACTCCTATAGGTGCAAATGCGGCTCCTCCGTAGATAGACCATGAAATTGGGATAGCAACTAAATGGTATGTGGTCGGAGCTCAAAATTGTTGTGGATGTTAGGGAGATGGATCCACCGATGTGTGGTAGTAGCTCCAGGGTTGTAGAGCTGCTTCATCGTTCGGTTCAGATCTAATGGAGGTCTCTCCGCTCCATGTTGTCCATCCCCCTCAGCTCTTGGGATCTCAGCATTAGAAGTCTCTCTCTGGGCTTAAACTTATCAGATTATTGCTAATCGTAGCTACACAACTTGACTTTGACATCTTCAAGATGGAAGTCAAGATTGCATTCCTCCACGAATATCTCTCCGAGGATATTCACATGAAGTAGCCCCAGGGCTTCATGGTTCAGCAAAGAAAGGTGTGCAAGCTAAAGAAACTCCATCTATGGACTCGAATAATCTTCTTGTAGTTGGAACATAAGATTTGATGAAATTATAAATGTTATGATTTCAGATAGAATCTTGATGTACCATGTGAAGCTTAGTGGGGGTGCCATTGTGTTCATCGTGCTATATGTAGATGTCACCCTAATCATTTGGAATGATATAAGGATAATAATAAGTGATTTATAGACTGGTTATTCCATACCTTGAGATATGATCTCAAGGATTCCTCTTAGATCTTAGTTATGAAGATGTTTAGAAGTAAAGAGAAGAGAGTATTGGGACTATCGCATTAGTGGTACACCTTGGACATATTCCATTTTCTAGAAAATTCCAAGAAAGGCTTCTTTTCCTTAAGATATGGTACTGACCTATCTGAAGACATAGCACCTCAAAGAGTTGAGGAAGTAAATGCTAAAACTGCATGCCCTTGTGCATCAGTTTTGAGAAGCTGGATGTATGCTAGATGTATACAAAAGCTAGATGTCTGCCATGTAATGGGAATAGTAAATTGTTACTAATCCTACTAAGGAGATAAAACACTTGATTGCAGTAATAACAATATCTTCAAAGATGAAAAGATTTTTTTGTATAGTGATTTTAAAGTCTTATCTTCAAGAACTTAAGACTTTATAGATAGCGATCTAAAAGGTCTTAGCCATGGATACCTTAGGAGATAGAGATCTCCAAGAATAAGGGTACTCTGATAAGGATTATGGAATTACTGGTTATAATTATTATTAAGCTATAGTGTCAAGGACACTATAAGTGATAAAATTGAGTATTGGTTGCATAAGATTCAACCTTCACATTGGATGCGAGCACTGTTACTAGGGGATATGCAAGTGCCGTAAAAGGACTCGGCGTAGTCTCTCGGGAACAGAGTGACTGATCAGCTTACCTGGCTATTTTTCTAAATAGCCTATGATTGTCACATGGGTGCGGGTTTAAATGATTAGCCCATTAATGGCACTTTGGGCGAGTGGGAGATTGTTGGACATGCGAGCCCACGGCGCGCCATTATGAAATAAATGTTATTGCAAAAATCATTCCCTGATCTGAAATGAAGGATAAATAATTTATATAATAGGTCCCTCTGTACAATTAAGGTTATGTACCATGGCCATCTTAATAATCATACAGCCGTCGGTTCAGTAATTGAATCATAGAGGCTGGTGTTTGGATGAATATCTAAGGAGTTAGATTGAGGACTCATCAAACACCGTCAAATGATTGTTAAGAGATGATCGCCAACCAGAGTAGGAGATGGCAATCCTTTCTCATATAGACTGATATCTAACCGACCTCTTGATGCAGGTCCTCTACATGGGAATAGAGATTCAGAGGTGTCAGATAAGTTAGGTCAAGGAGTTGACTTAACGAGATCGAGATAACCAAAGTACTACGTTGAATACTGTCATGATATAGGCACGCATCCTCTGACCGGAGACAGGTGTATTGCTATATGTCTGAGTACGTACATTTGGCAGATCAATAGGTTGATGACCTAACCAAGGTCTATACACCGACGAGCTGGTGTGCATATAAGGGCATGTGAGTAATACAACCTCTCAATGTGATCATACATGTTCACTTCTGAAGCGGAAGACATGAGCTCACTCATGAGGTATTGGGACCGATAAAATTCCATGCATGGTCGTCGTGCTTTAGAAGCATGACATGAATTAAAAGGTATGATATATGCTTTTGGAAAGCATATGATCAATACCAAATCCCAATGACCAAGATTGAGAATCTTATTGATGAAACCCTGAAGATTACAGTGTAAATTTGATCTATATCTTTAGGTTGGTCATAGGTCTTCTAGTATGCAGGATGTACATGTATTGGCCCAAGAACACACTTATTCTTTAGTCGTAGAGAGACTTTTGAATTGTGAGGTACCATTACGAGCCTTTTCCACTAAGTGATTGCTTAGGGACCTTAGCGTACGATCTGGGTTGTTTCCCTCTCGACTTTTGATCCTCGACCTGAATCGTGATAGCTCGGATTCTGCCATTTTCCATCCGGAATCCCAAGTACCCCGCACAACCCATCGATCATCTTTAAAGCAGTGCCTAGTTTAGGGCTGTGGTCGAACTCCATTTTTCAGCGGCATCACTGACCTCTTCCAGACATGGGAGCGCTGATCCAGTACTTGTCCTTCTTACTGAAGAGAGAGCCCCTTAGGGTGGCATCCTGGCTCCCGAGACTCTTTCATAGAATTCCAACAATTTCTCTCGCTCCTCAAAAGCCCAAAGGAAGGGAGTTAATGATCCCACATCCATAGCATGAGTAGTTAAAGAAAAGTGAGGGAGGTATGCACCCAGGTTTTGTGTCCCACTCGGCTCCAAGCACCATCTTGTTCTAAGAAAATCGAGGTGGTGGTGGCCGGGGCTTGTGACCTCCATGAGTAAGGCCGTCGAGTCTTTCTCTTTCTGTCTAAGTCCCATAGCACTCCTGAGAGGAAGGTTCCGTCTTGATCCCGTTGTTCTTGGACAAGTAATCCCCTCAGTTTTGATTCGCTTCTTCCTTCGCGCAAGCGCTCGGCCATGTCTGGCGCGCAGGAGTGAAGGAAGCTAGGACTCTCAAGGAGTGTAGTTGAGCCTCAGGATGTAACAGAGTCGAGATCCGAAGCGAAGCCAGTCAGTCCGTCCACCTTTGATGATCATAGAAGGATATGGTTTGTAGGCTGCCTATCTAAGATCCATATCTTTGGCTTTTTCCGCAAGGTCTCCTTGCTGGAATACTAGACACCAGTATTTGGATTTCTCGGGATAGATCGGAGGGAAGTCGGCAATGTACTAGCTTCTTTTGGCTTTTCTACCACGCCACAAAGGCTGAAAATTCAGTCACATTTTCATGTTCCAATTGAACACTTTTCATTTTTGATTATGATCAAAAGATCATATTATTCTTTTTACCAAAAATATGCGGATCAAATCACGATCGACGTCGGGATGCAAGTCTCTTTGGTTTGACGAGTGGCCATATTAATACACCACACCGGGAAATCCTGTTCTTTCCCATCTCAGACCAAGCAAATGATGCTCTTCTTAGCTACCTCTTATCAGTTCCTGGCCAATCAGACCAAGGCAGATGATGCTTACGAACCACAACCAACTATATATCGCGATATGACGCACTCAACAACTCCTAATGCTAGGATGTAGCCAAGCAAGTCTTCAGGCCCTTGATTGTGAATCAACTGATGATGTTTCAAGGGCATGTTGAGAGATAGATAGATGCGACATTAAGAGAGATTTCACATGCGCTAATTCCGTAGAAAGAAGAAGCGTAGGAATGATTACGCCCCCCGGTTACGGCCTAATAAGGCTCTTTTGGGCGGGAGACAACCCTGCCGTCTACGAGAACTTTCTCACTACTGCTTCTCATTGACGGGTTCTACCTTTTTCGAAAGGGACGAGAAGCTTTTGAAAGTGGGTCATCAGCATGATATCTAAACCAAGCACGAAGTCTAACTCTAACCTCCGGCGACCCTCCGAGTCCATCTTCTGACACTGCTGATAGGAGGCCTTCTGACACGGCCTTGAACCTGCTTTTGGGGAATCTTGTCAAGTGGGATTGACGAAGAAGAGGAGGCAACCGACGAACTTGGTCTGACCAAGAATGGCGTGGGAGTGGAGAGCTCTCTTTCCGCAAACCAAGTCAGTTGCAAGATTGCGGAAAAGACCCATCTTTTCATGACCCCTTCACTCTTTTTTCGCGATTCTTGCATAAAGAACTGACAGCAACTCATATTGGCCAAAGTGAAAGGGAAAAAATGAAAGCTCCGGCTCGCCAATTTATAACAGGCCTATCTCACTTGACTTGGCATGGATGTTTCAGCATTCTACAGGTCTTTCTAAGGCACATTCCCATGATTTGATATTCACTCATGATCTGTCCTGACCTGGTCGACCCAATCATGGCCCGGTTGAAGCACGACCTTTCTTTCCAGTGGGCTACTTTTTGCGAAACGCAGTCAGGCTAGAGGGATGACTATTGATAAGGGGTCCGTACCACCTGGAAAGCTCTCTGATCGAAGTGCGACGTTTTCTTCCAGACAAAGCTTGCTAACAAGTAATATTCTAATAGTTGCTAAAATAAACAAACAAATCAAATAACAACTTCTATCAGATTCTCGGAGAGGAGATAGCTGGAAGGTTCAAGTCGCTCTTGCTATAGCTGGAAAATGAGATTTTTCGAAGACCCCCTGGGCACCTACCTCTCCCATGTGTTGTATAACCATGACGCTTCCATTCCGAGGGAGTGATGAAATAGGTCTGGATTTTAGTGACTCCTCTCAGTAGAGAAGCAATTTGATCTTGGTCCAAGTGTTGGATATTGATCTGAATGAGATTCAGATGCAATGACAAGATTAGATTTGCGGCCTTGATTAAATCAAGCATCTCTGAGATGTACGTGAGATCTGGATTTAAGATGTGATCTCAATATCCAAGTCACTATACGTGGAACAATACAATCACCTGTCCTTATCTCCAATTATCTGCGGAGAAAACACATTATTCTTGAAAGAGTTCAAGAATAATTCCAAGGTTGAATTATATCTGAGCATTGAGAAATGGATAATTAAATGTGATTTAATTATCATGAATGATGTGAATTTGATTCACATTATCTGAATGCATGAGAATGAATATCCAATGTAATTAAATGTGATTTAATTAATGTGGACATGGTTAATGTGGATAGCACTATCCAATTATCCATGCATATTATAAATATGATTTATAATATATATTAGAGAGAGATTATATGATTTATATTTGTTGATTAATTGTTAATATGAATTGGATTCACATTAAATAATTAATTGAAAATATAATTACATTTAGTTTTGAGTTGTGAATGAGATTCACATTGTTTCAATGGCTTGGTTGATATTTTCCACAAAATAATTTGGAATTATTTTTATGAAAATTATTTTCGACAAGAGTTATAGGAGATATCATGAGATAATGAGATCTCATGATATTTAAAGAGATCGACCAAGTCCTCTCTAAGAAGAGAGGACGACTACAACTCTCCATGAGGAGAGAAGTAGCCGCCCCCTCTAATTTAGGGATGAACAATGGTTTTCTCTCTATCCTATCTCTAGTCAAATGTGATTTAATTTGAGATTAATTATATTGATTTATGAATACTAGTTAATTTAAATTAAATCACTTATTGTTGTGTTTTACAATAACATCCTAGCCGTTGAAAGGAACACAAATCAATCTCATCCGTTGATTGTGTGTTGTCCATGGATTGGGATCCATGGACTCCCAAAACCCTATATAAGAAGAGGCATGCCTTGCTCTTCGACTAACACACCGACTTGACGAAGTCTCTCTCTTCCTCTCATTCTCACTCATACTCTAGGTCGTATCTCTTTGAGTGGCAGTCCACTCTTGTAAAAAGAGAGAATCATCTTCATCGTTGTGCCCGCTTCGACGACTCGTGGATCTCCGCCTTCTTTGGTGCGTGGTGCTTGTGAAGAAGGCATTCGATCTCGTGAGATGAGATTAGGAGATCCATCACTTGGATCAACGACTTGGATTGCAAGAAGCACACGACTCATCCTCGCACAAGCAAGCGTCCCCTACAACGGATCAGACTTGAGACAGGAGGTCTCTCCGCTTAAGGCTCGATCGCAACCACGCTACAAGAGGTAATCCTATATCTTGTTTGTGGTTAGATGAAACGATCCGAGAAACATTCTTGGATCATGTGGTTTCATCGTAGAAAAATTTTGAATTCCGCTACACCGAGCAACTAGTGCGACTAGTTGCTCCGATCGCATTGGATGTGATCATCACGCTTCCGTAATGCTCTTACGGATTTCTCGTATCCTTCAGTCCATCCCCCTCAGCTCCTGGGATCTCAACATCAGGATTCTCTCTCTAGGCTCTCCACTATGCCAGCTCTGCCCGAACGTCGTTCATCAGTCTCCCCTGCTCCCTTATCTGATTCTGCATTGACTCAAGGGACGCTAGGAGACCATTGTTGATTGCATCCTAATCTATTACTACCGAAGTAGTCTGCGGCTGCTACGATCCTTTGTCAGCAATGTCTTCTGGAAAGGAGAAAGAATCTAGACCAGGTTCAGCTAGGTTGATATGCATCTACAGCTGTAGAAGAGGGTTCTCTCTCGAAACCGAGGGTGATGATGATAAAGAATGAGAAGAATATGGAGAGAGAAAAGAGCTTCCAGGGTTGGAGTCATGCCTAGAAGATGGAACACGATGAGATTTCGATTTAGGAAGAGGGACATCTCGAACCGATCTAGATGGATGGGCAAGTTTGCAGGAGAGAGGATCAGTTAGAGTTGACCGAAGCGATCACCTACCCATCATCTTGATAAGACAAAAGATTGATTGATATAGATATGAAATATATAGACTCACACCACAAATTCAAACATAAAAGCAATACCCCTGCTTCACCAACTCAAATCGATGATGATCGTAGAAGTTCGGTCATTAATCTTTTCAGTTTTAGGGTTTAATTGGCAAAACAAGTCTTTTCACTTATATGCGAGTTGATAGGTGTCTGAACTTCTCGGAAGATTGTCCCGAGTCTGAACAGCTAATCACCTACTTTTAGCCAGTATGGGAGTAAGTAACGTACCTTTTTCGTCTACCCATTCGCTTGAGGACGGAGCCTTTCGTAGTGTCCTCTAAACCTCCCACTATGTTAGGGAAACCCCTTTCATTTCCGACTACCCGAGAGTCCTCACTGAAGAGTAGAGCAACCAACTGTCATATCAGTAGTCTTCCAAAAAGTTTCAGCGTAGGCTCTAACCTTAGGGGTCGTCCCTCACTCACAAATCTGGAAAGTACCTGTCATACATTCGCTGGGGATTGCTCTCCCAAATCATGTAGAGTCCATTACGTTTAATTTTAGACTTAGATATTGTTAGTAGTCCCTGTTTTATTTTCGGGTTATCACTTTTTTAGATCTTTTCAAGAAAATGTCTAACGATTTTTATCTTTTTATTTTTTGGCCTAAGTGAACAAGCAAACAACTAGGTTGTGCATCCTAATGCTAACTATGGAAGTGCAGACAAAGTAAAAACGAAAAAAATCCAAGACATGCACCTAGCCTCGGAAAAAGCCACGAAAAATGTCCAGAATTCACGATGGGAGAAAGCCACGGTGGGTGCCCCTGCTCCCCAAGTGCACGGTACTCGGTGGAACAGACCTCGAGAAGAAGAGAGAGGGAGGTATAAGTCAAGATGCCCTTAAGAGGTCCCTTCTACAAAATAGAAAAACTGGAAAATGCCCCTTATCTTTCTACAGAAGTTAATACAACAAAGAAAATTAGATCGACTCTTTGGTTCTCAATTGTGCAACTTGAAACATGTGCTGCACAAATCAGAAATAAAAAGTCATGAAATAAAAAAATTCAACAAAAGTTAGATGACAAAAAAGGAAGAAGGAGAAAACCCTAAACCTAAGGTCTCTATGGTCTACCCTAGCATTGCCTCCCCGGCAATGGCGCCATATGAAAAACACCCAACCGGATAGGTCTAAAAGAAGAAACTATCATCGATGTGTCGGTTGGGTAATTTTTACAGAAAATTTTATTTTTGTTATTTATACTCGTAAAATTAGATGTGTATAGTGTAAGCATGGGCGTATCAAACTCAGGGAGGCAAACTGTTTAGAAAGTGTGGTAGAATTATAGAAAATAAAGGATTTATTGGTTTCCTAATTTTTATTTAATTTTATGTGATTTTTCTATATTTTGATTTAATTTTTTTATGAATTTTATATTGTTTTTGTGATTTTAATATACCAATGTAAAAAATATAGGTATTTGATTTTATATTTTTATTTGATTTTTATTTTATTTTTATGTTTTTAGTTTTATTTTCTATTTTTATGTATTTTTAGGAGTTTTTAAATTTTTATTGATTTTGAATTATTTTTAGGGTGAAAATGAGGTTTTTATGGAAATCTGGGAATTATTTTTTATTTTTAAAATAGAACCATAAAGAAAATATTTTTATTAGAAAGTAGAGGAATATACCTTCAAAAATGATATATTGTATGTTTTTATGTGATTTTTATTGAATTAGTTATAAGTTTTCAAAGTTTTTATATATTTATTGGTTTTATTATTTATTATTTATTTTATTTTGGGTTTATTATGTAAAATACAATAAAAACTACTAAGATTATTTTTTTGTAGATTTTTAGAGGTTTTTTTATTTTTTTTATGGTTTATTAATTTTTCTTATACTTTTTTATTGTTTTAAGTGAATTATTAAAAATAGAAATTATTTTTAGTTTTTTAAAACTAATTTAATAATGTATATAGTAAAATATACGATTTTTATACTTATTTTTATTATATTTTTATTTTATATTTAATTTATTATGCATTATAGTATGTATATGATTTAAGGTACTGTACATGGGTATTTACGTAATAATCTGGAAATATCAGGGTGCGAGTGTAACAACTCAGAAGCAGCGGGGCTCCCCGAAAAATTTCTAGGATCTATGTGCGATTCACTTGTCTGCTTTGGCTGCCTAGACTTGTATGCAAAATCATAATCAATAAGGTTCAAGCTGCAATTTACCCCAAACAAAAAGGTTCGCACGTGCTTGGCGCGTGACCCCGCTTAAGTCACGAATAAGCGATGGGGCAACGCAATTAAATCTGGTGGTTCAACGTTGTGCTCGTGGCTCGTTCCTCATTACTTGATCTGATCTGTGATGATTGAACAACTTTGTACGAGCTTCAATCGAATGACTTTGAGTCGTTGCTCTTGTTCTAATCGAACGACAACTGAAACTCGAGTTGGTCCCCAATTCAGGTCTACAAACGTTGGTGATTCTGTCTAGTGATGAATCGAACGATGGTGATGGCTTCTCAATAGGATGGTATTCAGACTCGGTCACTCCACGCGGCGATGGTGCGCGAGTTGCTCAAATATGAAGCGCCAGATGATAGCTCGTCATGCTTCAGGTGATGCACATAGTACCTGCAATAACATAGATTTTACTTGAGCACGAAGGCCCGGCCTCAAAGCAAACGGAAGGGGTGAGCAGAATGAGATGCTCCTAGAGGATATGGGTGCACATGCATCAGATTGGTTCGGATTTTAGCTAAATCTGTGTCCAATCCAACCTTAACAGATTTTTATTTTTTGAATCCAATCCAATCCATCAAATAGCTAAATCTAATCCGATCCATACCATAGGATTACGATCCAATCCGTAGGATTACAGATTGGATGGGATTGTTTCGAATTTTACGCTTATATTTTCCCACTCAATAGTCTACTCTCGTACGTTTATACTTTACAAGACATTACCCCTCGAACATTCGAATAATGACATACATTATTATTTTACAAGTTAATAGTCATACACTATTATTTTAGAGATTTACCCTTTGTCTTTCAAGAGAGAAGAAATGGTGATATCAAAAGGGCTTATATCCAAGATTGATAGCGAAAAAAAATAACATGAATGACATTGATTTATTCCTCGTAGGGAATTCGAGATATGTGCAAATAGATATTATATATGTGTGTGTGTGCGCGCGCGCGTGTGTATGTATGTACGTATGTATGTAAGCTTGTATGTATGTATGTGTGTGTGTGTGTATCTACATGCGTACGTGTGTGTTAACGGATTAATGGATTGGATATGTATGTATGTATGTGTGTGTATCTACATGCGTACGTGTGTGTTAACGGATTAATGGATTGGATCAGATCGGATTTTGGTAAAGATCCGATCCAATCCATACTCTTAGGGATTTCAAAAAACTCCAATCAGATCCATTATAATGATAAAATCAAACCAATCTAATCCAATAGCATCGGATCGGATTACGGATTTTATCCGATCCGTGTGCACCCCTACTAGCGGATGCGATGGGAAAGGAGCGGAGCTCCGATCATCATGTTCGATCAGAGATGGTTAGATTTGGAAAGACCACGGAGAAGCGGAAGGGATCGAATGGTGGAGGTGGTTTGTATGTTGTCGATGAAATCGAGATTGAATCGTGGATAGAATGGATGGATTGAGAAGAGAAGAGAGAGAGGATGAGAAGAGAATAGAAGGAGGAGAAAGAAGTCAGAATACTAACCTGGAATGGAGATGAAAGCGATAATGGAAGTGGTCACTTGGGATTCAGAGCTTGGCAAAGCCCCGGTGATCGTGGCCTCGACATGGCGACTGCGTAGAGGCTCTATGCGCTGGAGGAGTACTGCTATGCCGCGACGATCACGCCCGACTCTAGCCCCTCGCTAGACAGAAGATGAGTTCTGTCACAACCCTCTACCAGAGCTCTTAAAGGTGGAAGTCATGAAAAATGGCAGATACCTCAGGTCCTTGGGGTTCGGCCCTTTTTATAGGGAACTATACTTGGGGAGCACGCCAGGTGGTGCGAGCATCGGAGGGGCTATGGTCACCGGCGAGGTTGTTGGTCGAACGACCAACAGCCTCGGCATTGGAGTTGTTGGTGGAGGGAGAGGAGGCACTGTAAGGAGGTCTCAAGAAGAAGGAGAAGGTGCAGGGAGAGAGAGGGGAAAGGGGAACGAGCATTGTGCGTGAGGCGCATGCGTGCAGGAGAGAGGAAAATTAAAATTATTATAATTTAAATATATAATTAAAGATTAATTAAATTATAATTAAATTAAATAACACAACTAATTAAGAAATAAGTAACTATATAGTTAGATAATAATTAAGCAATTAAATAGTTAAATATATAATTAATTAAATAACTTAGTAATAATAAATAATAATTAAATATATAAATAAATAAGTATATATATAAGTATTTAAATAAATAAATAAATAAAATATATACACAAATATATAAAAATAAATAATCAAATAAATGTTATTTAATTTAATTTAATAATTAAATATTAATAAAGTATATAAATATGATAAATATCATATATTAAATAAGATAAAATTAAGGTATAATATACCATATATACTAATATAGTCCCAAAATCCACTTTCACATATTAAGTTCGATTTTAGCAAAATCAATGTCATTTGGTAGACAATTATATAAAACGATCTTTAAAGGCGACTGCGCCCAATTGGAGTCCATATGGCCGTGTTATGGGGCTTGGAAAATTTAGGTCACAACTTCGTGGCTTTGAGATTTATTGACATTCTGATAAGTTATACTTTGTATTTTTCTATTGATTTTTAGAAACACATTAGAAAAGAAAAGAAAAGAAGTTAAATGGAAGTATGGATAATTAATTCGAAAATCAGGAAGTTTCTTCATATAATACATATAGACAAATGGGTCCGAACGTCAAAACTCACCTATTTTATTCTAATATTTTTTTATAAATAGTATTAGTTATAAAATGAAGTTTAAAAGTGAGTTTGGTCAATTTGGAGTTTGATATAAATAGTTATGAACCTTGGAAGTCAGCTTTTGCGATTCATTATAATATTTTATTTTTATAATGAATAATTTTTCTTAATACTTTTATAAATCAGTATATATTTTTATAAATAATTTTTGTGAAGAAAGTACTTTGTTTTGTGTTGTTCTTAGTGATAAATAAAATATGTGAAATATTCACAATGTGAAAAATGTGTATATATATATTTGTGATCTAGATTCTCTAACATTTTTATACATTAAGATCATTATCTCCCCTGCTTATTTATTTTGTCGATCAAGTCAATATTGACCCTATCTCAGGGTTAGGATCAGTATGTATATATTATATACATCCTTCTATTCTTTTTTATTTTCTAGTTATTATTTTATTTTGGATAAAATAAGTGTTAAATATATAATATTAATATTGTAGTTAAAATTGTAATTAGTAGAAATTAGTGAGTATTTACATGTATTTTACCAAGGATTTTAGCCAAAACGAAAGAATGTGAAGACGATGAATCATACATTCATCAATCATTTAAACCTTCTCAAGATCGATTTAACGAGGTAATAATAAAGAGGTGTGTGATTATGCTACTGAAATTTAAAAACAAGTTTTATATTAACAAATACCACCATTTTGTCAATGTCGAAACCCTTGAAGATGGGCTCAAGCGACAACCAAAAGAAAACATTATCTGTTCTCGTCTTTAGGATAGCTTCTAATTGCTGTATTGTTTCCTTTTTAATATAGTTTGTTTTTCATTTTTGAAAATAGAATGGATAGGTCGTGAATTTATAAACATTACACTGGTTATGAGATATAAATTCAACGTTATCAAATAATTAGAATGTGCATATCATGATGATAGAATGTGTTTAGAAAGGATCATATTTTAGTTAAATTCCTTATCCATCCATAAAATTTATTGAAAATATTACTTGAAGATCGATACATTGTGTTAGAACATGCAATCGTAAATGTATAGTAGACTTTCTATACATTGTGAATCAAATTGTAAAAAAGGGGGGTCACTGACAGATCATGTAGCTAATGACGTCTTTATCTCAAAAGATATTTCGATTAATGAGTTTTCCAACGCTAATATGATGGACTTATTTTAAGATGGTAATCAATTTCCAGGTGTTTCTTAAAGATATTTATGAACATACATTTTCCACTAATATAATAAAGGTATATTACACCCATAACCCTGAGTAGTTTTGTAATTGCTCTAGGAACCCTCGATAATCGCTAAATTACACTCAGGACCTTGAGTCGTCCTTAACTCTTATATAACATAACCCTGAGTAGTTTCCTAATTTACGTACATAACACTGAGGAGTAACTTCCATATGTCTCTCCATTAACTATGATGGTATCCGTTGTATAATCCACCTTTGAATTCACTTTATTTATAAGGGATACCACTCCTTATTTTCTTCCCTCTTTCTTGGACCTCCATCACCTCCATCTCATAATCCTCCATCTCAACTCTATGTCGTTGCTTTATTGCTCGTGCGAGGGGATGGGAGGCGGAGGGAGGGGAAGGGAGGATCAGCTGCTGCTCACATGAAGGGAGGGGAAGGGATGCTTGTGTTGCTGCTCGTACATGGGGAGGGGAAGCAGGAGGGAGGGGAAGGAGCATCAACTGTTATTGCTCATGCGAGGGGAGGGGGAGGCAGAGGGAGAGGAAGGGGAGGTGGTTCGAAGGGGTTGAGATAGAGTAGGACGAGGAGGTGGTCGGCGGGTGTGTGTGTGTGTGTGGGGGGGGGGGGGGAGGTGGTTGGCAACAGTGAGGGGAAGCAGATGTTGTTGTTGCTCGAACGAGGGGAAGGGGAGGTGGTCAGCAGGGGTGGGTTGGAGGAGGAAGGAGATGGAGAAGGGGAGGTAGTCAATCGGCATGGAGGGGATGCAAATCTCATGTTCCTGTGGGCCGTCCTCCGAGAGTACTGCCCTCGCCACCTCGGACACCCTGAATCCCACTCCAAGTGTGTGGAGCCACGTTCCTTTCGAGCATCCTACCATGTTTGACACCATAGCCATGGATCCCACTAAAAAAGGAGATCATGGAGGACCTCGAAAACCTTCACCAAGGGCATGGACTACTACGACTAGATCGGTAAGGCGTAGAAACATAGTTACCTGCTTTACTTTCCACCCGGTACATGGAAGTCGTCCATGGTTACTGCTATGGCCAACCTCCTCGATTACGACATGTACTATGTGGAACTCACTGTTGTGAAGAAAAACCATCACACTCATAAATCCCTCATCGAGACGATGAGCAAGGCCGTGATTGTGATCGAAGACATTGACTGCTCCCTCAACCTCACTGACTAATGCAAGAAGAAGGTGAAGGGTGAGGACAAGACGGAAGGGGCGGGACCCAAGATATCGGAACCATCGGGGGATAAGGAGGACAACAAAGTGATGCTGTCGGGGCGGTTGAAACTTCATCGACAGACTGTGGTCATCTTGCGGTGGGGAGAAGATCGCGGTCTCGTAACTAACCATGTGGAGAAGCTGGACCAACTACTGATAAGGAGGGTGGCGATGGACAAGCACATCAAGCTCTCCTACCGCGACTTCGAGGCCTTCATGGTGCTTGCCAAGAACTATCTTGATGTGGAGGAGCACACCCTGTTCTCAAGAGTATAAGAGGTGCCGGGGGAGTTTGAGATAACTCTGGTCGACGTGGCAAAGTGCCTGGTGCCGAAGGTGGTGAAGGGGTCCAAGGTAGAGGAGGTGATTGGTTACTTGGAGGTACTGCTCAAGTCCTTGGAGGTGATTAAGGAGAAGGGTCTAGAGGAGAAGAGGGAGGGATTGGAGGAGGCGGATTCCAATGTGAGCATCCGGAAAGGGAATGAGGACACAGAGAAGGGGGGTGATCCACAATCATGGTTGGGTTGGGTTAATATCATTTCATTTCTCCGATATATGGAATTTTTGTCCTGCACCTTATATTGACAATAGGTTTATATCTATTTTTTTTACTTAAGGTTAACTTCAACCGTCAGATTGTGGATTGGATAGATTAACTTAATCCTTTGGTTGGAGGTAATGAACTAAACTAACATAGAGTTATGGGTGTAAAAAGACACACTTATTCGGAGTCCTGTGTGTAATTCACGATTATTGAGAGTTTCTGGGGTAATCACGAAACTACACTGAGTTATGGGTGTAAATATCCCTATAATGAATCACTTAAATTTCATTTGGCAATAATTACTATTAAAATATATCACATAGTTACATCAACACATATGTGTTGTATATTAGATTTATTTTACAAGTTATTAAGACAGATGAAAGCTTTCTTAAGATTTGATATGATGTAAAAAAAGAATTTTCAAAAATTAGGATTATGATACGTAAAGTTACATCAACCTACATGACATATTATATTTTGCGAGACTCTAAGCTTTCATAAAAGTTAATATGATGCAAAAAAGGAATTTTAAAAGTTAGGATTATGGCCAGAGAAGATTGATGCATCTATAACTATTGTATTATTTTCAGAAATGGATATTATAATTTAAAATAGTTATTAAATGTATGATGTTACCATATTCAAAGATGATGATAGAGAGAGAGAGAGCACGTAAAATAAGTTAAGCATTAAAGTTTTCGTTACTTCCTCATATTCTGAGATTACAAAGATTATTTATTTTTCTCATACAGAGACATGGATGGCATATAATCATGAGAATAAGGCTAAACCTGATGAGCCATCCAACTATGAGGAGTGGAGATTGTTTGATTTAAACTATCTGAGTTTGCAAATGGTGCACATAATGTTTGATGGACTCACAAGCGATGGATTTAATCCTTTGGAACATATATCTCTATCTTTTTCAATTTGACTCATGGTGTGGATAACATATAATATGGCACCATGGATGTGTGTGGAATCGAATTTTATGATGTTTTCGCTTTTTATTTCAAGTCTGAAAGGTCATGAAAATGTTATTAATATATACTTGCATTCCTTATTTAATGAGTGGAAGAAGCTTTGGTATTCTGGTGTTCAGACACATGATGTTAAGATGCAAATATCTCAAATGCATGCAACCTTATTATGGACAATAAAAGATTTTCTTGTGTACGCTAACGTGTTTGGTTAGAGCACAAAGGGGGAAATCAACATGTCCAATTTGTATGGAAAAACTAATAATTTACGTTAAGTTGAAAGAAAAAAATATGTTATCTTGTTCATAGAATATTTTTTCCTTTTACGTGTAGATGTGAAAAGGTGGATTTAGAAATTTTTCAATGGAAAATCACATCATTAATAGGCTAAACAGTAGATGAACCTTCTTTTCACAAAGACAATTCAACTGTTAGTATGAGTACAAATAGAGTTTGTTGAAATCATGGGATATCATATTGGTTTAGTGTTCAAGAATGGTTTGAAAGACCTCGTTGGATTCGGATCTAAAGAATAAAAGTATATATTCTTAATGGAATTACCTTACGAGGAGACATTGAAAATTTGACATAATGTGAATGTATGCACATTAAAAATAATGCCATGGATGATATTTTGACATTTTAATTAAATATATTCTTCTAACAATATGTAAAAAATGTTGAAACAATTATACTGCACGATCTCTTCCACCATCACCAACATAAAATGATGATTTTATTTGCCTAAAGCACTGTATTCATTAATCGACGATCAAAGTAAACAACTCTTATCATATTTAAAGAATTTGAAAACACCAGATGGATTTTCATCAATTTGTTAAAAGAAGTTCTAATGATAAGCTAACCAGAATTGATAGATGTATAAGTCTTGATTGTAATATATGCATGCATTCTTTACCCTAATGATTCAAGGCTTATTACCATTATCTATATTAGAACCTCTTACCAACATTGGATCAAAACTCTTTGTTCTATGACTTTGGTCCCCAACTATTAGATAATTGGGATGATAACATGATTGTCATGACGTATTCATTAAAATAGTTCTTCTATAGTTTTTTTTCGATACTATGGAATCATTTAATAAACATATAGAAATATGTTTAGAAAATAATCATATTTTAGTTGAATTCTTATCTACGCATAATTTTATTGAAAGGTTTACTTGAAGTTCGATGCATAGTGTTAGAATATGCAATCGTAAATGGGTGGTAGACTTTCTATACATTGTGGATCACATTGTAGAAAAAAAGGTCACTGACAACTCATGTAGCTAATGAATGTCTTTATCTCAAAAGATATTTTGACTAATGGGTTTTCCGATGTTAATTTGATGACTAGTTGAAGATGTCAATCAATTCTATATGTTTCTTAAATATATTTAAGAACATATAGTTTTCAATAATATAATGAATCATTTAAATTTCTTTTGGCATTATTTAAGATTAAAATACGACACATAGTACATGAACATATAGAGTTGCATATTAGATATTTATTTACTAGTTATTAACATAGTTAAAAGCTTTCCTAATATTTGGTATGATGTAAAAAATGGAATTCAAAATACAGCAATCGTGATACACAAAGTTACATCAACATACATGTCATATTAAATTTTGCGAGTCGCTAGACACAAACGAAAGCTTTCATAAATTTTAATATGATGCAAAAAAAGAAATTCAAAAGCTAGGATTGCGACCAGAGAAGATTACATCTCTTAAAGATTACATTATTTCTAGAAATGGATGCTATATTTAAAATAGTTATCAAAATATATAATGTTACCATATTCAAAGATGATGAGAGAGAGAGAGAGAACACATAAAATAAGTTAAGCATTAAAGTTTTTCATTATGTCTCTCATATTCTAAGATCACAAGGATCATTTATCTTTTTCATACATAGGCATGGATGACATAATATCAAGAGAATGAGGCTAAAAATAACCCAGTGCATCATCCAACTAATTTAAAGGAATGTAGATTGTTATATTTAAACTATCTAGAGTTTGTAAATGGTGCACGTGATGTTTGATAGGGTCTAGCTAGTGATGTATTTAATCCCTTGGAACATATATCTCCATATTAGCCAAATTGCATCATGGTGTTGATAACATATATTTTACCACCATGGATGTGTGTGAAATCAAATTTTATGATGTGATAACGAGCCGGCTGAATAGGGTTAATTTATGAAACTAAGCGTGCCATTGTCACCCCATAAATCCGACTGAAAATCGAGAAAATTATTCAACCACAAAATGAATCGAGCAAGTAAAGCAACTAGTCTGAGTTACTTTTTAATAACCGGGTATAGCAACCAGGATCAACCACAAGGAGGCAACGTTTATGAAATGAGAGTAATTCAATCAATAAAAAATCAAAGATAAGGAAAAGCAAAGCAAACCACTCGGATTTTTTGGTGAATTTTTATCTTTTAATTTTTATGGGTTTTTTTTATTTTTTATATATTTTCTGATGTTGAGTTTTCTGATGATTTTAATTTTGCAATTTTTTATATTTTTAATTTATCAAATAAAGCATAAATAAAAACAATGAAATAAAAGACACACACACTCTCTCTCTCTCTCTGTATTTTTCAAATATGGTAAAAATAGATAGAAAAATCAAGTAAAAATATTTATGTGTTTTTGATATTTTTTACTATTTTTGTACTTTTTAAAAGATTTTAAGATTTTTAGGATTTTCAATTAAAAATAAGAAATAAAGCAAACCATGCACATCCAAGAGTATTTTTTAAATTAAAAATAGAAAATAGTCTCAAAACTCCTAGTTGTTAATTTTATCAAAAAGTATAAGTTAATATCTATAAATAGAGACCAAGAACATAATTTTTGGATTTTTCAAAGATTTTATATAATTATTTTTGGTTTTCTAACTTTTTAGAGTATGAAAGATATAAAAGTGAAAATTGGAAAGAAAATCAAACAAGTAGAAATAAAGCTAATCTATTTTTCGTAGAATTTTTAAAGGTATTTTCGAATTTTTATGGATTTTATAAGGCAAACATGGAATTTTTGACGAGTTCTTGAATTTTTAAATAAAGCAAGTAAATGGAAAATAACAGACAAAAATTACCACAAACATAGGACACTAACAGATACTTATCCTAATTTTTAGGGGATTTTTTAATTAAGTTTGATATTTATTAAAAAAGAAACAAAATAAAAATGCTGAATACAGAAGGTCGTAGATGCAAATACTTTAAGTTTTGGGGCTAAATAATAACAAGCAATAAAAATGCAAGGTCCAAAGCATAAAAATTCTTGCTGGAACTTGTGTTTCATGTAAGTTCATGCGCACAGGGGCATAAATGCAAATTCCCAAAAGTTCATTCAATTTCAGTAACACATAAAAGTTCATGGTGAAACAATCAAAATACCGAAATAAACACATGAACATACACATGAGTGCGGTTCGATGGGATTAAAATGCAAATATGAAAACACAAGGTCCGTACTGCAAATATTCAAAACTAATTTTTACATTTATTGGATTAAACATAAATAACCGAAAGAGAGGGGGCTAAAGTGAAATACACCCCTGCAGATGTGTGTGACACGTGGCTGCCTTGATATAAGGCTTTGATGGCTTTGGAAAAGTTATGACGATCAGGGAAAAGGTGAGGATGTGCGTGTAGATCTGACAGAGGTACGGATCTAACGGCTCTGCAGGTGGGCACTAACGTGTGGCTCTGATGGACCCTAGATTCGATTGGACTGCTTGTATTTGGGCGTGAATAGGCAGTCACGATCTAATCTGGACTCGAACTCGTATCCGACGGCTAAAAGGAGTGCTGGAAGAACTCGAAGAAGGTGCTGCCAGCCGAACTTCTATTGTGAATATCTAGCATTACAGGGCTCGGATGGCCCGCCCAAAAGGTCCAGCACGTCAGTAGAAGCAGCCTGCGTCGAATGGAATGCTCAAATGGCTCGGAAGGAAGATCGATAAAGATTTGGAGCTCGTATCGCATGGAGCTCCTCTGCTACTTAACTGGTGGTCGATTCGACCCTCTCGCGCGCACCTGGACCTGCAAGGGGAAGCTAGACTTGGAGATGATGCTCCGATCATGGTTATTCGGAGATAAACATCAAAGAAGAGGAGGGGGAATGGATTAGACCACTGGTGTGAATGAGGGAAGGAGTTCTGGACCTAATTTCGACCTGAAGGTTAAGTCTAAGGGTGATCAGACTGTGTGAGATGGGTGGCGATGATGTGATGATCGGATCGAGAGGGTGGCTGAGGTGAATCGAGCCTCCAACCCGATAGTCAGAGGCATGGAAGTGGACTGAGGAGGCAGTATGGAAATCAAAGGAAGAGCGACGAAATGGAAATGATAGAAGGTACCTGATGTTACAGGAATGGAAGGCCGAGAACGACAGAGTGAATGATGGAATAATGTCCTCGATTCCGTTGCGAGAGGCGGAAGAGGGTGGTCACGGTGGAGAACTTTGGCTATGAGGTGGTTCAGCTAAAACGGCCACCAATTCGAGCTCCAAAAGACTCCTCAGGGTCTTGTCACTACCATAGAGATGCAGGTGGAGAAAGAAGAGGCGTGGAGCTACTATGCAGTGGAGGGGAATGAGATGATTTATAGCACTCCCAGGTCTCTTGAACATTCCATCGAAAACCCGCAATCCGAGGAAGATCCGATGCTGCCTAGATATCAACGTGGATCGCAAATCCTTGGGGAAGAATCGAGCGAGTAATTTGAGGCAAGAGGAGATCGGACCCGGGCTAGAGAAAATAAAGAAATCTGGTCCGGTGAAGTCCAACCGGGTCAGACTTGGAAGGGGGAAGGTTGACCAATAGGAAAATTCTATTTACAAAAAGAGAAGAAAAATCAAAACAAAATATTAAATGTCCACAAAAGAAAATATAATTAAAATTTAAAAGTCACTTATTTTACAAACTATTTTTTTATTTTTAATAATTTTAATAATATATATCATGGAATATATATTATATATTAATATTTACAATTATATTATACATATACGATATTTACATATTTTCATTTTATTATTTTTATAAATATATTTTATTTTATTTTATTTATTTATTTACAAAATAATTGAAGGGTTTTAATTGGATTTTTATTTTATTTTTGTGAATTAATTTAATATGTTAAACAAATAAATTTATTTACAATATTGATACATGATACATATGTACAATAGTTATATTATTTTAATTTTTATGTTTTGAATTTTATTATTTTTGCTTGTATTTTATAAGATAAATTCAATATGTACAAATATTTTAAATACAATATGTGCAAAATTAAATAAATATCAATAAAAAAATATATATACAAGTATACATATAATACACTAAACAGACAACCTCTCTCAAAAAACTGACTTCCAGCCTGTAACTCCACAAGATATGAAACCACTTTTTTTAAAGCTAATTTTATTTAGAATATAAAGAAAATGAGTTTGGTTCAATTTGAGTTCATATGGAGAAGGTATTGATCTTTTTCGCAACTTTTTTGAGTGTTGTATCTTTTATTCTATAAATTTTTTTGCTATTTTTATTATTTACATCACATTTTTATGTACAAGTTTTATTAAGGACATAAATTATTTTGAGATCTTTTCATTGATGAATAAAATAATACAAGGTTTATACAAAGTGAACAGTGATAGATATATACAGAATAACTATTAAATAATATTTACAAGATTTTTTTTGATTTTATGAATATTGATAAATAAAGACCCTATCTCCCCTACTTTATTCCTTATCAATCAGGTCAATACTTGACCTTCTCTCGAGGTTCAGGTCATTCTATATTTATTGCATAAATACAACCTTCTTTTTCTTTTCTTTCCTTTTATTTTCTTCTTTATTCTTTTATTTTAATGTAAATAGGCGTTAATTACACAATATTAACAAAAACATGCAGATTGCTGATTTATTGGATTTAATATATATCTACAGTTATTTTTGCATAGGGATTTCTGCTAAAATAAAAGAATAAAGGATGCGAATCATGGACTCATCATGATGTTTTCACTTTCTTATTTTAGGTCTGAAAGGTCATGAAAATGTCATTAATATACACTTGCAACCACTAGTTAACGAGATGAAGAAACTTTGGTATTCAGGTGTTTAGACACGTGATGCAGAAAAGAAACAAATATTTCATATACATACAACCTTGTTACCGACAGCAAATGACTTTCGTGTGTATGCTAATCTGTCTGGTTAGAGTATAAAGTGGAAATTAGCATGTCCAATTCGTATAGGAAAAAACTCATAATTTACATTAACTTGAAAGAAAAAACATGTTATCGTGTTCATAAAAGATTTCTTCCTCTTATACGTAGATGGTAAGGTGGTGAACTTAGAAATGATTTCAATGGAGTTTCGTGTCGTTGTTCGACTAAACATCAAGCGAACCTTCTTTTCACGAAGATAATTTAACCATTAGGTAATATTATAAGTAAAATTTGCTTAAATCATGGGATATCACATTTGGTTGAGTTTTAAGAATGGTTTGAAAGGCCTCGCTAGATTCAGATTCAAGAAGAAAAGTATATGATCTTTATGAAATTACTTTACTAGGAGGCATTGAAAAGTAAACATAATATGCTCATTAAAAAGAATGTCTTGAGTGATAGTTTTTGACATTTTAGTTGAATTGATTCTCCTAACAATGCACAACAAAATTATTTGGAATAGCTATATATTCATGATCACTTATACCATGATAAAGTGGGTCCAACCTGCAGTTAATGATGATGTTGGGGTAGAAAAACCACAAAGAGGGATCCACGTTGATCAAACAAAAATCAACGAAAATAGGAGAGAGAGAGAGTGAAGTGAAGTGAATAGGCTTCTCTCTCCTATTTTTGTCTACACTATTTATTTTACCAGGTAAGTATGCCTGGGTCGAACTCAAGGAAGCAGAATATTAAAACCTCAGCTTTTTATACAAGAAAGAAATATAAAAAATACTCTCTTTATTCTTGATTTTACAAAAAAAAGACTCAAAAATTTGACTCAAAACTAACTCACGATTGCGAAAATCAAAGCGACACGACAAGGCAATGAAAAAACATGAAAAAAATACAAAGAAAGTATTTTAAGTAGTTATGAAGCTACCCTAAAGAAATCGCGGAAAAATACAACAATAAAAAGGTCCAAACAACTCCTACAAGCCAGAGGTATAACTGCAAAATGATTTCTATGTTTTGTTACAAAAAGGTCTCTCGTAGGGACTGAAATGTAAAGAAAATAAAGTTCATTACATTTAGGTCCATGTGTAGGGACCTAAATGTAATTTCTGGAAACTTTAGAGCTCTTTCGAAATTCTGGAACTTCAGCAGGTTTAAGAAGCAATTTTTCCACCGTTTCGTAACCAACGACTGAGATTAGAAGCGACGGCTTGATCTGGAGCGTCCGTGGGTGCTACGTATCGCAAGACTGTGCTTTTTGGCAATGTTGTTCTGTTCTTCCCCTTTTTGTAGTGCAGCGGCGATGCCTCTGTCTCCCCTTTATCTCCGACGAACCGTTGATTGCTTTAGCCTCCTGCAGGGCCAGAGGGGTGACTCCTTCACCCCTCGAGCTCTCCTGCGGGTGAATATGGTCGGAGTTGGTCGAGAATGGAAGGTATTCGCTAGCGAAAGTGGCGGTTCAGGCAGTCCTGGAAGTTGGAATGAAGGCAATGAAGCTTTGAGCTTATTGGATCTTTGATGCTCCAAATGATGTTTTAATGAAGGACGGACCTGCAATTATCATTTATATGCTCGATTTGCAGTGGAAATCGGCTAAGAATTTTTGGATTTGCAAGCTATAAAATATGTTTCCAGAAAATGTGAATAGTGAAGATATGAAAAATGAAAGCGAATTTAAGTGGATTCGACGAGGATTTGAGGATTGAAATTGATATGCGTCTAATATGGTGATTAAAGTGTCCTAATGATGTACTTAACGATGCTAAACACATCATAAGATTCGAGAAAGAAAAGGTGAAAATGGATGAATGACCTGGGATGTTGAGGTGCATTACCTCTGGTTGTCGCTCGACGATCGATCTTTGTCGGAGCTCCATTCATGCGATGCGGCGATGCAAGGCGATTGGTCACCCTGGAACTCTCCTCCGATGGTCCTCCTTCCACGTGGGATAGCTCTCAGGTGGTGTAACCACCGTAGGTGACTGGAACAAGGCTAGAAAGGTGAGGTATCCGCCAGGTATATGGAACTGAAGGTAGTTAGGACTAAGTTAATTGTGAATGGCCAATGTTCAAGGGTTTTTATAGGAGAATCGAAGAGGAGTTAGGTATAAATCAATGGTGGGTGTGGATTAGGATTGTTAGGAGAGGAAGACGATGAAGGATATGGGGAACAATCCTTAAGCGCATCACGGAAGAGTGAGGATCACATCGTATGCGGTTGGGAGCAACTATTCGCACTAGTTGCTCAATGCAGCGGAAATTAAAAAAATTTAAATCATATGATGAAACCACATGATCACAATAACGTTTCTTGGATCGTTTCATCTAACCACAAAGTATTAGAAATACCTCTCGAAGCGTGGTTGCGATCACTAGATCTCTAAAGCAAGAGATCCTCCTGACTTAAGTCCGATCTACGAATATGGCACTTGCGGGCGCGATGATGAGACGCGTGCTTCCCGCAATATTTAATGAAGATCCAAGCCTTGAATCTCCTGATTTCATCCAACGAAATCTGATGTCTCCTTCTAGAGCAAGAAGCTCTAAAGAAGATGGAGATCCACAAGCAATCGAAGCGACAACACGATGGCGTTAACTGCGACTGCTATTCCCTCAAGGTCACAAGGTGATCGGCCACCTTTAGAGAGAGGGAGATGGGAGAGAATGAGAGTTGAGAGAGAGAGAAGTAGACGTGTACAATGTGTGCACTCAAAGGTCTAAGGTTGCCCTCTTTATATACTAGTTTGGGAGTCCATGGATCACAATCCATGGCATACACAAAATCAATGGTTGGATTTAAAAAATAACAATTTATTAATTTACATTAAATCAAATATATGTTTCATTATAATCAACATAATTTAATTCAATAAAAATCAATTATCATAAGATAATGAGATAATAATCCGAAAGGATAATTAATCCATCCAAAAATATGGGGCGTCACCCATGACCAAGTCATGGGTGATGCCACCTCATATTTTGGTGGATTATCTCCTCCTTTTATTTTATATAATTATCTCTCTATTATTTGCAATAACATTTATTGCAAAATTATCCACTAAATTAATTCCAAATTAATTAGTGAATTTTTCAATCATGCTATTGAAAAATATGTGAATCATATTCACAACCCAAACTAAATTGTAAATTACATTTCCAATTAATTGCTTTATGTGAATCCAATCCACATTAACAATTAATAAATGACATTTACAGAAAATGCTCTCTCTAATATATTATAAATCATATTTATAATATACATAGATATTATGGATAACACTATCCACAATCTGCATTTCCTTGATAATTAAATCTCATTTAATTATCTTGGATAATCATTCTCACAATATGAATCTTATTCATATTATACTTGATAATTAAAGCTCATTTAATTATCAACATCTTGTTGCTTGGATACATAATTCTTTAGATGAATTATTCTTGAACTCCTTCAAGAATAATGTGCTTTCTCCGCAGATACTTGGAGATAAGGACAGGGCGATTGTATTGTTCCACGTATAGTGACTTGGATATTGAGATCACATCTCAAATCCAGATCTCGGTACTCTCATAGATGCTTGATTAAATCAAGACCGCAAATCTAATCTTCTCATTGCATCTGAATCACATTCAGATCAATGTCCAATATTTGGACCAAGATCATATTACTTCTCTATTGAGAGGAGTCACTAAAATCTAGACCCGTTTGATCACTCCCTAGGAATGGAAGCATCATGGCTATACAATCGTTTATGATCACATAACCCTCAGGTATTCCCAACACCTGTACATCCCGCATACTGGAAGACTCAGAATAAACCCGAAGTATTAGATCAACTTTATACTGTCTACTTCAGGGTTTTATAAGTAAGTTTCTCATTTGATCATTGGGAGTTGGTATCGATCATATACTTTCCAAAAGCATATATCATACCTAGGTCTTGATCATATACTTTCCAAAAGTATATATCAAACCTACAAATTCAATTAAGCCTCCAAAGCGAGATGACCGTGCACGGAATTTGATTCTTCCCAATATCTCATGAGTGAGCTCATGTCTTCCGGTTCAGTAGTGAACCTGTATGATACCTTTGAGAAATCGTATTACTCATATGCCCTTATATGCACACCAGCACGTCGGTGTATAGACCTTGGTTAGGTCATCAACCTATTGGTCTGCCAAATGTACATACTCAGACATATAGTAACACATCTATCTCCGGTTAGAGGATGCATGCCTGTATCGTGACAACATACGATATAGGACTTTGGTTATCTCGATCTCGTTAAGTCAACTCTTTGACCTAACTAATCTGACACCTTCGAATCTTTATTCCTATGCAGAGGACCTGCATCATGAGGTCGGTAAGATATCAGCCTAAATGAGAAAGGATTGCCATCTCCTACTCAGGTTGGAGATCATCTCTTAACAATCATTTGACGATGCTGGATGAGTCCTCAATCTAACCCTTTAGATATTCATCCAAGCACCAGCCTCTATGATTCAATAGTTGAATCAACAACTGTATGATTATTAAGATGGCCATGGTACATAACCCTAATTATACTAAGGGACCTATTATGCAAATTAGTTATTCTTCATTTCAGTTAAGGAGTGAATTTGTAATAACAGTTATCGCATAATGGCTCGCCGTGGGCTCGCATATCCAACATACGGAAGGTTTGGATCGAAGGAAGAGGTTAGAAGCGGCGCGCAAAAATTTATTGAAGGTCGGCCGGTAGAACAGAAGCTGCAACAACTTCTTGGAGAAGAAGACACCAGGTGCTGACATGTGTCAGCACCTGGTTGGCTAGACGATAAATATATATTATAAATTATGTAATAAATAATAAACAACATTATTTTAAATTGGTATAAAAATGAAAAATATAGATAATTAAATTATCTAAATTATGGTATAATTACTTTTTATAAATAATAAATATTGTACGAAATATAAGTATTATATTAATGAATAGGTATAAATAATACTTAATAAATAGCTTTTGTATTTTTAATTTAATAAATAAATAATTACATATTAATTTAATATTTTCTTAATAATAATAATAATAAATAAGGTCTTTATGAATTTTTATGTATTTTAATAAATTAGTTTAGATATATTAATAAATATGGCTATAAGTCATGTAGTTCAATTTCATTTATAAATTAGGCATTTGGATTTTATTAAAATAATAAATAAGCTCCAAAAATTCTGAAGTAAATCATGGTTAAAGTAAACGATCACAAAAATAATAAAAAGTTATAAAATTAATAAAATTTTAAATAGTGTGTTCTAAATAAAATAAATAGCCCAGAAACCCCACTGTCATTAGGTCCCAAAACTGACTTTTTGCAAACGGACTTCGATTTTATTGAAATCGCGATCCATTAATTAGAGAATATTATTTTATGAACTTTAAAGGTGAGTAGAGTGAAATTGGAGTTTGTATGAGAAAGTTCTGATGTCGGAAGTTGAGAATTTGTTAATTTGAGAGTTGGATTTCTTAGCATATATACAAGATAATATTTTTACTTATTTTTATATACATTTTTAGAAATAATTAAGAAAAAAGTTTGTTGAAATAAGTACATATGAATTAATTAAAAATCGAAGAAAATTTGATATTTATTTGATAAATAGTGAAGAATGTGTGGATTGTATATTTAATTATTTTTATGATTTTATTTCCTTATCTCCCCCTACTTGTTTGTTTGTCGACCAACCTATGCTGACTTGGTCTCATAAGTTAGGTTATATAAATATATCTCGCAGCTATATTTATATTTTATAAGTCATATTGTACATATATACATATTTACAATCTGCCTTCTTTTCTTTTCTTTATTTTTATTCTTTTATGTATTTACATGTTTGGCATAAAAGTGCATTTTTATTCATGAATGAGGTTCTGATAAAAGATGGGAATATTAACATGTATTTGTTAAGGGCTTTAAGAAAAAATGTGACAGAAATGTTAATGAATCATGGATTCATCAACCCTATATACTTAAACTTTGCTAGTCCCTTAGAAAACACTTATCTGAAAAGTGAAAAACAAGGAAAGTTAGAATGAATTTGTTTTCCTAAACCAATTCATGAGAATAAACAAAGGACAGAGCTCGATCGGGCCTGAAACAAGCATTTTGTCGGTGCCTTAACTAGGATTAGTATTTTATCCTCAATAGTCCTGAAGTTCCACAAATACTTATTTAAGTTCACCTCATCAGCCAGTTCAAATTCACTTATTCATATCGCAAACTCTATCAATCTTGAAGTCAATTTGTACGGTGTGTGAATTATTTTAGCTCTTCTTGCTTAAAGAAGCGAAAAAACCATCCATCCTAGCTATACACTTCCATTGGTTCCTCATCCAGCTACTCTTTCTTCGGGGAGGGAGGTATTTCCTTCTGAGGTCAGTTCTTGCTATGTCTACAATCGAATATAGAGAGAAAGTAGAAGAACGAGGAAAGAACTGGAGTGCGACCTGTGTAGACGCATCTCCTTGTGAAGCCCAACCGATGTAGTTAAGTCTCCACTAAGATGTGCATGCATTTTTTGGTGGAAGCTCGGACCATTGTAGTCGTATTTGTATTTGGTGGCTTCTTCTTTAATTTGGCTTGCACTGCATTCATCTCTTTGTGCCTCTATGGATATAGCATCTTTTATTCCATCCCTTTTTTTGAGGTCTTGGAAAAATTGTGTCAACAGATCGTTCCCTCATATGAAGCGACTATCGCAACCCCAACCTCTCCCGTCTTTAGATGTCAATGCTGCAAAGACAAGGATAGAAACACACTACCAATATGGATTGCCCTTTGTAGCCCCATGCAAGTCGAGCTAAGTGTAAAGTGCTTGTATCCAAAATTGGTTCATTGATGCAGAGTTGTACGGATGACACCAAGTGTTCTACTTAGGCAAATATGAGTTGATTTCCCAAATATGGTCTTATGGAACCCAAAGATTTAAGTCAAAGACCTGAAGAGTCTAAATTCCAGATCCTAACTAGGCTCCTTACAATGAAAATTAAAGGCCATAATCAAGCTCCATCCTTTAGACTATTCCCAATCTTTAGTTCTCAAAATCAAACTTATTATGAAAAATGCTAATGCAAATGCAACAATGTTTTGTGAACTATATTTTTTGAATTTTACTCATTTTTATGGATTTTAAAGCTTTTGTAATTTTTATGAATGTTGGGACTTTGCATTTTTTATTTATTTATGGATTTTTCAATTTTTATAAACAAGCATATGTACAAAAGTTTTACAAGATATATTACACATATTTTATTCGGATTAAATAACTAATGTATTTTACAAATTTTATATATACAGAGAATTTTACATGGATTAAATGATTTTTACACATATTTTAATAGATAGGATTTTAAATAAGTATTATGCATATTAAATACATATTTTAAATAAATATTTTAAATTAAGTATTTTAAATAAAGATTTTAGACATAATTTACTTATTTACAAGGATTTTATAAATAATAGATAAATAGATGGATTTTAAATTAAACCTCACCCACTTTTTATGGATTTTATAGATATAGAATATACATAAAAGTATAAGTTATGGACGTAAGTATATGTACAATATATACGCACCACCTATACTTAGCTTGTACCATTTCCTCATAGTGTCAAAAGAGAAAAAGGAGGACATAACTCGTGCTAAGTAAAAGTGGATGAAAAAGAATAAAAGAATAGAAGCAGTCGACCTCCCTATACTTACGTCAGGTCATCGTAAGTATAGTAGAAGACAAAAATAAGGTGATTGAGGGAAAAGAATATACAACGAAGGAACAAGAGAAACAGAGAAAATGAGATCAACGATATCACTCGGTCCCCCCTATACTTAGGATAAGGCATCGTAGGTATAGAAAAAACGTGGCCAAAAATTGGGGACCAGTGAATTGTAGAAAAGAAAGGGTATACAAGAGAAAAATAGAAAGAACAAAATTGAAAATGCTAATCAACGGGCAATCAATCCCCCTATACTTAGGATCTGGTATCCTTAGCATAAAAGACGAGCACAAAATGGGGACGATTGTAGTCTATGAAGAATGTACATGTGGTGGAGTACTCCAAAAATCGAATGGCTCAAAGGTCTCTGTACAAGACAAAATGAAGTGGAAGAGTAGTCATGAGTCATGTACAAAGTAGATCACTTCAACCAGGGTCATACTGAATCTTCTTCATTTTATATGCGTACGGATCCTTTGCTAAACAAGTAGAGCCGCCTCTGTAAGTGAACTCTGTACGTAGCATAGCTCTCTTTTCTGAAGTATGCGTCTCTGGAGTCGGGCTACAGAAGGTGTCTATTCGTGTAACCATTACACCATCCGACTCTCTATGGGGAATAGACTTTATGATCTGTGCTATATAATCAGCTGACTCACGTGCTGGAATATGTGTACTCTCAATCCGCAGCACTGAGATGTCTACTGCTATTAATTGCTTATCTGGATCTAATGTAATCTGTGTATCTGTATGTGAACAATCATCTGCAAAACTAGGTACCATATGATCTACCCTATCCTGCTGTAGGATTTCAGGGGTATCAAGATAAACACTCTCAAGATCAAGAGACTGTGTCTCAACTATGTTCTGACAATCCTCTGTAAGGTTGAAGTCATCTGAAGTAAATGACAATATTGATCTATGACTACTACATTCTTTCTCTATCTCAATGTGTATCTCTCCACCGTCTGTACGGAATGATACTCTCCCAGTATCATAGTCAAAGAGTTCTCTTGCTGTCTGCAAGAAGGGTCTCCCGAGAATGATTGGAGCAAGATGTAACTATGTCGGGCACGTCATGTCTAGGACAGTAAAGTCTACTGGAAACTGCAAGCCTTGAACAATTATGATAATGTTCCTCAGTACAACCCTAGGTCTCTTCAGAGATCGATCTGCAAACTGAAGTATCGCTCGTGATTTGTAGAGAGTGCCTAGCTTGAGCTTATCAAGCAAAGAGGATGGAAGTAAATTGATCGAGGAACCATTGTTTAAGAGAGTATGATGGAATGCTGCATCTTCAATCTGACAAGTGACATAGTGAGATCCAGAATATTTCTTCTTGGGTACCTTGTTCCGAATAGCACACGAAGTTGCCTTGGTCAATATATGCTTCTCAACTCATGATCTCTATTTCCTACGTGTTGTGCATCTGTTCCTCAACTGATTCTTGAGTGTAGGAAAATGATCCAAAGCATCATGAAGTAGAATATTCAGGAATATGTGATCTTTCAATAATCGCTCGGTCTTTGGAGTAACAACATTCTTTTTGGTAATTTTCTTTCCTTTTCCACACAAGGCATCGAGAAAAGGAACAATCTCAGGAATGACAAAATCAACATCTTTATTCATATCAGAAGTGGAATTAGCGTGTACATCGAGAGTTTCAGAATTTTGTACAAAACTCTCTAAAATAGGGAAAGAAATAGAATCATCGGAAGTATCTGCATGGTCTGGCATGATATCATCATCTGACTCGTCCGTGTCCATGTTAACTATCTCTGCATCGCTCCCCTCTCTCTGATCATTAAGTTGGACATCATGGTGGTTCTCATCATCGTGATGGTCCTCATCATCGTGGTGGTCCCCTTCCTCAGCATCAGAATGTGTGTGATCATGGATTGGCTCTTGTTCCTCATCATGTGCCCTCTCCTCTACTCTATCAAGTGCTCGTGGTGATCTACCGCTCCTGAGACGATTGAAGTTAGATAAAAATTCAGGAAAAGAGATCATACTTGTAGTGATGTCTACCTGATCTGAATGCCTCTTCTTATTGTTTGGATTCATCTGAGGCTGAGCTGGGAGAGTGGTCTTGGGCACAGTTAACTCATCCGGACGATGGTTAACCCACTCCATCTCTGTCCTATGTGCGGTATGGAGTGTGCTCAACATATCCATGATCTGATTTAGTGCCAGGGCCTGTGAAGACATCTCAAATTATGTGTGGTGACCCTGGCTGTCTAATCTCTCCTGCCCAGGAATGTGCTGTTCTGAGGTGTAAGGCTGAGGAAATCTCTGTCGTGTGAAGGAAGACTGCTGTTGCTGTTGGTAATGATGTGTCTGTGAATGTGTAACATGATACTGAAAAGAATGTGGTCTCTGATATGCATGCTGGTGAGACTACTACTGCGTGTAAGGCTGTCGGTGCTGAAAATGTGGACGCCCATGCTGCGGATGACTATACTGCTGCTACTACTGATGATGTACACTCGGATGCTGAATCGGAGTGTACCATATTCCATTGATTTCAGGAGTGGATTGAGGCTCAACATCGATGTCTACAGAACTGGTGATTTGATCAGAAGTGGCATGAGACTGGTCCTCCTTCCAATCAATCTGCTGAGTCTCCAGCTCGCTCTAGACGAAATGGATCTGTCGGGTGGGCGTAGTGGGTAAAGATGTCTGTGCAGGTTGTGAAGTCGAAGAAGCTTGAGCCTGTTGATACTGAAGTTGCAGTTCCATTACCTTCTTCGTAAGATCACTCAGTTGTTGAGGTAGAGATGAGAGTTTCTCCAACTCTCGCAGCGGATGCAAGTCCTGATCTTGCTTTTGAATCACATCTACCATCGTTAACTTCTCGTTGATAAAATCCAAGTTGGTATTGGATTCAGAGTTTGAAATTTTTGCCACCTTATGATGCTCTCAGTGATGCGGTGGCTGAGGGGCCTTCTGGAATGACCGAATAGAGTCGATGACTCTCGACTTTTCTGTCATCCCTTCGAAGATGGACCAAACAAACCCGGCATCCCGATTTAGATAACTGCCACCACATGCGGCACTCACAAGCCCCTGAATATCCGGATGGAGTCCTCCAAAGTAGTTTTTTACAAGCATCTTCATCGGTATCTCGTGACGAGGACATCTCTCGGTAAGATCCTTGAATCGATCCCATGCCTCATGGAAAGATTCATTCGGTAATTGCGTAAAGTTGGAGATCTGACTCCTCATCATGTTTGTCTGTCCCAAAGGAAAATATTTACGCATGAATGTGGACTTCAGATCGTCCCATGTAGAAATCTCCCTCCCTAAGCGACTCAACCAATAGAGCGCCTTATCTGCTAAGGCGAAGAGAAAGGCCTTGAGGCGAACAGCCTCCTGCGTAACTCCTGGGTAACTAACCGTACCGCAAATCATCTCAAACTACTGTAAAAACGTAAACAGCTCCTCCGTAGTGTTCCCATAGAACTTGGGAAGCAAAGAGATAAAGGACGGTCTCAGCTCGTATGGCCCTTCATTTGGTGGTAGTTGAAACCAATGGTGTAGCGTCCTAGCTCCCGGGCCATACTCATCTCGTAAAGTAGTGAGAACCATTGCAAGTGGTAATGGGTTCCCAGCTCCTACTCTTAGCGTGGCGATCTCAGCTCGCAACTCGTTCTTTGTTCTGAATTGGTCTCAGATCTGAATATTCATTTGTTGTAGTGTATCGAGAATCCTGGTTATAATATCTGCGACTGGATCTGGTCTTCCATCAGCATGATGCTCCTCAGCTGGCCTCTCCTCTGCTGGTCCTATTCCACGAGCCATATGCTTCAAATCTTCTGGAAAGGAATACTTCTCGTAAGAACTCAGAGAAAAATCGGCTGGAGAAAGTGATGACAGATTGAGGCAGGGGTCTACCTCTAAAGACAGGCTGGGAGGCGAGGGAGTCTGGGTCTGACTCTCCTTGGGATCAGATGGGACCAACTCGAAAAGAGGTTCATCTTGAGTCTGTGAAAATGTACGACGGATGGTGAAAGATCGAGAGCTCACAGAGTCTGAGAAAAATAGCTGTCGATTCATCATCTTTGATATCAAGAGAGCAATCAGGAGAGCACGTTGTCAAATCAAGAGAGATGGGAGAAGGTGTATAAGATGCGGTAACTCACGCCTCACAAGCAAACTCAAAGCAAACTCCGTATTCACCAACACAACCCGATGATGACTGTAAGAGTTCAATCGTTTATCTTGTTGGTTTTAGGGTTATTTTGGCATACAAGCATATTCACCAATTATTGCAAGCTGATAGGTGCTCGGAATTTCCCGCAACACTATCCCGAGTCTTTACAGAAAACCACATGTTCTCAGCCAGTATGGGGGTAAGTACGGACCGTTTCCGGCTACCCGTGTTACTTGAGGACGGAGCCTTACGCATTGTCCTCTAAACCCCCTCACTCTGCTAAGTAAACTTGGACCATTTCTGGCTACCCGAGCGTACCCACTGAAGAACAGTGATCAGGTGTATAGACTAAGTAGTATCTTGAAGGAACACGGACTCTGGTTCTAGCCTTAAGTGTCGTCCCTCACTCACAATGTCTGGAAATATACCTACAGTTGAATTGCGGGGATTGCTCTTCTGAATCAAATGATCCTTACATTTATTTTAAAGTCAGATACTTAAATAGTCCTGATTTTATTTTTGGTTTTCTCTCTTTTTGGATCTTTTTCAGACAAGCGTCTAACGAATGTCTTTATTTTTTTTATAAATCCTAAAATCATGCATCTAAGTTGTGAGTCCTAAAACTATCTACGAAGGCGTAATCAGATAGGAAAAATAATCAAAAACACCTAAGCATGCACCTAGCCTCGTGAAAAATCGTGGAAAACTGACGATGCGAGAAAAATAATGATGGGTGCTCTGCTCCCCCCAATGCACGACACTCAGTGAAGCAGACCCCGAGAAAAAGGGAGGGGTGGTACAGTCCGGATGCCCTTATGGGGCCCCTTTCTACAAAATACAAAAACACATGCAAGCGCCCCTTTTTTATATTATTTTTTTACAAAATATTACAAGAGAAACCCTAACTAATTCTGCCCTCAACAACTAACCCCTGAGAGAAAAGATCGATCTCTGCAGTTTCAACTACTTTGGCTCCTGAGGAAACTGGTTGAACCTGCAGGACTTGCAAAGAGTAGTTAGGAAAAAGAAGAAGCACACAAAAAGCCGTACAACAAATTAAAAATTCAAAGAAATATGAAAACAATAATAATCAAAGAAAAAACCATAAATCGAATACCAGTTGAAAATTGAGAAAGAAATAAAATTTGTAAAATAAAAAATATCAAGAATTTTCAAAATTTAAGTCAAAAACCGATGTAAAAATAACACCTTCCTGGCAACAGCACCATTTTGATAATGCAGCGGGTCCAGCCTGCGGTTAATAATGATGCCTATGTAGAAAAACCACAAAGCGGGATCTGCGTTGATCAAACAAAAATCAACGAAAATAGGAGAGAGAGAGAGAGAGAGTTAAGTGAATAGGTTCTCTCTCCTATTTTTATCTACACTATTTATTTTACCAGGTAAGTGTGCCTGGGTTGAACTCAAGGAGGCAGGATATTAAAACCTCGGCTTTTGATACAAGAAAGAAACATCAAAAAATATTCTCATTATTCTTGATTTTACAAAAAAAGACTAAAAAATTTGACTCAAAACTAACTCACATTTGCGAAAATCAAAGCGACATGACAAAGCGATGAAAATCATGAAAAATATAAGAAAAGTATCTTGAGTAGTTATGAAGCTACCCTAATGAAATCGCGGAAAAATACAACAAAAACGAGGTCCAAACAACCCATACAAACCGGGGGTATAACTTCAAAAATGAGTTCTATGTTCTGTTACAAAAAGGTCCCTCGTAGGGACTGAAATGCAAAGAAAATAAAGTTTATTACATTTAGGTCCCTGTGTAGGGTCCTAAATGTAATTTGTGGAAACTTTGGAGCTCTTCTGAAATTCTAGAACATCGGCAGGTTTAAGAAGCAATTTTTCCATCGTTTCGTAACCAACGACTGAGATTAGAAGAGGCAGCTTGATTTGGAGCGTCCATGGGTGCCATGTGTCGCAAGACTGTGCTTTCTGGCATTCTAGTTCTGTTCTTCCCCTTTTTGCAGTGCAGCGGCGACGCCTCCGTCTCCCCTTTATTTCCGATGACCCGTTGATTGATTTAGCCTCCTACATGGCCAGAGGGGTGACTCCTTCACCCCTCGAGCTCGCCTGTAGATGAATATGGTCGGAGGTGGTCGAGAATGGATGGTATTCACTGGAGAAAGTGGCGGTTCAGGTAGTCCTAGAAGTTGGAATGAAGGCGATGAAGCTTTGAGCTTCTTGGATCTTTGATGCTCCAGATGATGTTTTAATGGCTCCCAATGAAGAATGGATCTGCAATTATCATTTACATGCTCGATTTGTAGTGGAATTAGGCCAAGAATTTTAGGATTTGTAAGTTATAAAATATGTTTCCAGAAAATGTGAACATTGATAATATGAAAAAATAAAAGCGAATTTAAGTTGATTCGAAGGGGATTTGAGGATTGAAATTGATAGGCATCTAATATGGTGATTAGAGTATCCTAATGATGTACTTAACGATGCTAAACATGGCATAAGTTTTGAGAAAGAAAAGGTCAAAAATGGATGAATGACCTAGGAAGTTGAGGTGTATTACCTCTGCTTGTCGCTCGACGGTCGAGCTGGAGCTCCACGCGCGCGACGCGGCGATGCAAGGCGATTGGTCGCCTTGGAACTCTCCTCCGATGGTCCTCCTTCCACGCGGGGCGGCTCTCAGGTGCTGTCACCACCGTAGGTGGCCGGAACGAGGTTATGAAGGTGAGGTATCGACAAGGTATATGGAACTGAAGGTAGTTAGGACTGAGTTAGTTGTGAATGGCCGATATTCAAGGGTTTTCATAGGAGAATCAAAGAGGAGTTAGGTATAAATCAATGGTGGGCGTGGATTAGGATTGTTAGGAGAGGAAGATGGAAGGTTTGGATCAAAGGAAGAGGTTAGAAGCAATGCGTGAAAATTTGTTGAAGGTCGGCCGATAGAACAAAAGCTGCAACAACTTCTTGGAGAAGAAGACACCAAGTGCTGACACGTGTCAACACCTGGTTGGCCAGATGATAAATATTATAAATTATGTAATAAATAATAAATGACATTACTTTAAATAGGTATAAAAATGAAAAATATAGATAACTAAATTATTTAAATTATGGTATAATTAATTTTTATAAATAATAAATATTGTAAGAAATATAAATATTATATTAATGAATAGTATAAATAATACTTAATAAATTGGTTTTGTATTTTTAATTTAATAAATAAATAATTACATATTAATTTTATATTTTCTTAATTATAAGAATAATAAATGTGGTCTCTATGAATTTTTATGGATTTTAATAAATTAGTTTAGATATATTAATAAACACGGGTACAAGTCATGTAGTTCAATTTCATCTATAAATTAGGCATTTGGATTTTATTAAAATAATAAATAAGTTCCAAAAATTCTGAAATAAATCATGGTTAAAATACAAGATCACAAGAATAATAAAAAAATTATAAAATGAAGAAAATTATAAATAGTGTGTTCTAAATAAAATAAATAGCCCAGAAAGCCTGTTATCATTAGATCCCAAAACTGACTTTTTGCAAACAGACTCCGATTTTAATGAAATCACCTTCATTAATTAGAGAATATAATTTTATGAATTCTAAAAGTGAGTAGAGTGAAATTGGATTTCATATGAGAAAGTAATGATATTCGGAAGTTGAAAATTTGTCAATTTGAGAGTTGGATTTCTTGGCATATATACAAGATAGTATTTTTTACTTATTTTTTTATAATTTTATATACATTTTTAGAAATAATTAAGAAAAGAGTTTGGTGAAAAATAAGCACATATGAATTAATTAAAAATCAATGAAAATTTGATATTTATTTAATAATTAGTTAAGAATGTGTGGAGTGTATATTTAATTATTTTTAGATTTTATTTCCTTATCTCCCCCTAGTTGTTTGTTTGTCGACCAACCCATGCTGACTTGGTCTCGGGGGTTAGGTTATATAAATATATCTTGCAGCTATATTTATATTTTACATGTCATATTGTATATATATACATATTTACAATCTGCCTTCTTTTCTTTTCTTTATTTTTATTCTTTTATTTATTTACATGTTTTTGATGCATAAAAAAGTGCATTTTTATTCATGAAGGAGATTTTAATAAAAGATGGGAGTTAATGGATATTTACATGTATTTGTTAAGGGTTTTAAGACAAAATACGACAGAAATGTTAATGAATCACATATTCATAACATAAAATGATAGTTTTATATTTCCAAAAGCATTGTAACAACTATTGTCATATTTAAAGAATTTAAAAACACCAAATGGGTTTTCATCAATTGTTAAAAGATGTACAAATGAGTAGCTCACCTGAATTGATAGACTTACAAGTCATGATTGTCATATCTTTATGCAAGCATTCTTTACCCCGATGATTCAAGGCTTATTGCCAACATCTACATCAGAACCTCTTACCAACACAACAACAACAACAACAAAGCCTTTTCCCACAATTAAGTAGGGTCGGCTACATGGATTCTTCGCCTCCATTCAGATCTATCTTGGGTCAATCTTGGGCTTATATCTAAAAAACTAAGATCCCTTCGCATAGTCTCTTTCCAACACTTCTTAGGACATCCTCGCCCTCTCTTAGCCGGCTCAATATCCCAACATTCATATCTCCTAACAAGTGCATCAACTAATCTTCTTTGCAAATGACAAAACCATCTTAAGCGGTTTTCTTGCATCTTATCCTCGATCGGAGCTACAACAACTTTCTTTCTGATTACCTCATTCCGAATCCGATCTTTATGTGTGTGTCGACACATCTTCCTTAGCATTTTCATTTCTCCTACATCCATTCTCTATACATGTCTATGGTTCACTGGCCATCATTCAGATCCATAGAGCATAACAGGTCTCATGGCTGCTTTGTAAAACTTTCCTTTAACATTTAAAGGGATTTTCTTTTCACAGAGCACAACAGAGGCTCCTCTCCATTTAACCAGCCTATATTTATTCTATTAGTAACATCTCCATCAATTTCCCCATCATGTTGCAAAATAGATCCCAGATATCTAAAAGAATCTCTCTTCCGAATGTTATCATCACCAATCTTCACCTCGATTCCTTTACCATTGCTTCCATTAAAGGTGCACTCCATATATTCCATCTTAGCCCTACTTATACGAAATCCTTTAGTCTCCAATGCATGTCTCCAGACCTCAAGCTTCTCATTTACTCCATCTCTAGTCTCATCACTCATCACAATATCATCAGCAAATAACATACACCAAGGTAACTCATCATGAATGTGACTTGTCAACTCGTCCGTAATAAAAGTAAAAATAAATTGACTCAAAGCTAAACCTTGTTGTAAACCAATGTTGATGTCAAAATAATCAGTCTTCCCAGACGGTGTCCTTACATAAGATAAATCCCTATCATACATATCCTTTATGAGGTTAATGTATAAGACATGTACTTGTCTCTTCCCCAAAACTCTCCACAATATCTCTCCTGGGACAGAATCATAAGCCTTCTCCAAATCAATAAAGATCACACGGAGTTTCTTCCTTTAGCTCTATAAATCTCCATTGTTCTCCTCGGCAAATCGATGGCTTCAATACTTGAGCGACCTGGCATGAATCTTCTGTAATTTGAACAATTTTGAATGTCTCCTTTATTCTTATAAAGAGGCAACACGATACTCCTTCTCCAATCTTGAGGCATTTTCTTGCTTCACCAAATAAAATTGAATATATTCGTAAGCCAAGTGAAACCACGCTCGTTTAAAACTCTCCATACTTCTATAGGGATGTCATCTGGTCCTATGATGAATCCATGATTCATTAATATTCTGTCTGCATTTTGTATTAAAACCCTTAACAAATACATGAAAATATCCATTAATTTCCACTTTTTGACAAAACCCTATTCATGAATAAGAATACACTTTCATGCATTAAAATCACGTAAATAAATAAGAGAATAAAAATAAAGAAAATAAAAATAAAGGCAAATTGTAGATCTGTATATATATATATACAATATGACTTGTAAAAATACATATAGCTGAAAGATATATTTATAACCTAATCCTCAAGACCAAGTCAGCGTGGATTGGTCGACAAATAAATAAGTAGGGGGAGATAAGGAAGAAACCAAATAAGAATAATTAATTTTACATCTCATACACTCTTCATCAATTATCCAATAAATACCAAAACTTCAAAGATTTTTAATTAATTGATATAAAAATATTTTTCACCAAACTTCTCCTAATTATTTCTAAAAATGTATATAAAAATATAAAAATAATTTAAAAATATTACCTTGTATATATGCCAAGAAATCCAACTTGTAAATTGTCAAAATCCCAACTTCCTTGCATCATAACTTTCTCATACAAACTCTAATTTCACTTTACTCACTTTTAAAGTTCATAGAATAATATTATCTAATTTATGAAGGTGATTTCAATAAAATCAGAGTCCGTTTGCAAAAAGTCGGTTTTGGGACCTAACCACAACTAGGTTTCCAGGCTATTTATTTTATCTAGAACAAACTATTTATTATTTTAATAATTTTAAAATTTCTAATTATTTTATTAATCTTGTATTTTAAACTAAAATTAATTTAATTCATAATTTTTAGAGCTTATTTATTATTTTAAATAAATCAAAAACCCTAATTTATAAGTAAAATTGAACTGTATACCTTATACTTGTATTTACTAATATACTTAAATTAATTTATTAAAATCTACAAAAATTTGTATATACGTTACTTATCATCATAATAATTTATAAAATACAAAAATAATCTATTATTTATTAATTTATTAAATTAAAATCCAAAACCTCTTTATTAAGTTTTATTTATACCAATGTATTAATATAATATTTACATTTCCTTAAATATTTCTTATTTACCAAAACTAATTATACCATAATTAAGATAACTTAATTATTTATAACTTTTGTTTTTATACTTGTTTAAAATATCATTATTTACTATTTATTTCTTATTTATTAAGGTATTTATCAATACTGGCCAACCAGGTGTTGACACGTGTCAACACCTGGTGCCTTCTTCTTCAAGAAGGTCGACCGACGAATCTATTCTAACCTCCTTTCTTCTCTAATTTCTACCCGCCATTCCCTAACTACTAACTCCGATCTCCACCCTCGATCTTCTACCTCTAACTACCACCTATCACGCCAACCCTTGATCATCAACTAACAAACACCCATCATCCATAAAACCCCCTCCAAGTCGGCTATTCCAAACTAACTCCTCCTTAACCAATATCAAACTGGACCACCCTCCTTCCCCATCTTGATCAGATCGACTCCAGTGGTGACAACACTCGTCGACCATCCTGCTTGGGAGAGGAATCTTCTGTGGAGAGTTCCAAGGTGGCCAACCACCTTGCATCAACGCCATGCGCGACATCCAGCTCCAGCCACCGACCGTCGAGCGAAGATCAGAGATCATAGACCTTTCTTCCCAGGTAATTGCATCCATTTTTCTTCATCTAAAGTCTCAACATCCGTACCTTGATTCTCTATCCTAATCGCGTCATTAGCAATCTTAATCATCCTGCTTATACGCCATCGATTAATCCATTTACGAATTCGATTCAACTCGCCCCAAATCAATCTTCCATTTCTCGTATTCCCACTGATACATATATTCTGGAAATAACTTGTATCTTGTAAATCCATAATAATTTTGGCCGATTCAAGTGTGAAGCGAGCATTTCAAAATCATTTGCAGGTCTCTATCCTATCTAGAGCATCAATCCACCATCTGGAGCTTTAAAGATCAAAGAAGATTCAATCCAAGAGGCTTCTCTTCCAGTTGCCAGACTTTGTCATGCCACCATCTTCTTTGATGTCCCACCGCCGTTGTCCACCACCTCAAAGCCCACTCACCCGTAGGCAAGCTCGGAGGGAGAAGGAGTCTCCCTCATGGCCCTGCAGGAGGTCAAAGCTCGCAACTGACCGCCTTGGAGAAATCAGAGAAGCAGCTGGCTTCGTCACGCTCGCAACAGAGGGAAGAACACTCAGAACACCCATGCGCACAGAATCACACCACGTATCCTGCTTGGACGGTCTGGATCATATGGTCGCTTTTAATCTCCGCCGTTAGATGAAGGGGTAGAAAGTTTACACACTAAACCCAGAAGAGCTCCAGATTTAACTCCTGCTCCAGAATTTCCAAAAATTGCATTTAGGTCCTCGTACATGGACCTAAATGTAATATTTTTATTTTTCTTTGCAATTTCATCCCTATCAGGGACATAAATGTAACTGAACAAAACCTTTCCTTTTGCACTTATACCCCTGTGCTGTAGGGATACCGTTGATTTTCATCGCATATTTTTCTCGATTCGATTTTTGTAAATTCATGTCAATTTTAAGTGTTTTCTTGAGTTTGTTGTAAAATCAAGAAGAGAGTAAAATTCTCAAGATTCTTTCCTTCATCAAAAACTGTCGTATGATTATTCTGCCTCCTCGAGTTTGACCCATGAGAGCTTACCTAGATAAAAATTAGTTTAAGGGATTAAAATAGGAGAGAATCTTATCTATTCATCTCGTTTCTCTCTCTCTCTCTCCTATTTTGATCTTGATTTTGTTCGATTAACCGAATCCGCCTTCCCGGTTTTTCTACATCGACAACTCAATTAACCATGGGTCAGATCTGCATTTATCAAAATGGCACTGTAGCCTGGGAGGCGTTAGCTTTACTCCAATTTTCGACATTATTTTTAGAATTTTCGATCTTCTTGATTTTACGGTTTTCTGATTTCCGTTTCGCTTTTTGTCTGATTTTGTTTTACGGAATTTTATCAATTTTCTTTGATTTTTACGGTTTTTAATTTCTTTGATTTCTTTTGATTTTTGTTTGTTTTTATTTTTACGGCTTTTGTGTTTGTTTTTTCCTCTAACAAAGTTTGCAGGGCATGCATAATCAGGCGGGTTTTTTCGAAAGCTGAGATAGTTGAAAGTGCAGAGATCGACCCTTTCTCTCACGGGTCGGTACAGAGGGCAGAATTAGTTATGATTTTTCTTTTACTTGTGATATTTTTGTAATAAAAAATAAGGGCACTTGCACGTTTTTCTATTTTTAAGAAGGGGCCCTTGATCCGGGGTCCCGACTTGTACCTACCTCCCTCTTTCTCGGGGTCTGTTCCACCGAGTGCCATGCATTCAGGGGAGCAGGGCACCCACCATGTTTTTCTCGCATCATCGTTTTTTCCGCGGCTTTTTTACGAGGCTAAGTGCTTGTTTAGGTATTTTTCATTTTTCTCTCTGCTTGTGCCTTCGTAGTTAGTTCTAGGACTCGCAACCTAGGTGCATGTTTATCTAGGATAAAAAAATAATCATAAGACGTATTTGAAAAAATCCAAAAAAAGTGAAAACTGCATAAATAAAATCGGGTCTGTTTAAATACTTGATCTAAAATAAACGTAAAGATCATTTGATTTGGGAGAGCAACCCCCACACATGGATTATAGGTACATTTTCCAGATATTGTGAGTGAGGGATGACACTTAAGGATAGAACCCGAGTCGGAGTTTCTCTCGGAATACAACTTAGTCCATACACCTAATCACTGTTCTTCAGTGGGTACTCTTGGGTAGTCGGCAATGGTTCGAGTTTACTTAACAGAGTGGGAGGTTTAAAGGACACTGCGTAAGGCTCGGTCATCAAGTAACACGGGTTGCTAGAAACGGTCTGTACTTACTCCCATATTGGCTGAGAATATGTGGTTTTCTATAAGGACTCGAGACAATGCTTCGCAGAAAATTTTGGGCACCTATCAGCTCACGATAATATGTGATAATACCTGTCTGCTAACATAACCCTAAAACCGACAAGATAAAAGACCAGACTTTTATGTCATCACCGGGTTGTGTTGATGAATCAAGGGTTATTTTGTGTTTGCTTGTGAGGCATGCGATACCGCATCTTATATGCATTTACTTCCGATCTCTTGATTTGATATCGTGCTCTCCTGATTATCCCTTTTGACATCGAAGATGACGACTCGACGGCTTTTTTGCTCAGACTCCGTGAGCTCTCGAAGATTCACCGTCTGCCGTACTTCTTCATAGATTCAGGATGTCCCTCTTCCCGAATCGATCCTATCTAATCACGAGGAGAGTCAGACCCAAACTCCCTCACTTCCTAGCCTGTCTTTTGAGGCAGACTCGCATCTCAAACTATCGTCTATTTCTCCTACACATTTTTGACTAAGCTCTTACGAGACTTTTTCCTTCCCAGAAGATTCAAAGGATAAGGCTCGCGGGAAGGGACCTGCCGAAGATCGATCAGCGGAGGACCGACGGACTGGAGAGCAACACATCGATGGAAGACAAGATCCAACCACATACATCACAAAGGGGATTCTAGACATGTTACAACAGATGAATCTACAGATCCAAGATCAGTTTAGAGTACAAAATGAGCTGCAGGTCGAGATCGCTGCGTTGAGAGAGGGAGCCGGGAATCCACCATCGCCTGCCGTGGTTCCCGCGACACTTCGAGACGAGTATGACCCTGGCGCCAGGATGCTACATCGCTGGATTCGGTTACCACCAAATGAAGGGCCATACGAATTATGCCTGTCCTTTATATCATTGCTTCACAAGTTTTATGAGAATGCCGCAGAGGAGCCGTTTACCTTTCTGCAACAGTTTGAGATGATTTGCAGTAAACCCAATTATGTAGGTTTTACGTAGGAGGACATTCTCCTCAAAGCCTTCCCCTTCACCTTAGCAGATAAGGTGCTTTACTGGATCAATTATTTGGGGAGGGAGATCTCAACGTGGGATGACCTGAAGTCCACGTTCATACATAAATTTTTCCTCTGGGACGGACGAACATGATGAGGAGCCAGATCTCCAACTTTACTCAGCTGCTGATGAATCATTCCACAAGGCGTGGGATTGATTCAAGGACCTTAATGAGAGATGTCCTCATCATGAGATACCATTGAAGGTGCTAGTGCATAATTACTTCAGAGGACTCTAATCGGATGTCCAGGGCCTTTTGAGCACCACATGTGGTGGCAATTATCTAAATTGGGATGTCGAGTCTGTCTAGTCCATCTTTGAGGGGATGGAATAAAACTCGAGTCGTCGACTCTACTCGGCATTCCAAAAGGCCCCGCAGCCACCACATCAACGAGAGCATCAAAAGGTGGCGAATATTTTGGATTCTGAATCAAATACCAACTTGGGATACATTAGTGAAAAATTAACATTGGTAGATGTGATTCAAAAGCAAGTTCAGGACCTGCAGCCGCTGTGAGAGTTGGAGAAACTCTCATCACTTCCTCAGCAGCTGAGCGATCTGACGAAGAAGGTGATAGACCTATAGCTTCAGTACCAACAGTCTCATGATTCTTCGACTTCTCAACCTTCTCGGAGATCCTTACCCACTCCTCCCACCTGACATACCCACTTTGTACAGAGCGAGCCGGGTCAGCTTACGAAGATTCTGTCGATTGATTGGCATGAGGACTAGTCTTATGCGAATCCAAGCCAGATCACCAGCCTTGGAGACGCTGATGTTGAGCCTCAAGCCACTCTTGAGATCAATGGGATATGGTACGCTCTGATTCAACTGTCATCACAGTTTAACCCTCCGAGCGTACTCTAGAAGCAACCGCAACACTACAACCCTCCGCAACATGGATGTCTACGATTTCAACACCGATAGAATTTCACGCAACAACAATCTCACTAGAATGCTTATCAGAGACCACATTCTTTTTTCACCAACCTGCTTCGCACGCACAGTTGAATCATTACCAGTAGCAACAACAGTCTCCATTCACACCCCAACGCTCTCTGTAGTCTTACGCTTTGCAGCAACATACTCAAAGGTAGGAGAGAGAGTAGAGAGCCAGGGTTACCGCAATGAACTTGATATATCTTTGCAAGCCCTGGCATTAAATTAGATCATGGATATGCTGAGCACACTTTATACCACACATAAGATCGAGATGGAGCGGGTTAACCATCGTATGAATGAGTTAACCGCACCCAAGACCACTCTCCTAGCCCAGCCTCAAATGAACCCGAATAACAAGAGGAGGCACCTAGATCAGTTAGACAACATGACAAGTACGATCTCTTTTCTTGAATTTCTATCTAACTTCATTCGTTTTAGGAGCGGTAGATCACCACAAGCACCTGATCGGGAAGAGGAGTGGGAACATGATGAGGAGCGAGAGCCGATACTTGATACTCATACTTATGCTGAGGAGGAGGACCAAAATGACGATGAGGATCGATAACTTGATAATAAGGGAGAAGGGAGCGATGTTGAGACAATCGATATGGACTTAGGCAAATCAAACGATGATACCACGCCAGGCCATGCAGACACTCCCGAAGCTGATGTTTCTTTTCCTGTTTTTAGAGAGTTTTGTAGATAATTCTGAGACTCTCGATGTACAAGTTGATCCTGATTTGAATAAATAGAATTTTGTTTTTCCAAAAATTGTTCCTTTTCCCGATGCTTTGTATGGAAAAGGAAAGAATAAAAATCAAAAGGAATGATGTTACTCCAAAGACTAATCAATTACTAAAAGATCACATCTTTCTGAAAATTCCACTCCATGATGTCTTGGATCACTTCCTGACGCTCAAGCAACAGCTGAAGAACAGATGTGCTACGCGTAGGAAGAAGAAATCACGAACAGAGAAACATATCTTGACCAAGGCCACCTCCTGTGTTATTCATAATAGACTACCGAAGAAGAAGAAGGATTCAGGAGCACACTATGTCAGATGCGAGATCTCAAAAGCTGCATTCGATCGCAGTCTATTAGATAACAGTTCCTCTATCAATCTCTTACCTTCATGTTTACTCGACATGCTCGAGTTAGGTCCTCTTTACAAATCCTGTTCGATCCTTCAGTTTGCTGATAGATCTATAAAGAGATCTAGGGGTATTTTGAGAAACATTATCGTAACCATGCAGGGTCTGCAATTCCCAATGGACTTTACTGTCTTGGACATGGAATGCCCTACACAGTTACACCTTACCCTGATCATTCTTGGAAGGCCTTTCTTGGAGACCGTAAAGGCCTTCTTCGATTATGACACAAGGAAGATATCATTTCACGCCGACGGTGAAAAGGTACATATAGAGATGGCGAGAGAATCACATGCATCCAGTGCCGCATCTACAACCAGTTCTGATGCCTTTAATTCCTTAGCCATTGTGATTACATGGATGCGGTTCGCCTTGACGACCACAAGAGGTATTAAGTAGAGACCCAAGATATCCTAGAAGAGGATGGGTCTGAGACTTCAGCTGGCATCTCTTCCGACAGTACTCTTTATTTCAACATGGATGGTGAGAATCACATGGAGCAGAGAACTGAGGACTGTCTTGCTGATATTTTAGATTCAATGAATTTACAAAATTCCTCCACCTCAAATGATTCAGAGACCAAGTTTTATTTATTCGAATTATTCTCCACTAGTCATTCTGAGAATGAGCACGGTAGCAAGTAAAATGATGTTTTAGATATCTTCTATAATCCGACTCTAGAGAAGATTGAAATGGTGGATAACCATAAGGCAAATACGTCTACCACCTGCACAGATCCCCCTACACATACAGAGGATGATATAGTAGAGCTAGATCTTACTTACCTGAGCTGAAGACCTTACCACCAAACATGAATTATGCTTTCCTTGCGGGTCCACACCGACAGTTTCCGGTCATTATCAATGCATATTTGACCGAAGAGCAAGAACTCCATCTGATGGTGATTCTTAAAAGAAATCGCAAGGCTATCGTGTGGACTGCATCCGATCCCCGCAGGATAATCCTGCTTTATGTTCTCACCATATCTATCTAGATCATGGCAACAGACCTTCCAGAGAGTTTCAGCGTAGGTTGAATCCTGTATTATGTGATGTTATGAAGAAAGATATCACAAAATGGTGTGACACAGGGTTTATTTATCCCATCTCCAACTCTGAATGGGTTAGCCCATTACATGTTGTCCCGAAAAAGTCGGGAATTCAAATGGTTAAGAATGAGAGTGGAGAGGATATTCCACAGAGAGAAACCACATCATGGCGGGTATGCATTGATTAGAGAAAGTTGAATGTTGCGATGAAGAAGGACTACTTCCCGTTACCTTTTATAGACCATGTCATAGAGAGGTTGGCAGGGAAGGAGTACTTTTGCTTCTTAGACGATTACTACAGATACAATTAGGTTACAATTGCTTCTGAGGATCTAAAGAAGACCACCTTCACATGTCCTTTCGACACGTATGCCTTTAGACGGATGCTCTTTGGATTGTGCAATGCCCCCGCTACATTCCAGAGGTGCATGCTTGCCATCTTTGCGAACATGGTTGGTGATTTTCTTGAGGTCTTCATGGATGATTTTTAACGCACCTAGACTAGGTTCTTCAGAAATGCTATGAGGCAGATCTCATTTTGTCTTGGGAAAAGAGTATGGTTACAAATGGGATCGTGTCAGGGCATGTCATCTCCAAGTAAGGCATGGAGGTTGACCCGACCAAGGTGTATGTCATCAAATGTCTCGATCCACCATCTAACGTCAAGTAGTTACGATCTTTTCTGGGGCATGTCGGTTTTTACCGACAGTTCATTCAGGACTTCTCTAAGATTGCCCGTCCGTTAACTGAACTCTTAGGCAAAGACATCTACATTTAATCACTGAAATTGACTTTCTTATTTAGTAAGATCAAAGTATAATAATTGTAACTCATTCTTCTAATGATATTTGCAATTGGTTGCATATGTTTTAGAAGACTAGAAAAGTTGATCTTAAGGTTTAATAGTCATCCATATGGATATTGATGCAATTGTTGCAACAATCTCTATTGGATAGATAGACTTCATAATTTTAGCTGTAGTGCCCTTAGTCTTAGAGAATGTCTCTATGACCTAGATATTAGAATACACTCTTTTTTTATTTCTAAATGTTGGAAATAAACATTAATTCTGGAATAGACCTATCATAAAGAGTTATGATGGATGTATTTCAGATAGTAATCTAACATCTACTGCACTCTACAAAATTAGAATATTAATGAATGGTTCATTAACATTTCTAATACTGAAAATTCAACCTTTAAAGATCAATAGCAGGATGAAGATCATTTAACAATGATCTGGCATCAAGGCTTGGACATTTGTCTATTGATGAGATCAATAGACTAGTAAGAGATGAAACTTTAAATTGTCTGAAATTTTAAATCATACATACTTGTGAATATTGTATTCAAAGTAAAATATCCGATACACCCTTCTCTGAGAATGATGTAAGATGTCAATGTTTTCAGGATCTGATACATATTGATGTATGTGGATCATCTATATCATAATAAACATTGATGATATGTGATATCATTCGATGATTATTTGTGATATGAGATTTCTTCTCTTCACTTTAGAAACCTTTAAAATGTTCAAAGATTTCACTGTTTTGGTTTAGAACCAAAGTTTGAAGGAAGATGAAATGAATTTGATCTTACCTAGGTAGTAAGTACCTATTAGATGAATTCAAAGAATATCTTATGGAGACAGGAATACCATTCCTATCCCAATCCTCCTAATACACCTAAACTTAATAGAGTTGTAGGGATATGCAATTAGATCATGTGTGACATGATTTTATCAATGATGAATATTAGTATAAAGTGATCCTATAGATGATGTATCCATGCCTATTCGAAATGTGAATCATAGTCTTGATTCCTATGGGAATGGGAATGAAAAACAAGAAATCATTTTTCTCGAAATATGGACAAATGGGAGTTGAAATCCTTAAGATGAACTTTCTGAGGCTTCTCGTAATTGGATTTTCTTATTTATTCCTTTTCTACATGCAGAGGAGGAAAACGAAGGAAAATCAAAAGAAATTGACTTGACCCCTTTTTCCCTTTCATGATAGATTATATAATGTAAAGAAAAATAAAAAAAGGAATAGCATTTCAATCGATTTCGATTGATCAATTAGAATTGCCTTCCAGAATCTATAATTGTCAAAAAAGGTCCATGGGCCTTTTGAGTAACAGTCAAGAAGATCTTATTCAAATGGAAGTTTTTCGCCCTGTCAAAGAAATATGGAGTATTCTACAAAAGCGTTGTAGTAATGATTACAATATATATCCTTAATACGATTCCATGCATATCTAAACCCAAAAATCCTCATAAGCTAAGGTTTGAAACCTAGACTTGTGTTGGACACTTAAGGATTTAGGGTTGCTTGGTCCATGGCCATGTCATGGATGCAACTAGGCTGGAATCTGACACCATAGAGTGACAATTCAATAGGAAAATAAAGGATGGTATTGGATACCTACTTTATGACCTTGAGAGTCTTAAAATATCTCATGTCTAAGGATATGATTCTTAGAGGATGACTCACTTGAGAATCAAGATGAAGATGAAGTGAAGGAAATAATTTAATCTTGAGAATATAATGAGGCTCCTTAAATTGGAAACTAAAAGGACAAAAAGATGAAACACTAATACCTCTTCAAATGATTTTGAGGATGGATTCCATGTGTCAGAGAAATCTGACAATGCTCGAGCTTCATGTGATGAAGCTTATGAAGATCATGTCATGGAAAGATAGATGTTAGCAATAAAGTACACTTCATATACAAATGTTGTATATGGACTCTCGAGGATCCTCCTATATGGGTAAGACTCGTTAAGGTGTAAATGAATCTTCAAGAGAAAGAGGGAACCTGATGAGAAGGTAGGGACCTTCAAAACACAGCTCGTAGTCATGAGCAACACACCGAAGAGAAGACATTGCTTGCAATGAGACTTTCTCTCCAGTGACCATGATTAAACCCATTGAAATATTGCTAACTATAGCTACACAACGTGACTTTGACATCTTCAAGATGGAATTCAATATTGCATTCCTCTATGAATACCTCTTCGAGGTTATTCATTTGAAGTAGCCCCAGTGCTTCATAGTTGAGGAAAACAAGGTGTGCAAGCTAAGGAATTCCATCTATGGACTCAAATAAGCTTCTTGTAGTTGGAACATTGTATTTGATGAAATTATAAATGTTATGATTTCAGATAAAATCTTGATGAACCGTGTGAAGCTAAGTGGGAGTGCCACGGTGTTCCTCGTGCTAAATGTAGATAATATCCTAATCATTTGGAATGATATACCTATGATAATAAGTGTTTTATAGTCTGGCTATTCCATACACTGAGATATGATCTCAAGGATACCTTTTTGATCTTAGTTCTGAAATTGTTCAGAAGTAAAGAGAATAGGGTATTGGGATTGTCACATTAGTGGTACACCTTGGACATATTCCATTCTTGAAAACCCCAAGGAAGGCTTCCTTCCCTTAAGATATGGTACTGACCTATCTAAAGGTATAACACCTCAAAGAGTTGAGGAAGTGAATGCTAGAACTGCTTGCCCTTGTGTATCAGTTACGAGAAGGCGAGTGTATACTAAATGTGTACAAAAACCATATGTCTGCCATGCAGTAGAAGTAGAAAGTTGTTAGTAATCCTACTATGGAGATAAAATACTTGATTGTAGTGATAATAATATCTTCAATGATGACAAGACTTTAGAGATAGTGATCTCTAAGTCTTATCTTCAATAAATTAAGACTTTATAGATGGAGATTTAAAAGGTCTTAACTATGAATACCTTAATAGATGGAGATCTCCAGGAATAAGGGTATTCTAATAAGGATAATGGAAATACTAGTTATAATAATTATTGAGATGTAGTGTCAAGGACACTATAACTGATAATATTGAGTATTGGTTGCATAAGATGCAACATTTGCATTGGATGCGAGCACTGTTACTATGAGATATGCAAGTGTTGTAAAAAGACTTGGCATAGTCTCTCGGGAATAGAGTAACTGATCAACTTACCTAGCTATTTTTCTAAATAGCCTATGATTGTCACATGAGTGTGTGTTTAAAGATTAGCCCATTAGTGGCTCTTTGTGCTAGTGGGAGATTGTTGGACATGTGAGCCCATGGCGAGCCATTATGCAATAAATGTTATTGCAAATATCGTTCCCTGATCTGAAATGAAGAATAACTAATTTGCATAATAGGTCCCTTAGTACAATTAGGTTATGTACCATGGCCATCTTAATGATCATACAACTGTTGATTCAATTGTTGAATCACAAAGGCTGGTGCTTGGATGAATATCTAAAGAGTTAGAGTGAGAACTCATCAAGCACTGTCAAATGATTATTAAGAGTTGATCTCCGGCCTGAGTAGGAGATGACAATCCTTTCTCATAAGGCTGATATCTAGACAACCTCTTGATGTATGTCCTCTGCATATAGAGATTCGGAGGTGTTAGATAAGTTAGGTCAAAGAGTTGACCATGGTATGAGGACCCTCGGGTATACCCTAAACCTATGCATGCAAGGGCATATGAGGAGTACGGTCTCTCAATGGGATCATACAAATTTATTTACTGAACCGGAAGACATGAGCTAACTCATGAGATATTGGGAAGAATCAAATTCTTTGCACAGTCATCTCACTTTGGAAGCTTGACTGAATTTGTAAGGTTTGATATATGCTTTTTGAAAGTATATGATCAACACCTAGGTATGATATATGCTTTTGGAAAGTATATGATTGATACCAACTCCCATTAGTCAAATGAGAAACTTAATGATATAGCCCTGAAGGAGACAATCTAAAAGAGATCTAAAACTTTTGGTTTGTTCTGGGTCTTCCAGTATGTAGGATGCACATGTATTAGGAATACCCGAGGGTTATGTGATCATAAACGGTTGTATAACCATGATGCTTCCATTCTGAGGGAGTGACGAAACATGTCTGGATTTTAGTGACTCCTCTCATAGAGAAGTAATCTGATCTCAGTCCAAAATGTTGGACCTTGATCTGAATGTGATTCAGATGCAATGAGAAGATTAGATCTACGGCCTTGATTTAATCAACCATATTTGGGAGGTCCGCAAGATCTGGATTTGAGATGTATTCTCAATATCCAAGTCACTATACGTGGAACAATACAATTGCCCTATACTTATCTCCAAGTATCCGCGGAGAAAGCACATTATCCTTGAAAGAGTTCAGGATTATTTCATTGTTGATATATATATATATATCCGGGCATTGAGAAAAATGGATAATTAAATGTGATTTAGTTATCATGAATAATATGAATTTGATTCATATTATAAGGAGAGTTATCTGAGATAATTAAATGTGTTTTAATTATCAAAGATGTGAATAATGTGAATGTGATTCGGAGGTGTTAGGTAAGTTAGGTCAATGAGTTGACTTAACGAGATCGACATAACCAAAGACCTATGTCATATGATGTAATGATATTGGTACACATCCTCTGACCGGAGACATATGTGTTACTTTGTTTCAATATGTACATTTGGCAGACCAATTGGTTGATGGCCTATCCAAGGTCTATAAACTGGTGAGCTGGTGTGCATGCAAGGGCATATGAGTAATTTGAACTCTCAAAGATATCATGAAGGTTCATTTACTGAATTGGAAACATGAGCTCACTCATGAGATATTGGAAAGAATCAAATTCCATGCACAATCGTCTCGCTTTGGAAGATTGACTGAATTTGTAGGTTTGATATATGCTTTTGGAAAGTATATGACCGATACCAACTTTCAATAGTCAAATGAGAAACTTCATGATAAAACCCTAAAGGAGATAGTCTAAAAGAGATCTAAAACTTCAGTTTTACTATGGGTCTTCCAGTATGTAGGATGTACATGTATTAGGAATATCCGAGGGTGATGTGATCATAAATGATTGTATAACCATGACGCTTCCATTCCGAAAGAGTGATGAACCAGGTCTGGATTTTAGTGACTCCTCTTAGTAGAGAAGTGATCTGATCTTGATCCAAATGTTGGACATTGATCTGAATGTGATTCAGATGCAATGAGAAGAATAGTTTTGCAGCCTTGATTTAATAAAGCATCTTTGAGAGGTCTGCAAGATCTGAATTTGAGATGTGATCTCAATATCCAAGTCACTATACATGGAACAATACAATCGCCATGTCCTTATCTCCAAGTATCCACGGAGAAAGCGTGTTATCCTTTCAAGAACAATTTCATTGTCAATATATGTATCTGAGCATTGAGAAAATAGTTAATTAAATGTGATTTAATTATCATGAATAATATGAATTTGATTCATATTATAAGGAGAGTTATCCGAGATAATTAAATATGATTTAATTATCAAAAATATGTAAACATATTATTAGAGCACAAGAGAATAGAGATCCAAGATGATTAAATGTGATTTAATTATCATGGATATAAATAATGTGAATAACACTACCATATTAATTAGATATATTATATATGTGATTTATAATATATTAGAGAGAGCCTATTGTAATTTGTATTTGTTGATTACTTATTAATGTGAATTGGATTCACATTGGGTGATTAATTGAAAATATAATTTACATTTTATTTTGGGTTGTGAATGTGATTCACAAATTTCCAATGGCATGATTGCAATGTCCTCAAGATAATTAAGAATTATTATTATGATATACTGTTGGAATGAGATAATGTAATCTCATTGGAAAAAGATACCATCCACCAAAGGTGGTGGACGACCACCAAGTCCTAATGAGATTGGGTGGCCGTCCCCCCCTTGATTGATAGATAATTATATCCTTCCAATTATCTCCAAAATAATTGATTTGATTTGAAATTAATTTATATTGATTATTCAATATATATTTACATTAAATTAAATTAAATATTGTTGTGTTTTCACAACAAGATCATGGCCATTGGAAGAAACATAAATCAATCTCATACATTGGATTTGTGTGCACATGAATTGGGATCCATGGACTCCCGAAATAATATATAAGAAGAGAAAACCCTATCTCTTTCTAATGACCGTGAAAATAAGATCTCTCTCTCTCATTCTCACGCCAGTTCTATCTCTCTCCCTTGGGTAGTTGTCCTCTCTAACCCTAGAGAGAAAGACGTCATCGCCGTAGCATCGTCGTTATGCTGCCGGATTGTTTACTTATGAATCTTTGTCACCTTCAGAATGCCTTGCTTGTGAAGAAGATGGCGAATCTCGTGTGATAATATCATGAGATCCGTCACTTGGATCATCAACATGGATTGCGAGGAGCAGCATCTCATCAACGCTCTCGCAAGCATCTCCTTCATCGGATCAAACTTGAGACAAGAGGTCTCTTTGTTTAGAGTCTCGATCGCAACCACGCTTCAAGAGATAAACCTAATACTTGATTATGGTTTAGATGAAATGATCTGAGATGTGTTCTTGGATCATGTGGTTTCATCGCATTAAAATATTTTAGATTCTGCTGCCTCGAGTGACTAGTGCGACTAGTCGATCCCGATAGCATACGATGCGATCCTCATGCTTTTATGATGCGCTTAAGGATCTTCCCATATCCTTCAGAAGGAAGATGGCCAAGGCGGCAATGGCTGAAGGTTAGGAGATTTTAAGGCTCCCTAGTGTTGAAGCTCGAAGGCCTCACATACAGTTGTTGGTTCTGATCAAATTAAAGCGAGATATCACTCCTATTGCCTCCTAGATTCGCTCCAGACGTCAGAAGATCTTGGTAAAAAGGTTTATGAATTTGATTCCTGAAGGAAACGACTTAAAAGTCATGGATTCTTGTTGCAGCCAAAGTGGTTCAGAACATGTGGTTTTCATATCAAATTGTAGTGCAAATTGGATCGAATTGGAAGTAGGTCGTAGTTTCTAAACTAAGGATGATGATTATATGACTAAAAATGGAGATTAAAAACTCTAATCATGTGGTGAAATCTAGAAATAAAAGATGGAGGAGAAGGTAACATGAATTTGAAGAGTTGTATGAACTTCTCTGGTCTTCACTCAAGAACCTGGTTGTGGTTCAAGCTCAAACGCCAGTCGATTGACAGCGATTCAAGGCGATGTAGCACCTTAGAACACCTCCACGGTGTTCCCTCATTCACATGGAGGCACCACCACCCATAGTTGTCACCCGAGGAGATAGATTCAAGGCAAGGAAGATGGAGAATTGGTCAGGGCATTTTGAGATGGAGAGAGTTAGTTGGTTCGAGCCAACCTGAGAGCATTAAATAGAGAAGATGGCAAAGGGTTGGATGTAATCTAAGGGTAGGCGTGTGGTTTGTTTGGAGTAGATAATAGATGGTTTAGATCAGGTTTTGGTGAATACTCGGCGATGGTAAAAATAAGTGAAGTTGGCGGTCCAATAGGCGCAACAACTTGGGATCTTGAAGAAGAAGAAGGTGGTGGTCACACATGTCAGCACCGCAAAATTTCAAGGTATAGTTATATTATAAATTATATAATTAATAACAATAAGGTTATTTAAATCAATATAAAAATGAAAAATGTTAATAACTAAATTATGTAAATTATAATATATTCTACATGTATATAATAATATATTTTATGATATATTAATGAAATATTAGTAAATATATAGTATACCTTATAAATAACATGTACATTTTAAATTCAATATTCTTATAAATAATATCCAATTTTTATATTTTATTAATTTAAATAATAATAAATGGAGTTTATGTGAATTTTATATATTTTTAATAAATTAATTTATAAATATTAATAAATACAGGTATATGTATACTACAATTAATTTTTACATATTTTTATAGGTTTTTTATTTATTTAAAATATGAAATAATGATTTTATCTTTTTTTAAATTTTATTTTATAAATAAACTACAAGATTAATGAAATAGCTAAAAATTGTTAAATAACTTATACTATAATAATATGTACATAATAAAATAAATAGCCCAGAAACTCCGTTGTCATTAGGTCTAAAATTGACGTTTTGCAAATGGACTATGTTTTCATTGAAATCATCTTCATTAATTAGAGAGTTTTATTTTATGAACTTTAAAGGTGAGTAGAGTGACATTGGAGTTGTATGATGAAGTTACAAGGTTTGGATGTTGGGAAACTGACAATTTGGAAGTTTGTTTATTTAACATATTTACAGGTTGGAATTGTTTTATTATTTTTATATTTTTATATACATTTTTATAAACACAATAAATAAGAGTTTGGTGAAAAATATGTATGTATGAATTAATTAAAATTAGATGAAAATTATATACATAATAAATAAATAGAATGAATGTGTTATGTACATGGTTTGTTATTTTTTTGTATTTTCTTCCTTATCTCCCCATACTTTATTGTTTGTCGACTAAATTATGCTGACTTGATCTCAGGGTTAGGTTATATAAATATATCTTACATGTATATTTATATTTTCTTAGTCATCCTGTAAAATATATACAAATTTATAGTCTACCTTGTTATTATTTTTATTTTTCTTTTTTATGTCTTTTAATGATAAAAATGCATTTGTATTTATAAATGAGCTTTTTATAAAAAGATAGAAATTAATGTATATTTACATGTTTTTGTTAAGGATTATAAGACAAAATGTGACAGAAACTTTAATGAATCATGGATTCATCATGGAGCTAGACAAATGAGTCCCTTAGGGGGTTTGTTCACCTCTTTGATTTTGGTTATTATTTTGGTGTTAGGATTTGGCGAGGAAAAAGATCATGATATGGAAATCATCATCAATCATCTATATCTTAATGAGATCCATCTCTACATCCTACAGATGAAATCAACAGATGGGCATGACCTATCTCTAGATGGGCATGACCTATCTCTAGATCTCTTACTCCCACATCGTCTCACAATCAACTGATGAATTTGCTAAGTGTTTGGCTTTGGGTGTGGTGAGTGAGAGAGTGGGTTAGTGTGTTGAGTGGTTAGTGTTGGTGTTAGAACTTGGACAAGTCATAGAGTCATGTGTGGTTGGATAACCTTATTCATGTATGCTATCATTGCACATCTACTTGCTTCTATTATATTGTATCCACTTAAATTCCTACCTAATTTCAATATGAAATGCTTGTACTCAACCATTGTTGACGTCTCTTTGTCTCTAATATGGATGGCAGGTAGGTTCCTCTAGCAGAGTAGCTTAGGTGACAAGATTCCTAGCTTTTGGTGGACAAGAAAAGACATCTTTTTTAATGGTATACATGATAGCATCTTTTATAGTTATCTTTTATTGTGCTTTCTCTCACTTCTGCTAGTACATGTATTAAAACTTAGTTCCCTTTTGATACATGTTATGTTATATGGGACTTGATGCTTGTTTTGAACATTTTATTGGAAATATTACCTTGTTGGACGCATTTCTTATTATGGTAACATGTGAATGTGTGTGGTTTATTCCATTATAATGAACATCATTCAAATCACGAAAATTTTCCCTGCAGTTTTGTATTCGATGCGATTTATGAATTAAACTCATGAATGTTGTGTAAACCGGTAACCCGGATCCCAAGGTGTCACATGATCTTAGTGAAATTCCCTTAATAATTTACTAAATAAATCCTCTAAATTGACTTAATTAACTCTACTAATAAAACATTAAATTAGTGTTAATTATTATGTATATCTAGCTAACTTATTGTGTTATGTACAAAACTAACTATTTTCACTTAATTGTCTTTTATTTATATTCTTTGATTTGTTCAATAACTTGGCATAAGAAATAAATTCCATAAGAATCATAAAATCCAAAGAAATCAAAAACATTCTGACTTTGTATGTATTGTACATATTTTATCCTTGACATGTTAAGTTCACCTTTTTTCTCACTATATAAAAATCCATAAAAATTAGATTAATCGTGTATATATTGTATACGTATTAACCTTTATTAAAACCTAATAAAAAATTCAAAACAGAAAATATGGGATTAATTGGCAAATTAATATAAATACAAAAATATTATTTTACAGAGATGATTTCTTTTGCTTTTGCTCCTTCATAAAAGCTGTAAATCTCCTTGAGACTAATAATTATCATGTTAACCACTTTTTCATTTGGCCACTCTTTCTATTTCATTTTTTATCTTCTTCTCTTTGTCAAGAGTCGACCCCATAGCCACTCTCCCATTGGTCCATGCAAGCCGCCGACTCGTCCTTCTCTCTCTAGCATGTCAGCACGCTTGCCAACCAATCATGCACCACCCACTATTGACCTCAGTCAATAGCACCAGCCTTACGCACCTAGCCTCGATGCCCTTCCCTCTTCTCCCTCAGATTCCATCGTCCCCTCTCCAATATTCGCCATCAATCCTCCCTGCATGTAACCCTCGCATGTTTGTCACCTGCGTCGGCCATCAATACGCCCCTCTCTTAGTTGTTACCCTCACCAATCGAGCCTCTATAAAACCCTTTGAACCCCCCCTAATGAGTTGCCCATCTACCACTGCAAAGCCCAACCCTCCAACCCCGACTCATCCTCGTCGGTGATAGCAGCAGTAGGAGACTCGCCGGATAATGAGGTGAATGTTTGGTGTGATCTGCGATCCCCTTTAGGCCGTGTAGCAGCAATTCTATCCGAACTGTAGAGCTCATGTTCTTCATGCTGGAGCATTTGCAACTATGACTCCAAGAGCTTCAGCTCTGCCCCTAGGCAACACGATTCCCTCATAATCCTCTACCTCCGACATCAGGAGATCCAGCTCCTATAGGTAGCATTCTGATCTCCTTCGCATTTTAATTTCTCCTATTTTTACATGCGTACCTTCATCTCTTCAGCCCATCTGGGCACCTCATCAGCTCCACCTCGCACCTACGATCTGTACCGAACCATCACCATCACCTCACCTTTTCTGCACGAGCTCCTCCACCTTGCTCAACCTCTAGGTCTTGCAAAGTCTAGGAGCTTCAAGCCTCTCCCCTCCTTTGCTTGATTCAGTCCTCCCAATCACTCTAAACCCTCTTGCTCATTTTTTCTAACAGTGTAGGACCTTTCCCACCTCACTGATCAGAAGAAGCATGGTAGCTCCGATATGCTCCTCTGTCTCCAACATCATAGCACTGACTCCACCTTCCAGCCATCATCAAACCTTCGCAGCACTCACAAGATCCTCACTTTGGCCTCCTTGAACTCCATGTGCCTTCAGACCACTAGCAGGACCTCGGTAGAGCATGGGAGGGTTCGTCGGAGCTCCGCCCCTCTGCCATCGTCTACCGAGGAAGACATGCTATGAGTGCTCTTGGATCTCCATCCGACGACCCCTGATCGAGCTTCATCCCGTCACATGCATGTCCATCATCATTGTTAATCTCCATGCCTTATCTGGACCGTCGGATCACATCAGATCTGATGGCCAAGATCCCATCCCGAGCCTTCACCCGTGCCTCTAGGCTCAGGATGCCCGAGGCTCCTTCAGAGCCTCCTCTCTCCTCCACGTGTTCTCCCCCCACCGAACCTTGTTCCTCGCCTAACCCTCACGTGTAGGAGACACATGGGGTAGGATATTTTGTAGAAGGATCCCTCCATCTCCCATTAACTACATTAATTCCCTCCTTATGCGCTCCGCACACGCCCACCCGGGATATTTGCACCCAGGGTCTGTCAGGTCTTCAAAATTGCAAATCTACCCCCATATGTTTGGGTAATTATCCAGAACCCCTTTTGAGTTAACATAATTATAGGTAAGACCTATTTTGGACTAATATGTTATAAAACTTTATATTCCTTGCATTTTAGTCCATGAAATTCAACAGGAATATATTGCTCGGATTAAATATGATTATCGCATAGGTTATATCATTTTAAAGCTTGTTTTATGCTCTATCATTTTTGGTATTTTGAGAATATATCAGAAGCTTGGTTAAATTGAAATTATTATTGCGGATCTAATTCATTTATGCAGGCTTTTTGATAACTATTTTAGCAATGGTAATTAGAGGAATTTATCATTTTATTGAGGGGCATAATTGAGGAGGCTTCTTGATATTTATTCCATGAATTACTTTGATTAAAAATATTTCTTGAGGGATTCATATTATAGGGACTTGGAGACACAAATTTAGAGATCTATTTGAATATTTGTGGATTAATCTTAGTAAACATGTGATTGATTTAACTTTAAATTTCTCTCACAATATTGGATTTTTTATCAATCAATGCGCAATGTTATTGTATAGATCTATGAATCATATGGGAGATTATTGATTAACAATTTGAAGATAAAAATATATATATTCACATATCCTTTTTTGTGTATTTTCTTTCTTCTTTTATTTTCTTGTCATTTGCATAACTGCATTCTTACATTTATTTTCTAATATAGAAATTAGCATTATAATTTAAACCACCAACTAAAGTACCATTATACCTTGAGTTCGACATTGGTAAACTTACCAAGCAAAATTTACTACATATTCAAAATTGTGGTTTTTGATGAATCGATTCCTGCCCCATGTACTACAACAATTCGATCTTATTAAATGAGGGAGAAATCGGTTCATTGCATGGCATCCAAAGGTTGAGGGATAGGGAGGTCTGGTCATATGGTATGGGAATAGGAGGTACATGAAAAGAGTGACTGCATGCCCAAAATTCAAAATCAATTTACCTGGGCGAGCCAACCATGAAGCACTCAATGCACACTCAAGTCAAAACACCATGTTTGCACCTTAAAGTAGATAGTTAACCGGAAGCATGGTTACACTAAGGTAGGGATATGTGTATGCATAAAGATAGTCCTTTGAATAACTAAGACGAGCAATATTCAAGAATAAAGATGCAGTGCATAGGAGATTCATTAGTTGTTCATTCACATTTATTATAAAAAACATGAAAGTTTATGAATGCTAAACTTGTGGAGAAGAACGTAAGAAAAAAACAAGATTGTGTATAATATTTACAATGAATGCACAAATAGAAACAAAAAATAATTAGTAACAAATATGTTTGGCTATTCTAACCAAAATATACAAGTTAGAATAACTTTATGACAAATAACAAAAAAATCAAAAAAACTCAAATTGATGATACAAAACACTTTATTTAAAAAATATCAAAAAATCTTAAAAAAAGTAATTCAAATCCTAGTTTTGTAAATTAGCAAATTCTAGAACTTGTAACTATGTGTTGAAAAGTCAGTTCTAGCATTAGTCACCTTTAAAGTTCATTCTACAATAACTTTAACAAAAGATACCAAAAAATGTATAGCCTTGATATTTAAAAGGCATGTTTCTAACCCCTCTTGTATAATCAATATTTATAGAAAAACAAACATTGATAATTTATATTTACTTATATATATCCAAATGAGTTAATATATTATGTAGCCTCCAGAATAAATCGAGTAACAACTAGGAATAGTTAAAATATAACTTCAAATTTTAATAATATTAAATAAAACAAATATCTAATGCGGCAAAAGCCAAAATTTGTAGACATGTATATATTTATTTGTAATTCCAAGTCCAACAAACTCATCTTTGATCTTCTTATTAAGAATTTAACTCGTATGCATGCATGCATGCATGTATTATATATGTATGCATATTATATGGAAGGAATAAGTTTCTATTAATATGTAACTTATACTTATATTAAAAAAGATTTTCATAACATATTCATTTATCTCTTTTTTAAATCATATAAAAATATTTACTTAAAAAAAAATAAAAACACCTTAATAATATGAATAATAATATTAATAAAATAAATACAAATATTTCATATAGTAAAAGTACCAGAGTAATATAGTAAGTGTTTGAATTCATATATGTTAATATAGAGACATATTTCAAAACGTCACTCTTTTTGCACTTTTAACATTGATTTTAGCATCTTTAGCTAACTTTGATTGGTTTAGCATGCATATATAAGATCTTTTAAACATTTCTTTTCGTTCTTTTCCATACATGGTCTCTAACTGTAACTACCTCTCTAATGTTTTAACCTCCACTTTTTATCATCTCCATTGACCTCAGTTGTATGTGGATCCCTTAATTTAGAAGGTTATCCTAACAACTCACAACAAACTTCTTATGACCTAACTAATTTCATCTCTCATAAATAAATGGCTCTCAACTCACATTATTAACTAGTCTCATCAATGCTCTCCTCCCAAACTCCAAGAATAACCCAGAGTTCTAGCTCATGATAAGAGTGATTGAGCATGCTGGTTTTCTATATCAAGCTTGGATACCAATCGAAGTTTCTGGATTGATCGAAAACTATGACCCGGATCACTGCAAATGATAATCAAACAACCACAACGTTACGTAGAACTTTCAGACACGGATAATACAATCAAACCACAAGTGCATAGTTATATAACATGGAAACCCTCCTGGGTAAAAACCAAACTTCAGTCTCCCGAATCAGGCTTTCAACATGACCCAAACAAGTCTTCCACTAACCAGAGTTGCTTATGCAGACAACCCAATCATATTACAACTTGATTTGATTACGTGGTCAACTCGATCGTATACAAGTAAACAATCCTAATAACCTCAACATTAAAGATAAATATCCAATGAATAATAAGAGGCAAAACTAAAACAATCTTACAGAGTGAGGAGTGTGAGCGTAAGGATCAAACGTAGAGAATCATAGCTATCAGAATGAAGAACGTGACAGAAAATAGCTCTTCAATCTTCCTTTCAGCATATAGAGTGGAAAGCAAAGAGTAGATAGGTTGTTACTCTTGTATGATGTAGAATGAGGTATGGGTCTTATTTATATGACCCATAGATGTTGGCTCTTAAAAAGTAGTCGTTGTGAACAAATTAGGAATGAATTTGGCTTCAAAAATCTTTCTAAAATGGAATATGATCGACACGGAGATGATCGATCATGAGGATTTTTATGATCGATCCCAACCAAGAAATGATAGATCTAGGATTAAAATTAATCTATCAAAATATAAATGATGTAATTTAAATAGTGATCAATTATAAAACAAGTTTGATCAATCATGTCAGAATGGTTGATCGATCAGCTTGACTTTGACTTGATTTGTAAAGATTACAAATACATGAGAGATCTTTTACAATCTCAGACAATTACAAGAATGCATGACTCGATGAAAAAAGACTTCGTCTTCTTTTGAGTTTGAGATCCTTCGTTGATCTTGAGCTAGAGTTCCATAGCTTCGAACTCCTTTGAGCTTCTTAGCTTCTTATTCACTTAAAATTGATCTCCTCAGCTTGAGCTTCTTCCTGGTCCAGTAGTTTTCATGCCCTTGACCTAGCTACAAGCTTTGCACACAAGTTTGTTATCAATAAAATATATATGCTCATCTACTAACAATTTTTGCACTCGTGCATGCACTCACAATCTCCTCTTTTTTAGTAGACATAAAATATTTTATGTTTGCAAAAATAACGGTATACATGAGAGAAAACTTTTTTTGCAAACAATATTTTCTTCAACATTTTGACATAATCAAAAAGATCTAAACTGGTACCACAAGTTGATTTTAATAATATATGGTTAAAGGGAAAACTGCAATATGTCTCTCTCTTTCAAAACATTGTTTTTAACTTGAGCCCCCCCTCCTAAACTAGGGATTCCCCCTTAATCTTTGCCTAAAGGCTCCTTGTAAAAAATGATTCGAGGTCTCATAGCTAATGCATGATATGCATGATCAACTGAATAAAAAAAGATAAGAAGTCACCTAGGATTCTTGGCGATGGATTTCTCAAGTCTTAGTAGCTTCTCCATGGCAGTGACGTCCATTTATGGTTCTGAAAGTTGTTCAGCCTTGGCAGGGTTCACCTTTGTTGATATGGCCTCCTCCATCTTCTTTGGCCTTCAACACCGAAAAATCTTTGGTTTGGCACCCTTTCTTTTTCAGATCCTTCAGGGTTAAGCTGTAATGTTTCCTTCTTTTTCCAAACCTATTTTCTTTTCTAGAAAAAATAGAGCTAAAAGTGTAATTTTCTATTTTCTCTTTCCCTTTTATATAATAATGTACAAAAGTACATTCCTTTTTAGGATCGACAATTTCTTTTTCTAAGCATGTAATATTAACTTTAAAACTGCTTAGATCTTTCATTCTTAAAAACATCTAAGTCATTTAGCAAAGTAGAATTATCCTCTACAAGTTTCTTGTTTATCTTTTCTAGTTTCATGACTTTTCTAGAAATAACTTGTGATGTGTTATTAAGTTCAGAATAAGAAGCTTATTTACCTCGATGTTTGAGTTTGAATCAAAGTCGAATGAGCCATACTCCACTTTCCCAGCGAATGCTTGCTCGTCTTCTTCACTCGTGCTTGATGTTTTTGAGTTCGCATTGCATGCTTCTTTTTTTGGAGTTTCTTCATGGATTGAAGCAATGAAACTCCAAATCTTGTTTGTCATTCTCAGGTAAGAGATACAGTCAAACTCCTCATTTGGTAGGGTGCGGTATATATCATTCATAGTTCTTGTATTTAATGATATTTTATCTATCTCATCTTTCGTGAAGTTGAACTCCTTTTCTTTGATATACTAGAACTTTTTTTGGACTATGCTCCAAATTGCAAAGTCGCTTGCATGTAGGACCAGACATCTTCTTCTTCCATCTTGCATAGTTTATCGCAGCAAAGAAAGGTGGATGAGTCACGGAGCTTCCTTCAGTACGTGGTCCTGATGTGCAGGCCATGTGTGCTTCAGAGTGTTACTTCTTCGACGTAGATGAGTCTCTAATACCAAATGTCATTTTCTCTATATCATGTTTGGATACATGTCGAAGGGAGTGGTGGATCAAATAATTTGACATGGATTGTTGCAAATGATAAACTCAAACAAGCATAATGTTACATAGCACTTTCAGACACAAATAGTACAATCGAACCACAAGTGCATATGTATTTAACGTGGAAATCCTCCTAGGTAAAAATCATGATCTGAGTCTCCCGACTCGGGCTTTCAACATGACCCACACCAGTCTTCCACTAACATGAGTTGCTTATGTGGGCAAACCAACCATATTACAACTTGAGTTGATTATGTGGTCAACTCAATTGTATACAAGTAAACAATCCTATTAACCTCAATATCAAAAATAAATAATCAATGAATAAAAAGAGGCAAAACTAAAACTATCTTATAGAGTGAGGAATGTAAGCATAAGAATCAAATGCATAGAACCAGATTTACAAGAATGAAGAAAACACCAGAAAATAGCTTTCCAATCTCTCTCTTAGAGGATAGAGTGGAAAACATATAGTAGAGAGCTTATTGTTCTTGTTGTGTGTTGTAAAATGAGGTACATGGTCCTATTTATAATACTTAGGATCCCATAGACGTTGGCTTTCAAAAAATAGTTGTGAACAAATCAAGAATGAAATTGGCTTCAAAAATCTTCTTGAAATGGAATATGATCGATCAAGATACAAAGATGGTCGATTAGAATCAAATGATTGATCATGAGGATTTAGGTGATCAATAAGAATCAATAAAGAATTGATCAAGGATCAAAATTGATCGATCAAATATGTAATAGTTGCATTTCAAATAATGATCAATCCAAAAACAAGGTTGATCATTTAAGTGTGATCGACCAGGTCAGAATGGTTGATCGATCAGTTTGACTCTTTGACCTGAAAGTCAAAGCCAAAGAGCTGAAATGCAATATGCATGATCTGACATCTTTTACAATCTAAGACAATTACAAGAATGCATAATTCAATAAAAGAAAATGCTACATCTTCTTCTTGAGTTTGAGATCCTTCCTTGAGCTTGAGTTGGAGTTCATAGTTTCGAACTTGTTTGAGCTTCTTAGCTTCTTTTTCACTTAACCTCCTCAGCTTGAGTTTCTTACTAGCCCAGTAGCTTTCCTTCCCTTAACTAGATATAAGCTTTGCACACAAGTTTTTTATCATTAAAATATGCATGCTTATGTACTAACAATTTCCCCACTCATGCATGCACACATAGAGCATTCTTCTATAATTAGGGAGGAAGGGGGTATCCAAGCCCTTCTTGGATGAAGCACACCAGCTTCCTGTAAGCCATGGTCATTATATCGGTAAGGACTAAAAATTGATCTCTAATAAGGCATTTTCTCACTTATTTCAATCCATTTCTAAGTGTAATTCAGCGAGAAACTTATTAGAGACCAATTGTAATTAGTAAGTCATTAATAATTAGTTCCATTCCCTTCCTTTCTGGTTCATCTTTAATCCTTCTTGATTTCTTCCTAAATCTTCATCTATTTCATCAAAAAGCCATTTTATCCTTTCAAATACTTATCCCAGTTTAATATGCCTTTACTGATCACATCTTTTATCTATATGCAAACTATCACTTGATTCGAGTAGCTTGAGCTAATCTCCATTATATCTGCTTTGGTCATGGACATTTGAGGAGTCACCCATTCCTTTTCATTATATTGGTTTCTAATCTTATAAATTAATCAAAACCTCTACTCAGATTACCCACGATTATATGCATCATTCCCATGTTCATAAGATTTAAGTAGGTCCTAAGGATTGGTTTTATATCACCATGGGTTGTGTCTGATCTACTTTACTCTTGATTTGAGACCTAAACATACAACTCTTGAGATCACTAACTTGGAGTTATCAATATAGTATGATTTGTGTAGATTGAATGTCCATCTGATAAGCAATTTTGATGATATATGCTGGAGAAGAGTTTGTGAGAAAAATAAAGATAACTTAGATGCTATTATACTTATATATAAAAGAAGAATTAGTATTGTAAAGCCATTAACAGATAAATCAATTTGGTGAACAAAACTTGATAGATGAGTTTAATACCTTCTATTAACAAAACATTATAATGTACAGCTAAAGAATGTCTCATGATCAATTTATGTTCGGAGCAGCTCCCACTTAAAACTAAAACCAGTCTTTAATCTCTTATTTAAGGCCAAGCTTCGGGCTCTTGATTTAGTAATGCTCCATCGATTGATTGATTGATTGATTGGGACCTCTCTACTCTGATTCTTGTTATAGAGGAAATGATTATAAAGTAATGATGGTTTTCCCTATTGTGGATTTTATTTAGTTAGTATAATATATGGTCAAAAAAGGGAGGAAATTACAAAATCAAGAAGGGTGTCAAGATTTCAAACTGAGTTAGGTTCCCTTTGTGCCTTCTTTATGTATTTTTGAGGTAATCTACAGTTCTTTTTATTTTACATTTGAGATTTTATATTGTCTTTGTTATACCAGTAAAGATATAAACAAACATTTATTTTATGACATTTTTTACGGATTTTATATTTTTATAATTTGTATTTATTCTATCTTTATGATTTTACAATAAATTTTTGAACATGATTTGGATTATTTGAAAACAACTTTATGAATGTCAAATGAATTGGTTTTAGTTATGTCGAAAATACCAAATAGTAACAGATTTCATTGTGGGTATTTTTCAAAGCTGGAGTATTTACTTGTACAAAATATAGTTCTTTCTATATATGTTTTTAAATTTTGTTAAAGTTTATGTAATTTTTAAGAGAATTTAGTTTTTTGTGCTTCTAAGAGATATTTATAATATATATTTTTGGATTTTTGGATACATGATAAAAGATAAAGATACATAATATAAAATCTAATAGGAATTTTCACGACATTTTGCTACTTTTAAAAACTTTAAAATGTTATCGTCCAAAATTTATGGTCTATTATTTTTAGAAAAAATAGATGAGAACACATTTGAAAACAAAACTTAGGAGAGGTAGGTGAAGTGTGGAGTAATACAAAAATTTTGTTTCCTTGAAAATATTCTATTTTATGCCCAATTAAAATAATTTAATGAATTGGAAAAAATAATAATAATTAAGCCCAAATACAATATATCGATGTACAATTTTAATGAGGGTTGTATGTCCTAAATACCTATAACTTGGCAAAGTCTCAATATTTACTTTACCCAAAAGAATTTCATATCCATATAATAAATTAATCTTAATAAGCACCTAGAAATATCTATCAAAAATAAAAAGAAAATGTAAAAATTATACACATCTAATAAAAAATGTGGCTATTTAGCATAAGCCCCAAAGAATAATTTTGATGCAGAGATTTGAAATTTAAACTATTTGAATGCAACTTTCAATAAAATGAATTAATACGTAAATTAAAAGATAATTATATGCATGAAGATCCGGTACGAGACCTATTCGCAAGTATTAAACTTTGTTGGCGCTTTTATGGGGCCCCCTTTAGCGAGCGAGGATCTCTTTGCATCACTTAATAATTTGCATGGGTTACTTGCAAAGTTTCTACTTCTTCACGCATCAGTTCCATGCAGTTCTGTCATAGATTTTTCTGTCCTTCTGTCAAATCAGGATGAAACTGATACCAATCCTTTCAATGTTTCATAAAGAATTAGAGATATGAAGATGCTTGAATGATTCATTTAAGGCTGCAAACTGAAACACAGGGAAGTGTCTGACGATTCAACACATACCTCTAATACATCTCGAATCGACATGTAATGTTTATAAAGATAATATACAACTCGATATTAACCAGCTCCAACTTTGAATTAAAATGATCTTAGATTGATACACATGGCTTGTTGTGCATGACCAATGTAATATGCTTTGATTTGGGCTCTCTGTGCATTAGTTTGAGTCAATTTGTAGTATTAGTCATTCCTCTTCGTAACATGTATCCAACGGAAGACTTTGGGTGCTTCAACCTACAAGGGGAGCTAAAGAATGAATTCACTTAAGCTATGATCAACCACAGATGAAGGTCGAGTAAAGTGGATAAAATATTGGGTTGAACTTCATGTAAATAGGTTTGAATGAAAGGGGAGTGAACTATGGTGTTATTGAACACTAGGGGGCATATGAAGGTACGAGGTAGAACCTATCGGAGAAAATGATCAGAGTAAATGCCCAAACTTGAAAGAATGTTGCAATAAAAATTGAATGTAAATTTGACATAAGGGATTGAAGGGTTGGGTAGTTGATGAATGAATGAAAATAGATAACCGAAGGATGTGCTTAAGAATGAAGCTCGAAGAGGTTCTAGTGCTTGCCTCTCCATAACAACTATTGGTAGAGCCTCATCTATGCTTGGTGGAGCTTGGACAAATCTAATACTGGCGTGGATTATTGCCTTGTGGTATGTTATTTGATGAATCCACAATTCACCTCTTTTATTATTGAATTTTGTCTTAAGTTCATGAGCAATGCACAGTCAAATATACTTAATTCAACAAATTTATGAAAGTACATCATGCATTAAAAGTGGATTAATAAGAGAATTAACCCATCATAAAAATCACAAAGAAATTCACATAAAATGATGAGAAATCTTAGCTGAAATGAAATATCTATATTTGTATACATTGTACAAACTTCTAACATTTTCATGCTAACCCCAGTTGACATGAAACCAACTCTATTTTGCAGCTATTTTGTAGATATTACTAACTCCATTCCATGAAATTTGTCAAAAAAATACCAACCCAAATAATGCATAAAACCCCAAATCCTAATTTCATGATCAAAAGCTGAAAAGTTGCATAACTTCCTCATACAATTTCCGAGATCACTCTACTCACTTTTGAATTATTCAGCATTAAAATATCTACAAAATAAGATTAAATTCAAAGGAGTCAAATTTCATTTGCAAAAGATGGGGTTTGAACCAAACATGCATTACACAAAAATGACTAACTTCATCTCATCGTTTCATGTGCATAATTCACTCTTTTTCATTCATTTATTTTATATTCCTTTATTTTATCTAGTATTCTAACTATTTACATAAAAATAAGAATATAAAAATATCACTGAATTGTAAAAAGGAGAGGTTCTAACTTGTGCATTCTGACCTATACGCATGTAAATAATTAACCTCCCTAATTTATTCTAACTTTATTAAAATCATAAAAATAAAAAATAATTATATTAGTCTTTCATGCATTATTTTGCATTTTATAAAATTTTACATGCATACATCACTTATAGAAAATCAAATAAAAATACAAAACATAAAAATTTGGTATTTATATTCTATAAAATATCACCAAAAAAATCATAGTATTCAATCATGGGTCTAGTTTGTTGGACTTATAAGCCCTTAGCGACCCACTAATGCAATAAAAGCGATTGTATTATCATGTCCATCTGAAACGAATGATTATGAATGCACTTAATATTAATCTCCCTTTGTACAATTAATGTTATGTACCATGGCCATATCGAATACCATGCATATGGGAGGACATAACTGATTTCACATGTGATATTCAATAAAGATCTCCAATCTGAGAAAGATATGGCGATCTTTCTATAAAAATCGATTTCCAACTGACTTCAAGCATGTCCTCTACATAAGAATTGTGATTCGGAGGTGTCAAAATAGTCAAGTCAAAGAGTTAACTTGATGAGGTCGATATAAACAAAGAAATGAATCATAACTGTCGCAATCAGACACACATCCTTTGACCGGAGATGGATATACATCTATATGTCTGAGTATGCACATTTGACAAACCAATAGGTTGGTGACTTAACGAAGGTCCATATACAGGTGAGTTGGTGTGCATATGAAAACATATGAGATATATGATCTCTCAAAGGAATCATACATGTTCATAGTTGATGAACCTAGAGACAGAGCTCACTACTGAGATATTTTGGGGTCAAAATTAATTCCATATATGGTCATCCTATATATGAAATAAGATATGAATTCGAGATATAAATATATCATTTTTTAAAGCATATGATTAATATTATCGCATAATTATTGAATGAGAAATCTATTCATATATTCCAAAGAAGACAGTCAAACTAGGGTTTGAACTTCGAATATATCAAAGTCTTCCAGTATAAAGGATGAATGAGAATTGGGAATATTCATGGTCAAAACTATTATAATTAATCATTTACCATGAAATTTCCATTTCAAGGGAATGATGAAATCGAATGGATTTTACTGGTTCCATTTATTCACTTAATGACTTCAGAATTAATTGGATTCTCACTTCATTGAAATTCAATATCCAATTCTAGTTCCATTTTCAATGTCCAAATGTTGGAAATAGAATTAGTATTGGAAATGGAAATAATAACACTCCTTGAGATCATTTTTAAATTCGAAATTGTTTGGACTTTGATTAGAAATGCTCAAGGAAGTTGTATTCAGCTCACTGACACTTTCTTTTGCTCATGGAGAGTGTAATACATTTCATTGAGTTAAATTAGAATGTAAAGTTACAACTCAAGCTCAACATTCTTAAGTGATGCATTTTTGAAAAAAAATGTATAAACCTCGAAATTGGATAGTTATCCATATTTTAAGTCACTATATATGGATAATATGATCTCCCCGGCATTACCTCCAAGTATTTGCATTTGTAACTCATGAGTCCTAATTGGATTAGGACTCATATTATTTGATGTCAATACTGAGACAATAATTTTTATTGTCATGTTTATTATTATAATAGTAATTTTATGCATATGATTCATAACTATAATTAATTAATATGAATAATGATTCACAATAACTAATTTTTATATGAATATGATTCATATAATTATTTCAAGGCATATGCATGTATATGATTCACATTGGATTTTAAATGTAAATTGGATACATTTTGATTTGGATTTATGAATATATTTCATAAACTTTGAGGGTCTTTCTCATAAAATTATCAATTATGATAACTAGATTATCACAATGATAATTAAGCAATAATTCCAAGTTTGTTAATTGATTTGTTGCATATTAATTATCAAATTAATAAATAAGCAATGACCTCAATCTGTATATGGAAAGAGGGGGTGTGTATATTGACACATAACACTACAATTGTAGAGTATGTGGATTGTACTCTAAGTTAAGTTGTTGCCCATTTTTATTAATTATTTTAATTCATGATTAAAAGAAGATAAATCAAGTTCTATTTCTTGTTGAACAAGAACTTCAGCAAAACCCTTGATCCATGATCCAAGAGATAACATGGAGTACATCCTCTATAGCTATAAAAGAGAGGGAAATACATCTCTTTCAAAGAATGCTTGGTTCTCCAAATATTCTCTTGCCTTGAGAATTTAAAAGAAGAGAAGAGTGTTGAGAATTCACTTCTCAATACATGCCTACTCTACTAGCCCTATACATCCACTTTGTCAAGCCTCTCTTCTCTCCATCGGCGTAACCTTGTGGAGAAGAAGATCGTCTCCTTCTTCGTGCTCCTCGTATGTGAAGAATGATCGATTTCGTGTGATAAACCATGAGCTTGATAATACTTACATGGACAAGATCAAGAAGACAACATCGAAGTTCGTGGGAAGCAACACGAGTCATCATCGTGCCCACGAGTGAAACAAGCATGAATCGTGCTTTAGAGACTCACTCTTCAAGAGATAATCCTGATCTCCTCTCAATGTTTATTAGAATATTAGAAATCATATTAGGAAAATCGTTTCCATAATTAACGGTTTCACAAAGTACAAATTATTACGTTGAAATTTATCGTTCATAAGATGAGCATACAATGTTTTAAGAAAATAGCTTTCTTTATTTTTTCACATTTCTGAGATGCGAAGTAATAAAATTTAATTAACTTTCACCACAGATGCATCTGAGTCCTTCATGAAGTTTGTAGATCTATTGAAGATCTACAAGTTTTATGTTGTTCATTTTTTTATTAGATGCTTATTCATATTTTTAACTAATTTTTCTTTGCATCTACATGCACTAGTCAAAGGGTCAAAATGCCTACATGGCATCATAGTGTTCGCCTAGTTCATCCACGTATGTGATGAATCTCCATTTCATCACCTTTATTCTATCATTTTGGCTTTAAAAACCCTAGCTAATGCATGTAAATGGCATGAATTTGTACAAAATAGCATCCATTATTTATTACATTTATTGTGTAAATAATACTATTTTTAATGCCAAAATTATAGAATAAAGAGAAGAAAAGAAAAAGGGATAAAATATTGAAAATATTTTATGACCCAAAACCCCGAGACCATGTCGAGAATTGAGTTGGTCGACAAGGAATAAAGTAGGGGAGATAAGGGCCAAAATACAATAAAATTGTCATTTATCCATTCATAAGTTATGCATTTTTACGCCTATTTTATTCTTTATTATTTATTCATCAAATAAAGAAATTTTGTACATAAAGTTGTAGATAATAATGTAAATAAAAATACAAACTTGAGTTTGCACAAAAATAATACACTATGTACATTTTATACATAAACTAAAAAGCCATAAACCAAACTTCACAGACTCATATCTTTCAAATAAAAACTCAAAACATATCAAAATCACTCTAATTGTATATAACTTCTCACAAGCTATTTAATGGTGTTGGTTTTATATTTTTTGGAGTTACTGTGTGAAAGTTAGGTTTTGGGCCCTCATTGTACATTCTACCAATTAAAATATTCATTTTATTCATCCCTTATTATTTTTACAAATTCATATTCTTATAACTTTGTAAATATTATTCATAACATATATACATATTAAAACTAGAATAAAAACCAAAAAGAAAATGTAAAAACAATAAGTCTATAAAACACATAAACAAAATACCTATGTTATATTGTATATAAATAAAAGGGGAGCATATTCTTTATTCTTTTATATTTTTGTAATATTGTCTATATTCTATTAAAAATACAAAACCAAAATAAAACCCATTAGAATACATTGAAATAAAAAGATGCATATAAAACATTGGTAAAATACATATAAAGATACATACATGGCATACATATCTATTTATTTAAGTATGCAAATAATACCATAAAATAAATTATAAATATATTTATACTCACAAAAATAAGTAATAAATATATAAAATAAAGTAATAAAATAAAATTACAAAATAAAAATAAAAATCTAAAAAACATAGATGAATATACCTATAAATACACTAATAAAAATTTACTATTAATAAAAAAGCCAAAATATAAATAAAAATCATAATAAAATACTACAAAAATAATAAACATTTTTATGTTAGACATAAAAATTAATAAAATCCTCTACTATTTTTAAATTAATTATGTTTGAATAACATGGTTGTTTTGTCCGCTAGCGGTCCCAGCTGGACCAATCACAGTGCGCCAAAAGTTGACTGAGGTCAACTGTCCCATCCGAGTCTTTGAGTCGTCAGAACTGTATTTTCCCTAATTTTCTTGCATTTTTTCCCGCATGATACATCCTTCAATCAAGATCGCTTCCTTCAGCAAAAATCATCATTATTCATCATAGATCCACGCCTATTCGTTTAACCCATGTATATCTTGTCGATTCTTTAATTTTAGCCGGTCAAATAAGGGTGCCTCAATATTTATAAATAAACTACCTCCGACCTCCATGATTTTTTGGTCACTTTTATGAGCCTAGGAGCCCTTGCCTTGGTTTCCAATCACCTTCTCGTGACAAGAGGAGGTGTTGCGTGCTTAGGCAAAGCTCCAGGAGGACGAGGTGCACCCACGGCGGTGCTACGGCAGTCGTCCAACTCCCGGGTGTAACAACCACGTATGAGCTGCATCATTTCCAGATCTAGGTAGCTTTTTATTTATGCAATTAGATTTGTTTAAGTGAAGCCATCTCAGCTGCCGCCAGCGCCTATGTTTGGGGTAAATTGCTAAATCCCCCCGTTCTTTTTGTATTTTGTTAATTGTTCCTGTAAATAAAATGTTACGTGTAAAAGAAGGGATTTTTGCATACGTACCCTGAGCTTTCTGTAATTTACATTTTGGTCCTTCCCTACCTTACGTGCAGTCACACGTAAGAGTTGAAATTTTGTACTTAAACCCTGGCGATTCTTGAGAATTATTAAACAATCTCTATAAATTAAATAATGTTTAAATGTGTTGGCATATTTGTAGTTGAACCCCTGAAGTTTATTTTTATTACATTTATGTCCCTACCAAGACACGTATTTTGTGTGTTTTCTCTATTTATTAAAAATAGCTAACTTGCTCCTAAAAATCCACAAAAATAGGATTAAATGCTCTATGCCTCATACTTACACACCCTCATTTTTAATTGTATTTTTTGCATTTTATCTATTTATTAAAATTAAAAAGGAGCCTAAATATTCCCTATCTAAATTATAAAAAAATAAAAATATAAAAATGTTTTGAAAAATTCTAAAAAATTATATATGGTGTATTTTATTATTTATTGAGTCCAGAAAATAAAAATCCCAAAAATAGAAAAGGAAAATTTAAAAAATGAAAAAGCTCCAAAATCCAACAAAAAATATAAAAACTCTACAAAAATGTCAAAAATATGTTCTCTATTTTATAATTATCTATATATTATTATTTACATATTAGAATTAAGTTAGGTAATTTTGGGAATTATCTATTATTTTTAAAGCCTAAATCAATTTCGGGTATTTAAGTAATCCCTTATTAGGGATAATTTTGACTTTAAAAATACATAAAATTAGCAAAAATTATAGAAAAATATATAAAAATTAGAAAAATATGACAATCATAAAATATATTATTTACCATATTTCGACTATTTTTACGTATTTTTATTTAGATAGTATCTATATATACCTTATATTATATTTATACATATATATATTATATTTAAATCCAAAGGAAATATAAAAAGCTAAAAATATAAAAAGAAAACACAAAATCAGAAAATCAGAAAATAAAAAATATAATATTTAAAATTAAAAAAACCATAAAAAGATTTATATAAATAAATGACTTGGTTGTACATAGATAACCATAGGCTATCGTTTTGATCTCTGTGGTTCGACCTCTACATGCTTTCCTGCTATGCATTTTATGGTAGAGATAATAAATTTTGACTCGTATTTTTTATATTCATTGATTTATTATGGTTGTGGGTTAATTGCTGACTAAAGTAGGGTTTTCTTGAGCGGTCATCTCAACAATGCTAATTAAGTTTGATTAGCAGACCCTCAGAAGATCCTCTTTATAAGATGTTGTCGTTGCCGGAGAGCAATGAGCGTAGCATATTTTTTACTAATCATTTTTGTATAGTGAATTATCTGGTTTATTGATTCATTGTTGTAAATATTTATAAATTTATTTGCAATTAATTCTTTGATTATTATTGTAAATATTCATTGTTGTTGTAAATATTCATTGGTTTGATTATTTGATTAAAAATTCTAATGCCATATTTTTGCAACTTTGATGCGAGGGCCCGCTACGCGAGGACGGTTTCCTAGGAGGCTGATGCAGTCAAGCTTGGAGGAGGCTAGTCTTCTCTTTTTGACCAGCTCGAGAGAGAGCATCAAGGAACCAGGAGGAGGAATTAGCTTAGAAAAAAAATCATTTTTTAATATGGTGAGAGCGAGAGGATTTTGGCATGTAATATAACTTGGACTCTACTCTTCACAACGAGGTCCAATGCCCGGGTTTCTGTTCACCTGGGGACCTCATCGTAGTTTCCTGCATTTTCTCGCCTTCTTTTATTTTGTTTTCCGTAGTTTTGAGCTTCCGCTTTATTCTACTTTCTTTTGTGTGCATGGAGCCCCTAGATTTAGGTTGCTTGACTCGGTAACTAGGTCCACATCTTAATAAGAATGCATATTCCTATAGTCTCTTACGTATGGATCTAGTCAAATTAATAATGTTAGTAATTCAGATCTGAGATCACGTGCCGCTAGAGGTCGTATACAGCGCGTGCAGGACCTGTTGTGGTGGGCACTGATCGGCATCAAAGACCGGACCTAGGTCTAATTTCTAAATAACTAACAATTGGTTCTTCAGGATTAATAATAGCTACTGTTTATGGTGATTTTGTTGATTGCACACCGCCATGTAGATAGGTTTAAAAATTCTATTTTGCATACCGCATGGAGAAAGCTGGGATGCACTGTAAGTCTTCTAAATCGGCATGCCTCATTAGGTTCAATGGTGAGATTTCCATCATTGAATCAACTTGCACGACTTTTCCGCTATCTCCCTCTGATTTTGAGCACCTAGGACTTAAATGAAAATTTACAAAAACGTTAGGCGCTTGTATGAAAACATGCTCAAAAAAAGTGAAAATCCAAAAATTAAAACAAGGGGACTGCTAAATAAACTTTGACCTTAATCAAAATCCGTAATGGACTATAATTGTTCTGGGTTCATAAAGCCATCATTATTTTCAGGTACCTTTGGAGGGGACCAAAACCCCTCCCATGAGCGAGGCACGTCCCATAAGGAATAGAGCTCAAATCCTAGTCTGTAACTGCCTTGTGTATCGCATGGATTTCCGAAGTAATGGCGTTTCTATCGTACGTGACCGAGTAGGGCCTTGTCAACGATGGTGTTCCCGTCTTATGTGGAACATCGACATGGTCTGAAGTACTGAGCATAGGCCACGCCTTCACGAGGGTGTCTGTCTCATCGGTTTGCATCCGAGTAGGTTCTAGCACGCTCACGGGTAATTCTGTTCCAAGCGAGAACCGAAGTATGTGTTTCGCCTATCGGCTTCCTCTCTCTATTTCTTTGGCTGAATAGGGATCCAAGAAGGGATACAAGGACCTCGAAAAGTGCAGACTATATGTTACAAAGGAGGAGGACAAGTTCGGGATACTTTTCTGGCAGTACTCTCTCTCTCATATAGGGTTAGCGTGCTAAGTACTTGTTATAAGATATACATGAAATAGCAACTCTAAAACCGAAAAGATAATAAGTAGCTGAACCTGTACGGCTTCACATGGCATGAGTTGGTGAACCTAATTTTGTATTGTGTTTGTATGGATCTAGATTAAGGTTCAAAGATCGAGTCTTGCGTGCTTGCGCAAATTTTGCCGTGTGTTTCTCCCTTTGACCCCCACTCAGTTCGAGCCTTTCTATTGTTTTGAATTCTGATTTGGCCCTCATTAACCACCGTATCTTTCTTCCGATATCTACTCCTCTCTTGCTTCATGAGGGTGATCCATGGATGGTTTAGTCGGGATCCCACCGACACCTACATCGATTCCATGGACTCGGCCTCGCCAATAATTTGAGGCGATTCCCAAGAACCAAATCCGGACCTTGCGGGTCGATCTCCAGACTCCTCGTCTTCTACCCTTCCTCTTGACCACCCAATAAATCGGGACCACTCTTGTCCCACTTTCGTTGTTGTGAATGAAAGTCCGTTACAATCCATATCCTTTTTCATTCACAACACTCTAGAATTGACCTTGATTCCATATTCATATCCAGGATTCGATTACAAGTGGTCTGATTGGGATTCTCTCATCTTGCAGATAGAAGACAAACCGAGCCCTAGATCCCAATCCAGAATTCATCTCCTCAGATTCAGACCTGAGATGGCTCCTCAAGGAAAGGGCAAAGGTCAGCACCCCCCTCAGCCAGATCAAGGACAGATGCCTGATCAGAATCAAGTCAATGCACAGTTGTTGGCATCTATCCAAGCTATCCAACAGCAGCTGATAGAGCAAGCCCTCGCACAAACTGCATTTCAAGAAATGTTGAATGATGTGATGAACAGACCTGAAGGAAGTGGAGGCAGACAATGAGGAGGAGGAGGTGGACCCCGTGACAATTCAGGTGAAGAAGAGCCTAAACACGGAAGGCCAAAACCGATACTAAAAGAGACATACGATCCTGGAGACAGTCAGATGACCGAGTGGATCTGCATACCACCAGTGCATGCTTACTTCGAGCTAAAGCCTTGGTTCCTCGCTCTTCTCCCTTCTTTCCACGGGAACACCAATGAAGAGCCATACATTCATCTGCAGCAATTCTCACGCATCTGTCATACTACTCATTACCCGAATGTCCCTCTAGACATAGTGAAGATGATGGCATTCCCATTCAGTCTACTAGACAAGGCCCTCTACTGGGTCAATCATCTGGGGAAGGTTGTGATGACTTGGGAGGAGCTGAAATCTGTATTCTTACAAAAGTTCTACCCTCTCGGTCGGCTCAATCAAATGCGAGCCCGAATCAGCAATTTCTCTCAGGGTGCACATGAAAGTATCCACGAAGCCTGGGAGAGATTCATGGATCTGTAGGAGAAATGCCCTCACCATGAGATTACAAGGACCAGCTTGGTCCAACACTTCTTCGGGGGCCTCAATGTAGAAAGTCAAAGGCTCGTTGAAGCAGCATGTGGGGCTCACATTTTAATAAGGATGAAGACATTGTATGGTAGATCTTTGAGGAAATGGTTGAGGGAGAGGCCGTTCTTTCTTCATCCAAGGCATACTAGAAGCAGCCCCAGATTCTCCAGAAGCAAGTACACATGGTAGCGTCTCGTGAGGTAGAGAGAGATGAGAGCTCCAACCTTAGCATTATTGGGGGCCATCTCTCGAAGGTTGATATCATTGAGAAGAGATCACAGGACCTTGAGAAACTCACTATGATCGAGAAGAGGACTTAGTCTCGATAAACTAGATCATATTACCAAGCAGTTGGAGCTGCTAGTAGGCACCATCAACTCTGTCCATTCGGTATTACCATCTCCATATGCTCCAGCTGAAAAGAAGGACGATCCATCACTGCCACATCAGCCTCAGCCGAGTCAGTAGCCACCGATAGTTCAGCATGTGTATTACGTGCAAACACCCGACTAAGGCCAGCCGCAGCAGTACCAGCCTGATTTCCTCAATCAGTCAGATCCAACATTCCCACCACCCATGATCCAAGAAGTAAACGGGGTATGGAGCAATGATGCGCAGTCGGCTCTCCCTTCCGAACACCTACAGGGCCAACAACAAGCCAACTGGCAGTACCACCAAACACAGGGTGGTCGTTTTAAGCAGTCCTCGCAGCCGCCGCCACAATATCACCAGCCTCCCCAATATGCTAACCAATGGAGGCAGAATCAACACTATCAGCAACCACAGTACCGACAGCTGCCGCCATACCATCAGTATGCGACTTCCCCTCCTCAGCAGTATCGGCAGTACCCTCCTCCCTCCTACAATCAGCTTCAGCTTCCTCCACTACCTCAGCACCACCAGCAGTCGTTACCTCAGCTCCCACACCCGTAGCAACATCGTGGTCTACACGATGAATCTTTTGAGGCAAATCCCGTGAACCCGACCTTCGATTGCTTGGCCCAGCTCGTCAAAGGCCTAAAAAATAAGACTAGGAAACTAGATGACCTGACCGCCACTAAAACTATCATCCCAGCGCATGTCAAAGCTAAACCCAACAGCTTCAAAAAGAAGGAGCAGGTAGAATGTGATGTCTCGTCTATGCCTGTAGAGTCAGATGATTTGTACTATTGTTTTATCTAATGTTGTAACTCTCAAGAGCGGTAGGGCACTGCCTCCGCCTGCCACCAACAAAGGGGAGAATAAAGCTTCAGGTGAATCATCATATTCTACATCAACCGTGCTAGCTACAGGAATGGGTGAGGAAGAAGAAGGAGGAGGAGCCATTCCAGTTGTCACTGACCACCTTATGCAACAACAAAAAGCACAAAAAATCAGTAAAGCAAAAAGAACAAAAAGAAGATCACCGCCGAAGTGAAGTCGCGCCAGCCTTGGAGGAGCTGCCAGCAGTAGTCGATCCCACGCCAGTCGATGGAGCGGAGACCCCACTTTTTACCCGTCCACCAGCACCAGCACCTCAGCTTCCAGATAGTACTCCTTTTTATAATCCAGATGTACAACATTTTGTGTACGATGATTTTGTTGTAAATAAGAACTCAGTTTCCGATTCCAGCAATGTACATATTCCTTTTCCTGATGCAATAGAAAAATCCAAAAAAATGCAAAAAGAAAAAGTGCATTATCTAATCCTGGAGTTGTGGATATCATTAATAACTTGATTATTGAGATTCATCTAATGAAGGCAATGTTGTACATGCCAGCTGTGAAGAAGGGTTTGAAAGAAGTATGTACAAGAAAGCGTCGCCCAGCATGAAAGAATAAACACAAACGGGTTGATAAGCACGTTCTCATTATGGAGACTGTAGCAGCCATCAGCAACCTCCCACAGAAGAAGTAGGACAAAGGAGCACCTCTTATCAGTTGCGAGATTTTTGATCAAGTATTCGAGCGTACTCTGCTTGACAGAGGTTCTTCCATCAACCTTCTGTCCTCATCACTATTGCAAGAATTTGGGCTAGGTCCACTCAAGCAGACATGAATGATCCTTCAGTTCGCTGACCGATCCATCAAGCGACCTAGAGGTTTTTTGGAAGACGTTGTGGTAAAAGTGCGGGAAATGCAATTCCCAATTGACTTTGTAGTCCTTGATATGGACACTCCTGCACCCTTACTTCAGACTCCTATCATCCTTGGCCGGCCATTCTTGCTCACCTCAGAAGTCATGGTTGATTATGGGTCTGGCAAGATCACGTTCAGCTTGAGTAACAAGAGAATCACCATAGACATGATCAACGAGCAAAAGTTGTGACTGATGAGAGTTGTGCAACCGACTATGACTTTATGGCAGAAATCAGAGATACACTACTCTCTTTGGACGATCCATGGACCCAAGAAATTCTCTCTCTAGAGGAGGACTTAGAAAGCACAGTCGACACATGCTCTGATGATATTAGGAAGACAGAAACCAATGTGTTGATGCACCTTTTTAATCCCAATGCTTCACTCCAGCCTGAACGTGATGAGCCTAGTGCAGAACTGTTCGGCACTTTACCGGAATATCCACAAAGTATTGAGGGCAGTAGCTCATCCAAAGTTCAAGAAGCACATCCTACCACCGATACAATCTCCAAAGTGACTAACAAGTTGGACAGATCGGAACCAAAACTCAAGCCACTTCCAGCAGGCCTGAAGTATGCTTTCCTTACGGGTGAAGAAAAAATGTACCCGGTCATCATCAGCAGCAGGCTAACTTTGAAGAAAGAATATCGACTCCTCAAGGTTCTAGAAAAGAATTGCAAGGCACTTGGTTGGCATGTATCAAATCTCTGTGGGATAAATCCGGCATAGTGTTCGCATCCTGGAAGAAGATGCCAAGTTACCCCGCGAATTCCAAAGAAGACTGAATCCAAATCTCTGGGACGTCATCATAAAAGAAATCATGAAATGGTGTGACGCGGACTTCATTTACCCCATCTCTGACTCAAAATGGGTGAGCCTCTTGCACGTAGTTCCAATGAAGTTGGGGTTTACTGTGCTTACAAATGAAAGAGGAGAGGAGATATCTACTCTGGTACCGACATCCTGACGTGTAAGTCTTAATTATCGTCATCTTAATACAGCAACAAAGAAGGACCACTTCCCCTTGCCATTCATTGATCAAGTTTTGGAAAGACTAGCCACAAGGAATTCTTCTACTTTCTGGATGGGTACTTCGGGTACAACCAAGTGGTAATCGCCCTTGAGGACCAAGAGAAGACTACCTTCACTTGCCCATTCGACACCTATGCTTGCAGAAGAATGCTCTTTGGATTGTGCAATGCACCAACGACATTCCAGAGATGCATGCTTGCAGTCTTCGCCGAGATGGTGGCAGTTTTCTCGAGGTGTTTATGGACAACTTCTCCGTCTATGGTGACAGTTTTGATTCTTGTCTTGAGCACCTGGACATAGTTCTTTAGAAATGCCGTGAAGTCAATCTAGTGCTATCATGGGAAAAGAGCCACTTCATGGTCAAGGAGGGAATTGTGCTGGGTCACGTCGTTTCCAAACGTGGCATGGAAGTCGACCTGACAAAGGTGGATGTGATTGCCAATCTTGAGCCACCTCAGACAGTAAAGAATGTGAGTCATTCCTGGGGCATGTGGGATTCTATAGAAGGTTCATCCGTGATTTCAGCAGCATTGCCCGACCTCTTACAGAACTTTTATGCAAGGAGATCGAGTTTAAAGTTGATCAGCAGGTTCTCCTTCCGTTCAATCAGCTGAAGGAGCTTATCACTCAAGCTCCAATCCTACAGCTGCCGGATTGGTATCTCCCTTTTGAGATCATGATGGATGCGTCTGACTTTGCAGTTGGGGTTGTTTTAAGACAAAGGAAAGACAAGATGCCTTATGCCATTCATTACGCCAGCAAAACATTAGATGGAGCTCAAAGAAATTACATTGTAATAGAAATAGAGTTGCTGGTTGTGGTATTCACCCTGGAAAAGTTCAGATTTTATTTGCTTGGATTAAAAGTTACCATCTTCACATACCACTCTGCTATCCAATATTTACAACAGAAGAAGGATGCCAAGCTCAGACTGATTAGATGGATCCTTCTCCTCTAGGAATTTGATTTGGAAATCAAAGACAAGCCTGGAGTTCAGAATGTGCTGGCAGATCACCTCTCCAAAAATAGAGCAGCAAGAGCCTCTGCTGAATAGTGCACCCATCACAGAAACCTTTCATGACGAATCGATTTTGACTATGGATTCACTCCCTTGGTATGCTGATATTGTCAACTACCTCATTTCAAGGGTAGTATCGCTGGATTGGATAAAGATTCAGAAGGACAAATTCTTGTCGGTAATCCATTTCTACTAATGGGAAGATCCTTTCTTATTCAGGGAAGGAGCAGATTGCATTTGGTGCAGGTGCATTCCTCAGGGGGCATCATAGTGTCCTCGAGCATCGTCACTCACTCGAATCTGGTGGATACCACTCTGGAGATAGGACGACAGCAAAAATACTTCAGTGTGGCTTCTGGTGGCCCACACTATTCAAGGATGCAATAGCCTTTGTTAAATGATGCACATACTGTCAGAGATTGAAGGACACACTCGCAACGAAAGACTCGATGCCCCTGAAGATCATTCAGATAGCAGACGTCTTCGATGCTTGGGGCATCAATTTCATGGGGCCTTTCCCTAACAATCAGGGATATGAGCACATCCTCCTTTCCGTCGACTATGTGAGTCGCTGGGTTGAAGCTATCCCTGCTCAAGCTGCAGACAGCCGGACAGTGTGCCGATTCCTAAGAGAGAATATCATTTTGCGGTCCAGGATTCCGAAGATTCTAATATCAGATAGGGGTAGCCACTTCATAAATAAAGAGGTCAAGAAATTAACAAAGGAATACGACATCGACCATTGAGTCGCATCTCCTTATCATCCCCAGACCAATGGGATGGCAGAATTGTCAAACAGAGAAATCAAGATGATCCTTCATAAACTTGTGAGGCCGGACAGAAAGAATTGGTCCCAACTCTTGGACTCTATCATCTGGGCATACAGAACCGCTTACAAGTCTTCCTTGGTCATGTTGCCCTATCATCTTGTATATGGAAAACCATGCCATATGCCCGTAGAATTAATTCATAAATCCTTGTGGGCAATAATATGTACAATTTGAACTCACAGAGTAGTGGCCAGAAAAGGAAATATGATATGAACAAACTCCTGGAATTCAAAGACTATGCATACGATAACACATTGATGTACAAGGAGAAGGTGAAACGTTGGCATGACCGACACATCAGACGAAAGACCTTCGAAGCTGGGCAGAGAGTGTGGTTATTTGATGCAAAGTTAAAGATATTCTTGGTTAAATTAAAAAGCAAATGGACAGGGCCATACCAAGTTCGTGAAGTGCGTGACAATGGAAGTATTGCCATATCAGAATTGTCTTCTGACACACATCCATTCGTCGTCAACGGTCAAATGCTGAAGCCCTACCTTGAGCCTGATACTTTCTTCGCTGTTGTCGACTCAATCCAGGTTCTATGCTTTGAAGATACCTCCACAACACTGGCAACATCAAAAGATTCAGACAATGCACCACAAAAACTTTTCCTCTGAGTTCTTCTCTTTTCTTCTTTTCTTCTTTTCCTTTTCTATTTTCTTTTTCTACCAAAAAGGTATCATCCCTTGGTGTCAGTCTTCAATACTTAGGACGTACTTTGTCTAAAGTATAGGGGGGTGAATACCTAGAGTCCTTTTGTTCTTTGATCCTCTCCATTGTCTCCTCTTCTTATCTATACTTAGGGATATCTTACCCTAAGTATAGGGGGTGAAGGATATGGGAAAAACCCCAAGCACATCACAGAAGCGTGAGCGTCGTATCGAATACGACGAAGAACGACTAGTCGAACTAGTTGTTCTATGCAGTGGAATTTAAAAAATTTTCATGCGATGAAACCACATGATCCAAGAACGATTCTCGGATCGTTTCATTTAGAACCACAACAAGTATAAAGGAATACCTCTTGAAGCGTGGTTGATTGAGTCTCTACAAAATAGAGACCTCCTGTCTCAAGTCTGATCGTCGGAGAAGATGCTTGTGAGTGTGGGGATGAGTCGTGTGATCCTTGCAATCCAACGAGTTGATCCAAGCACGGTGAACTCCTGATCTCGTCATACGAGATCGAACAACTTCTTTGCGAGCGTAGCACTCCAAAGAAGATGGAGAACCGAAGAACGTCGAAGCGGCGATGCGGTGGTGAAGCGACGACGGATTTCTCCTCTAGGGTTTGGTGGACGGCCACCAATGGAGAGGAGAGAGAGGTTGACATGTAGAATAAGAGAGAGAGAGAGAGATTTGCTTCAAAAGCATAACCCTAGAGAGCATGGTATGTCTCTCTATTTATAGGGTTTTGGGATCCATGGATCTCAATCCATGGGATACTAAAATCAATGGATGAGATTGATTTATGTTTAATCCAATGGTCAAGATTGTTGTTAGTAAAAACCTACAACTAATAATCTAATTTAGATCAAATATATTTGATAAATTAAATACAATTCAATCCTAAATTAAATCAAATAATTAAGGAGATAATCATCATGGAGATAATCATCTCCCATGAAACATGGTGGACGGCCACCAATTCCATATAGGACTTGGTAGCCGTCCACATGTTTCCATGTGGAGGCAATCTCATGAAATTTCATGAGATTGCATATCTTCATGAAAATCTCCATTAATTTTCCAACAACTTTTGTTGGGATTTATTCTTCAAAAATAATTCATCATTAATTTTGAGAATATTGCAATCTTACCATTGGAATTTTGTGAATCACATTCACAACCCAAAACAAAAAATAATTTACATTTTCAATTAATTGCACAATGTGTATCCGATACACATCAATAATTAATTAACAAATATAAATTATAATTACCTCTCTCTAATACATTATAAATCACATTTATAACATATTATGAATAATTGGATATTGCTATCCATATTGTTCTTATCCACAATAATGAAATCACATTTAATTATATCAGATAATTTCTACATGCATCAAGATAATTAAATCACATTTAATTATCATTCTCTTAATGCTCAGATATAATTCAACTATCGAATCATTCTTGAACCCTTTCAAGGATAATGCGATTCCTCCACAGATACTTGGAGATAAGGATAGGGTGATTGTATTGTTCCACGTATAGTGACTTGGATGTTAAGATCTCATCTCAAATCCAGATCTCACGGATCTCCCACATATGCTTGATTAAATCAAGACCGTAGACCTAATCTTCTTATTGCATCTGAATCTCATTCAGACCAAGGTCCAATACATGGATAAAGATCAGGTCACTTCTCTATTGAGAGGAGACACTAAAATCCAAACCTATTTCATCACTCCCTCGGAAAGGAAGCGTCATGGTTATACAATCATTTATGATCAAATCACCCTCGGGTATTCCTAACACATGTACATCCTGCATACTGGAAGATCTATGATCAACCTAAAGATATAGATCAATTTTACACTGTCATCTTCGGGGTTTGATCACCAAGTTTCTCAATCTTGATCATTGGGAATCGATATCGATCATATGCTTTCTCAAAGCATATATCATACCTTTAAATTCTTGTCATGCTTCCAAAGCACGACGACCATGCATGGAATTCCAATAACTCATGAGTGAGCTCATGTCTCCCGGTTCACATGTGAACATGTATGATCCCTTTGAGAGATCGTATTACTCATATGCCCTTACATGCACACTAGCTCGTCGGTGTATAGACCTTGGTTAGGTCATCAACCTATTGGTCTGCCAAATGTACACACTCAGACATATAGTAACACATCCGTCTCTGGTCAGAGGATGTGTTCCTATGTTGTGACAACATTTAACATAGGTCTTTGGTTATCTTGATCTCGTTAAGTCAACCCTTTGACTCAACTAATCTGACACCTCTGAATCTCTATTCCCATGCAGAGGACCTGCATCAAGAGGTCAGTCAGTAATCAGCCTATGGATTGCCATCTCCTACTCAGGATGGAGATCATCTCTCAACAACCATTTGACGGTGCTTGATGAGTCCTCAATCGAACTCTTTAGATATTCATCCAAGCACCAGCCTTATGATTCAATAACTGAATCAACAACTGTATGATCATCAAGATGGCCATGGTACATAACCCTAATTGTACTAAGGGACCTATTATGCAAATTGCTTATTCTTCATTTCAGATCAGGGAATTATATTCGCAATTTATTGCATAATGGCTCACCGTGGGCTCGCATGTCCAACAATCTCCCACTAGCCCAAAGAGCCATTAATGGGCTAATCATTTAAACACGCACTCATATTACAATCATAGGCTATTTAGAAAAATAGCTAGGTAAGCTGATCAGTCACTCTGTTTCCAAGAGACTATGCCAAGTCCTTTTACGGCACCTGCATATCCCCCAGTAACAGTGCTCGCATCCAATGCGAATGTTGCATATTATGCAATCAATACTCAAGTTTGTCAGTTATAGTGTCCTTGATACTATAGCTTAATTATCATAGCCAGTTTTTCCATTATCCCTATCAGAAATACCCTTATTTCTAGAGATCTCTATCTCCTAAGGTATTCGTAGTTAAGACCTTTTAGATTTCCATATATAAATTCTTAATTTCTTGAAGATAAGACTTAGATATCACTATCTCACAAGTTTTATCCTCTATGAAGATATAGCTATTACCGCAATCAAGTGTTTTATCACTATAGTAGGATTTACTACTCCCACTGCATGGTAGACATCTGGCTTTTGTACACATCTAGCATACACCCGGCTTCTCAGAACTGATGCACAAGGGCAAGTAGTTCTAGCATTCACTTCCTCAACTCTTTAAGGTGTTATCCCGTTAGATAGGTTAGTATCATATCTTAAGGAAAGGAAGCCTTCCTTGGGGTATTCCAAGAATGGAACATGCCCAAGGTGTACTACAAATGTGATAGTCCCGCTATCCTCTTCTCTTTGCTTCTGAATGACTTCACAACTAAGATCTAAGAGGTATCCTTGAGATCATATCTCAAGATATGGAATAGACAGTCTATAAAACACTTATTATCATCCTAATATCATTCTAAATGATTAGGATATTATCTACATTTAGCACGATGAACACAATGGCACTCCCACTAAGTTTCACATGGTTCATCAAGATTCTATCTGAAATCATAACATTTATAATTTCATTAAATCTTATGTTCCAACTAAAAGAGGCTTATTTGAGTCCATCAATGGAATTCCTCAGCTAGCACACCTTGCTTTCCTCATCCATGAAGCCATAGGGCTATTTCACATGAACATCCTCAAAAAGAGGTATTCATAGAGGAATACAATCCTGACTCACATCTTGAAAATGCTATAGTCAAGTTGTGTAGCTAGGGTTGGCTATATTCTGATGGATTTAAGCATGGTCATTGAAGAGCAAGTCTCATCACAAGCGATGTCTTCTCTTCGGTGTGTAGCTCATGGCTATGAACCATGCTTTGATGGTCTCTACCTTCTCATCAGGTTCCCCCTTTCTCCTGAAGATCCATTTACACCTTAATGGGCCTTACCCATAGGGTGGATCCTCAAGGGTCCATATACAACACTTGTATATGAAGCCTACATTAGACTTTAGTTGCTAACATCCATCTTTCCATGTCACGATCCTCAGGAGCTTCATCACATGAAGTCCAATCATTTTCAGACTTAACTGACACATGGAATACATCCTCAAACTCATTTGAAGAGGTATTTGTGTTTCATCTTTAAATGTCCTTTTAGTTTACAATTCCAGGAGCTTCATTATCATCTCAATATTCAATGAGTTCCTTTACTTCATTTTCATCTTGATTCTCAAGAATCTCATCCTCTAAGAATTAGATTCTCATAGATGAGATCTTTTAAGAATCTCAAGGTCATAAAGTAGGTATCCAATACCATCCTTTATTTTCCTAATGAAGTAGCACTCTCAAGTGCTAAATTCCAGCTTACCTGCTTGGAACCTAATTAAGGGTATATATTGTAGTCTCTACTATATATATACCTTGGAAACTAATAAATAATTATGATAATATCTATCATTGATCATATCTTGTCACACATGATCCGATTATATCTCCCTGTAACTCTATTGAGTTTAGGTGTATTAGGAGGAGCGAGATAGGAATGATATTCCTTTCTCCATAAGGTATTTCATGAATTCATCTTAATAGGTACTGACTAACTAGATTAGATCAAATTCATTTTACCTTCCTTCAAACTTTGGTTCTAAACCAAGATTATGAAATCTTTGAACATTTCAAAGGTTTCTAAGTGAAGAGAAGAAATCTCATGTCACAAATAATCATCAATAGATATCACATATCCATAATGTTTATTCTGATATAGATGATTCACATACATCAATATGTATGAGATCTTGAATACCTTGACATCTTATACCATTTTCAAGGAAGGGCGTATTGGATATTTTTTTACTTTTGAATACAATATTCACAAGTATGTAAGATTTGAACCTTTAGACAATCTAAGGTTTCATCTCTTACTAGTCTATTGATCACATCAATAGACAAATGTCCAAAGCTTGATGCCAGATCATTGTCAAATGATCTTCATCCTCCTATTGATCTTTTAAGGTTTAAATTTCAGTATTATAAATATTAATGAACCATTCATTAATTTTCTAATTTAGTAGAGTCCACTAGATTTTAGATTACTATCTGAAATATCTCCATCATAACTCTTTATGATAGGTCTATTACATAATTCATGCTTATTTCCAACATTTAGAAATAAACAGTGAGTGTATTCTAATATCTAGGTCATAGAGACATTCTCTAAGACTAAGGGATCTCCCACTGAAATTAGGAAGTCTATTTATCCAATAGAGGTTGTTGCAACAATTGCATTAACATCCATGTGGATGACTATTGAACCTTAAGATCAAAATTTCTAGTCTTCTTAAAACATAAGCAACCAATTACAAGTGTCTTTAGAAGATTGAGATACAATTATTAGACTTTGATCTTATAAAATAAGAAAGCCAATTTCAATGATTATATGTAGATGCAGATTATTCCGATGTACCATCTGGATCCTTCTCTAAGGATCCTAGATAGACAAGATAGTCACACTATCAGTACATCGACTTATTGCAGTATTGGCATTCATCCAACTACTTGGATGTCATATGGAAGTCACAAAAGTACGGTCAACTCTTTGACTTTCCTTCTTACTTGGGTCCAACCCATGCTTCCACTGCGCTCCCTTTATCTATAAACAACCATTGCTTTAGACGAAGGATCTCTTATGCTGAATTCAAAAGATTTCAATACAAGAGCATTTCAACATTTGTACATGCTTCATTCAATTCATACAATATGAATATTCTGAAGCTTCATGAATAACTAGAGTATATATAGTAGAATGATGACACTCATCGTATCTACATCCATCTAAACTCTTAAAAAAATATTGGTTCAGGTAGGTACTCAAACAATTTTGAATACATCATCTCTTATGGAGCTACCATTATGCATGATGCAGAGAACCATGTCATTCACGATTAAATGTTGAGAACACATATGTATGCCAGAACACCTTCTTAGAATTTTATAAGGATTATTTGACAATTACGATCATCATCGACATGTCACTTCCAAAGTACATTCGATGAGAGATCAAGACTATAAAGACATACAAATCCTAGGGTTGTATTCCTATTGTCTATTTAATTGGCATTCCTCATTATTATGAGGAAACTTGCACATCGCAACTACATACAATATGTGTCCAACTGCAAGTACAATATCTTAATCATGGATCCAATCCATGATATTTTACTGGTTATTATTGAGTATAACATTGAGTGGTTTAATGAAGAATTATCTGAAATAAGAAATTTGCATAAGTGTATATATTTATATATATACATATTTTACTTCGATTTAGGAATTTTTATATCAAAGTTGTCTTGCGTTGTCAACAATGAAAGTTCATTCCCTTAATCACTTTCAATGTAAGAGATGTACTTACCAATATATCTCAAGCAAGATCTGGAATCTCCTTCCTTATCTTTGTCACATCCCAATAATATGAGTACCTGCAACTCGGATAAAAAGAAGCGGGAACACATTCTACCTTGCAAGTCTAACTTGCATCTCCCATTTCGGTCTTTAACACCCAGGCCCACCACCCCTAAGGTGATGTTGACCCATCATTAATTGAACCAACCGTCAACAGGAATACAACTCGCTATGCGCAATCCAACATTGCCCCAATAATATGAGGACCCGATATTGGGGTCACTACGCATATGTCCTTACTCTTTCGAGAAGCGGCAAGCCTGATCCAAATGGATCGTATGCAGGAGCTGTCACTTCGGACATGCGTCTCCTACATACAATATCTGGCGACGGTACCCTTCGCCTTGATGGGAGACCCTGGATGTCACTTATGTGATCCTCCACCTCATACTCAAATTTTAATCAATTATTATGAATCATATTCATATAATTAATTCTTCCAAGGGAAATACACATCTATTCATAATAGAGTATTTTAATTGTATATAATTAACTTAATCACATTAAATTAATTATCAATCCAATTTAATCAACAAACTTGATTTTACTTGAATATATGGTATTATCTCAAAGTACATATTAATTCGTATTTGAATAATTAGAAAAATAAATCATGATCTCTCAGGCATCATTCGTTCCCTACCCGCTGTCATGGCCAATACCAGCGGGAGTGGGACGGACCGCAACCGGTGCGACCCACTACCCCAGCCATCCCTGACTAGACACCATATCCGCCTCGGGAAAAAATAATGCTGAGCCAATCACTTTGTACTTGAGATGATCATCGGTTCTTCAATCGAAATTATACCATATATTAATAATCAAAGTATTTTTTATTATAAGGAAAATTGCTAGACAAATTTCCAATCATATTCAAGCAAGTTGTTTGTTGATTGTGTTTCCAATTATGATCTAGATCAAATCTAATCAATTTATTGGTTGAAGCCAAGTCAATTAAGGAAATAATCATCATTAAATATTTCTCAAATATTTTCCATAATTATTTCATGAAATTAACAATTAATTTCAATAATTGACAATCACATGGTCCTTGATTAGGAATGTAATTTCAGCAGTGATCCCTACCTACTAAAATTAACATATCTCAACCAATTTAAATCCAAATTAGACAAAATCAATTTTCAAATATTGATAATTTGATTTAGAACAGAATCTAAGTGATATTTCATACATTTCAAGGCGGATCAAAACAGCAATTAATTCATTAATCATGTTAAGATTCGCAGTTCCCGCAATAGTGAATACATATTCATTAAAACAACCATATCTCTAGCAAACAGAACCCAAAATACGTAAACTCAGATCCTATGCTTTCCTTATTTAATGAGGAACAAAATTCAAGTGATTAATTCATGTTCAAACATTTTAAATAGGGCTGAATTTATTCACTAAACAGATGTGCAAAAATCAAATGCGACAAAAACTTTCGCAACCTTAACGAACCCAAGTCTTCCTAGGTTTACGGATCATATCCAAAACCTTAAACCTAAGGCTCTGATACCACTTGAAGGATATAGAAAAATCTCAAGCACATCACGGAAGCGTGAGCGTCGTATCGAATACGACGAAGAACGACTAGTCGAACTATTTGTTCTATGCAACGGAATTTAAAAAATTTTAATGCGATGAAACCACATGATCCAAGAACGATTCTTGGATCGTTTCATTTAGAACCACAACAAGTATAAAGGAATACCTCTTGAAACGTGGTCGATCGAGTCTCTACGAAAAAGAGACATCCTGTCTCAAGTCCGATCATCGGAGAAGACGCTTGCGAGCGCGGGGATGAGTCGTGTGATCCTCGCAATCCAACGAGTTGATCCAAGCACGGTAAACTCCTGATCTCGTCGTACAAGATCGAACAACTTCTTCGTGAGCGTAGCACTCCAAAGAAGATGGATAACTGAAGAACATCGAAGCAACGGTGCAGTGGCGAAGCGACGACAGCTTTCTCCTATAGGGTTTGGTGGACGACCACCAATGGAGAGGAGAGAGAGGTTGACATGTAGAGTAAGAGAGAGAGAGAGATATTTGATTCACAAGCATAACCCTAGAAATCATGGTATGCCTCTCTATTTATAGGGTTTTGGGATCCATGGATCTCAATCCATGGGACACATAAAATCAATGGATGAGATTGATTTATGTTTAATCCAATGGTCAAGATTGTTGTTGGTAAAAAACCAACAACTAATAATCTAATTTAGATCAAATATATTTGATAAATCGAATACAATTCAATCCTAAATTAAATCAAATAATTAAGGAGATAATCATCATGGAGATAATCATCTCCCATGAAACATGGTGGACGGCCACCAATTTCATATAGGACTTGGTAGCCGTCCACATGTTTCCATGTGGAGGAAATCTCATGAAATCTCATGAGATTGCATATCTTCATGAAAATCTTCATTAATTTTCCAACAACTTTTGTTGGGATTTGTTCTTTAAAAAAAATTCATAATTAATTTTGAGAATATTGCAATCTTACCATTGGAATTTTCTGAATCACATTCACAACCCAAAAAATATAATTTACATTTTCAATTAATTAAACAATGTGTATCCAATACACATCAATAGTTAATTAACAAATATAAATTATAATTAGCTCTCTCTAATACATTATAAATCACATTTATAATATATTATGAATAACTGGATATTGCTATCCACATTATTCTTATCCACAATAATTAAATCACATTTAATTATATTGGATAATTTTCACATGCATCAAGATAATTAAATCACATTTAATTATCATTCTCCTAATGCATAGATATAATTCAACTATGGAATTATTCTTGAATCCTTTCAAGGATAATGCGATTTCTCCTCAAATACTTGGAGATAAGGACAAGGTGATTGTATTGTTCCACGTATAGTGACTTGGATGTTGAGATCTCATCTCAAATCCAGATCTCACGGACCTCCCACAGATGCTTGATTAAATCAAGACAGTAGACCTAATCTTCTCATTGCATCTAAATCTCATTCAGACCAATGTCCAATACATGGATAAAGATCAGGTCACTTCTCTACTGAGAGGAGTCACTAAAATCCAAACATGTTTTATCACTTCCTCGAAATGGAAGCGTCATTGTTATACAATCGTTTATGATCAAATCACCCTCAGATATTCCTAACACCTGTACATCCTGCATACTGGAAGATCTATGATCAACCTGAAGATATAGATCAATTTTACACTGTCATCTTCAGGGTTTGATCACCAAGTTTCTCAATCTTGGTCATTGGGAATCGGTATCGATCATATGCTTTCTCAAAGCATATATCATACCTTCAAATTCTTGTGATGCTTCCAAAGCACGACGACCATGCATGGAATTTGATCGGTCTCAATACCTCATGAGTGAGCTCATGTCTCCTGGTTCACATGTGAACCTGTATGATCCCTTTGAGAGATCGTATTACTCATATGCCCTTACATGCACACCAGCTCGCCGGTATATAGACCTTGGTTAGGTCATCAACCTATTGGTCTGCACTCAGACATATAGTAACACATCTGTCTCTGGTCAGAGGATGTGTGCCTATGCTGTGATAGCATTTAACATAGGTCTTTGGTTATCTCGATCTCGTTAAGTCAACCCTTTGACTCAACTAATCTGACACCTCCGAATCTCTATTCCCATGCAGAGGACCTGCATCAAGAGGTCGGTCAGATATCAGCCTAAATGAGAAAGGATTGCCATCTCCTACTCAGTCTAGAGATCATCTCTCAACAATCATTTGACGGTGCTTGATTCCTCAATCTAACTCTTTAGATATTTATCCAAGCACCAGCCTCTATGATTCAATAACTGAATCAACAACTGTATGATCATCAAGATGGCCATGGTACATAACCCTAATTGTACTAAGGGACCTATTATGCAAATTGCTTATTCTTCATTTCAGGTCAGGGAATGATATTCACAATTTATTGCATAATGGCTCGACGTGGGCTCGCATGTCCAACAGGGGGAGAACATGAGTACAATCTGTTCATTCTCACCCTTCACCATCCCTGCCTTGTGTATAGTCTGCTATACTTAGGATTATTTGATCCTAAGTATATGAGGGACGGTCAACTTCTTGTTCATGTATCTCCTCATTCCTTCATTCTTTAGACTTCTCTATACTCAGTCCAAGTTGTGTCTTCTCGTTTTCTCTGATTTATGAGGACATAGCTCGAGCTAAGTATAAGGGGGTCATATATACTACGTATATACTTTAAGCCATAACTCGTACTTTTGTATTTTAAATAATACCTATGGCTAAAAATAATGTTAAAATCGTCACAATATTCTAATAAAATATGGTTGTAGCTCCTCAAACTATTTTTGTACATTCTGATTAATAAATCAGGAAAAAATACTTTTGCAAAATGTTTGAAAAATAGTTTGAAACACTTTTTGAAAGATCTTTTGAAAGCTGTTTGGAAAATATTTTGTTAAAAGTGTTCAACCTTTGTAAATATTTTTTATTTGCAAAATTTATTTTCTTTGTGAGAAATA
>JAZKJV010000626.1:600000-769328 GCA_037367405.1 Ottelia alismoides
AAGGAAGATGGTAGCATGGGGATCAATAGAGTAGACTTTAGAAGTTGAAATCGAGACCTTTCTTCTCTTCTTCAGGTAGGAGCATCACAAAAAGAAATCCAAATTTCCATTGTGGTAGTTGTCCCAGACTAGTCTCGTGTATCGCTTGGCCTTTAAGGACTTGCCGCCTAATCACCCAGGTGCTTGAATGATCTTCCCTAAGTGCTGTCTTCTCTAGGTGTTCCACCTTATATAGGTTCTCAAGGACCATCACTGGGTCTACCAGATCTCATATATGTCTACTGTATATGTGACAACATGCATTCTCTCCTATATTATTCCTCTCAATCATTATCTCTCACGAGGGGCGAATATTGGCGACACTAATGTTGGTACACACCCACCCCAAGGTTGCAGAAAATCAGTAGTCGGTACTTGATCGACGAGATCACCGACTAAGGATTAATCGAAAGTCGGTCGACTAATAGGATTTAGTTGGCCATTAGTCGGTTTTGAATTTTTTTAAGTATTTTAAATATATAAATATTTTTTGTACATTTATTCTTATATATTTGCATATATTTATACATTTTCTATATTATCATAATGAAACAAAACAAGTAATTGACTTTAAATATAACATTATGCATATTAGAATAAGTTTGCTTTGTAAAAAGCAAAAAATTAAAAAAAGCTCTCCGTAAAAGTAAGCCGAGTAGTCAGGTTGGTCAACTAATGGTCGAGTAGGCCTAGTCAAGTCGGCTACCCTCCCCGACTTGACTAGTCGGATAGACTAGTCAGCCTAGTCGTCTGACTTTTACGACAATGTCCCACCCCAAGTGTACACTAGACGATGGCCTTTGTTGAAATCTTGATATGTTAAATCAATTACCTTTCCACCTGATCTTTCGAGTAGCAAATGCTGGAGCTGGACGCGGTACTATCCTGATGCTGTAAGAGTCCAGTTTCGGGATTATCAGGATCTTAACAATGATGGTTGAGATCCTAACTCTAGTTGAGATGATAGGTAGTCTTCAATTTATACGCTTAGAATGGGGTACAAAGTACAAGTATCACAAACATACATCCATGGCTTTAAGATCTGACATATGCATATGGATACACGTGCACAAACATTCATGTATGCGAGCCAAGTGCCAACCATTGTCAGGGTTGAAACCCGAATTCAGGTTAGGTCCAAGTTAATTCATATTAAGGGACAATGTTATAAAAGAAGCTTTTTTATTTTTCAGAGTTTCACTTTTTTTCTTTTCAAATTGTTGGGGCCTGATTTCTTTACTATAGGATAGAAAAATCCAAAGGAGGAAGAAACTCACAAAATGCGTGAGAAATGATGATGCATGAAGAGAAAGGGATTCGTACCTTGTCTGCAACTATGTTATGCAAGTGATCCTCATGCGATTGAAAAATTATACTAATGTATATAAGCCATGAAATTCAAATCCCAGAAGTAACTGGTTGATTTAAATTACTCAAACTAATCAACACCTAAAAGATTTTGAAAGGTGATATTGGTTGTCTATGTTGACGATATGGTAGTAACTGGTAGTGCCGAAGCTGGTATTGAAGAGACGGAGGCCGTCCTCCAGAAGGTGTTTGTTAGTAAATACCTTGGTTAGATCCGATATTTTTTAGGCATATAAGATATACACACTACAAAGGGGTTACAAATATCACAACAGAAAACGGTCTGGACATCCTTACAGAGGCTGGTTTGCTTTGATGCAAACCATCTGGCATATCTGCAGAGGGCGGAAGCATACCATCTCTCATGATCCAGAGTTTGAGGATCCTACGCAATACAGAAGCCATGTAGATAAACTGCTATACCTTACTATCAGCAAGCATATCATATGTTGCCAACAGAGCGAGCCAACACATGGAGAAATCTTGTTATAATCATTGGCAAGAGGTTCTTTTGATACTTCACTATTTGATCTCCAGGCTGTGGTCTCTTCTACAAAACCAACGACCACTAACATCACTACTCATGCAGATGTAGATTATGCTAGTTATATTGAAGACATGCGATTTGCCACTAGCTATAAAATGTTCATTAGAGGGAACCTTGTTACCTGGCTTAATAATAATTAGACTGTTCTGTCTAGGTTTAGTGCATAAGCAAAATATAGGTCTGTTCATTTGTGTCGTGACACCAAATTCACCACCTATATTGCCACCAATCCAGTCATTCATGAATAGACCAAACTTATTGAAGTTGACTGTCATTATTTTATTCGAGATGCAGTACGAGGTCAATACTGCACATATATCTACTGATCTTTGGCTTGTAGATATTCTCACAATGGCAATTGCTAAAAGACATGTTTCTTGGTTTATTTTCAAGTTGGGCATGATTGATAAATATACTCCAACATGAGTGATGAGAGGGAACATTAGAGTTATTATTTATGCTCTCAGGGGTATCTATGAAATTTTCCTTTGTTACGCTCTCTAGGGTTTCACTCTATATAGGAAACCCTAGATCTTTGGAATAAACCAAGCAATTCATTCTCTCTATTCTTCTCCATAAGTGAATTTTGAATATATCTATTTGTGAAGATTTTAATCTGTATGGGGTACTATAAACCCTTTAGAGTTAGTATATTTAATTATCCTCTAAATCTTCCTCTGGAGTATCCTATGTATTATTCTTCTCTCTCCATAAATAGTGAAACTGATTGTCGCCACTCAAAGACATGATCCGGTTACGGGTGAACATTGTAAACCCGTGTGTTTATGTATCACTTTATTGATTGTGTTTGTGCGTGTTTGCTTCCGCTACTTGTATCGATGTGGATGTTGTTATCACAATGGAGTAAACCTTTGCTCTTGCCATTTATGTAAATACCTAATAACGATGATGCATGAGATTGTTCCTAGGCATTCAACTATATAAGACCCTATGTAAATACCTAATAGGGATGATGCATGAGATTGTTCCTAGGCATTCAACTATATAAGACCTTTTGATTTCGTGGAACCTTCAACTCAGATATGCTTAGCACATGATAGAGATAAGCTGAGAAAAACTTCAATGAACCCAATATGTTCCTCTCTCTGCAAAATGGGATTACATTCACAATGCACTAATTGAAATCCCGCCCTACTCTGCACGACTGCGGTTGTGATAAAAATATATAAGGAATAATAATATGGCATATTTTGACAAAATTATGACTTTGTATATTAGAAATTGCTTGTGTCCATGTTGTTTGATTACTAATTTATAGATTTCATGAGAAATTATAAGAATTAATGGTAAGATTTTAATATATGTGTGTATAATCTTCTTTCTAAAATTATTAGAAGACGTGCATTTTTTTATTTATCTGCTATTCTAATGTATCCAATATACTGTTTTCATCCAGTTTTACCAATGAAACAAAGATCTTGTAACATCCATAACATATTTTTCTATGTTTAAACTATATTTAAGAAAAATAAATATAAGAAATCGTGTAACAAAATTATATGAATATATGGAATCCTATAATCAGATATGCACATATTGATTCGAAATATTGATCAGAATTTTTAAGTTAATAATACACTACAACAAAATGAGATTATATTGATGATTTTTTGCAATACATCACTATTTCTTATTTGTTAAATATATAATGATGAACTTTCACTGCGTAATAATTATGTATATTTGAAATATGCACCCGGATGCATGTAATTTTACATGCACCGGGGTCTATATCTTCCACGTTTTTTACTTTTTTTTGAAAATTATCACCGTGTATATTCATCTATTTATCCCTCCATTATGGCATTCGAATTTCGTCAGAAACAGAGACTCCCATGCCCTCCATCTAGAACGGGTAATTTTAACGGTCTTAGAATTGCTGTAATGGACTTGTTCTAGATGGAGGGCATATGAGTCTCTGTTTCTGACGAAATTCGAATGACATAATTGAGGGATATATAGATGAATATAAATGTGATATTTTCCAAAAAAAGTAAAAAAACGTGGAAGATATAGACCCCGGTGCATGTAAAATTAGATGCACATGGGTGCATGCTCCCCAAACCCTTTTTGAAATTAGCAACTAATGTCATTTCTACTGCTATATTTTTGGTAACAATGCATGTAACAATACGTATCCATTGCTATTTTTCAAAAATTTAACTAATCATTGCTATGTAGCAATGAAACTTTTATCTCATTAACTGGGGTCAGCTGCATATAATATATTAGTTGTAAACATACCAATTTTGGATCATATCTTATCTTAGATATTATAAAAAATAAAATGAGACACCAAATCTAAGAACATAAACTTTGAGTGGAATGTTGCATAAACTTCTGGATAAAGTTTTTCTGGGATATGCCAACCTATACTTAAATTTGTCATATTAAAAGAGGAAATAACATACATGATTAAGCTGATTGTAAGCTGATTTGTGGGAATGATGCACGTCTGAGCTGAACTTCCTGATTTTTGTACACTCGCCAAAGGGTGAAAGAAGTATATGCAATATGAATGACATATATATGTGACATCAATCGTTGAGAAGGGAAATCTAGTAAATAATATGACTCATTAACTGACATTTACTTAACGGCTGGGCACACCCTAACTGACATTTGCATTTGGCAAATATGCAAGACATAAGCACTAAAATAAAAGTAATAGCTAAGAAAAGAGATGGATTCTATCTTACAGCTATAAGAACAATGAAAGTAGAAAGTAACATATGGGAGGAAACACATAAGTTGGGAAAAAATACAGACGTAAAAATTCAGCAATTTTTTTGAAGTCACCAAAAAAGGGGGACACACTCAGCGGTTTTCACCCCAATATATTAGACAAAGTGAAAAGAAAACGGGTGTACAACAACAAGAGGGAAAAGAAACTGTACAAAGAGGCAACAAAGCCTCCACCAAGCCCAAAAGCAAAAGGTGAGACCTAAATTGCGCCCCACTCCACCAGTCTCGCGCTGTGATTAAGCACGTTCTCCTTGTAAAAGCGTTGGCTTGAGAAGATGGCCTCATTTCGCCCAAGCCAAGTCGCCCAGAGTCTCGCCACGGGAATCAAGAGCTCTTTTCTTTCCCTGTTTCCGTTACGAACCAAGGAGTCGCAGAATGCCTCCATGTCATCCGTTCTCACCCAATCCAAAACAAAATCCTCCCACACCCCTCTTACCGTGGGGCATTCGAAGAATAAGTGCTTTAAGGATTCCACCGCCGAATCGTAGAGCCCACAGAGGTTGGAGACATTGGCCAATAATCTAGCGTAGCGATCTCTCGTCAATAACCTTCTCCTGCGAAAAATCCACAAGAAAAAGCCAAGGCGCTCAGGTAACCTCAGCCCCCAGAAGAACCAACAATCCCGCATCAAGAAGTCCGAGCGTACCCGCGGTGTAAGAGCCAGCACCCCATAGGCCTTGCGTGTCGAGAAGAGGCCGTCCCTCCAGTCCCAGTGGTCCCGCCCATCGGATGGTCTACCAGCAGCATCGAGGGCGTCGAGAAGGGAAAGAAAGTCCTCAAGCCTTTGATCCGAGAAGTTCACCACGAAGCGCGGACACCAACACCCATCCGCCCAACAATAGGCGACAGAGGCATCCTTGTCAGCCGCCAGCGCAAACAAACGCGGGAAACGAACACTCAATGGATCCCCTCCCAACCAATTGTCTTTCCAGAAAATAAATGACTCTCCATTCCCCAGCACCGGCTTAAACAGCGATCTATGCCTTTCGAACACCTTCTGCACCCCACGCCAAAACGGTGTACGAGCACCAACCACCTGCTCCTCCCCCGCACTGCCCACCCCATGGATCTCCCGCAAAATATCTTTAAAGAATGTTCCACCCTGGCCCAAGACCCTGCTCGCCCACTTGAGAAAGAAGGCATCATTAACAATCTTCAAACGCCTCACGCCCAAACCCCCTTCCTGCTTCCTCCTGGACACCTCATCCCACGCCACAAGGTGAATCCCAACCCCCAACTCCCCATTTCTTCCCCACAGAAACCTACGCATACAACTTTTGTTGGAAAACGTGAATGAGTTGTTTATTCCATAGCCCTAGGCTCTCTTATATAGGGGAGTAGCCTATGGGTAAATTACATAGAGAGGATAACAAGAGAAATAAAATAGCAAAGAGGTACAATAACTCAACGTGCGTCAACACTCCCCCTCAAGATGGAGCATAGATGTCAATCATGCTCAGCTTGGAAGCACACTTCTGAAATGGGCCACGTAATAATGCCTTGGTAAAAATGTCTGCCGTCTGGTTCTCTGAAGTAACGTGGGATGTGGTAATAAATCCTTTCTGGATCATATCACGTATGAAGTGACAATCCACTTCAATATGCTTGGTCCGCTCATGAAATGCAGGATTATTAGCAATGAACAAAGCAGCCTGATTATCACACTCCAAGTTCATAGGAAGTGGTATATCTAAGCATAGATCTGTCAGCACTGCTTTCACCCACATCATCTCTGTAGTAGCCTGGGCCATAGCCCTATATTCGGATTCAGCACTGGATCTAGCTACCACAGTTTGCTTCTTGCTCCTCCATGAGACTAGGGCATCTCCGACATAGACAGCGTACCCTGAGGTGGACTTTCTATCCTTAGGACATCCTGCATAGTCTGCATCTGCGCATGCATAGACAGAAATCCCCTTTCCTTTCTTAAACAGCATACCTTTACCTGGAGAAGATTTGAGGTATCTAAGTATCATGTGTATTGCATCCATATGCACCTGGCGTGGCTGCTCCATGAACTGGCTCACACGGCTCACTGCAAATAATATATCTGGCCTAGTGATGGTAACATATAGCAGTTTCCCTACCAGTTCTCTGTATCTTCTCCTGTCAACCTCCTCTGTGTCATCATCATACATCTTCATGCTAGGGTCCATAGGTGTCGTAGCAGGTCGACACCCTAGCATACCTGTCTCACTTAGTAGATCTGTGACATACTTCCTCTGTGACATGACTAGTCCATACGGATTTCTAGCAAACTCCAGCCCCAGAAAATATCTAAGGACTCCCAGGTCCTTGATGACAAACTCGGTTCCTAGCCTTTCCTTTGCCTGCTTAATGCCCTGGTCATCATCACCTGTAATCAAGATATCGTCAACATAAACCATGATTACAACAGTACCTCTTGCCGTTTTCTGTACAAACAAGGAATGATCAGCATTTGAACGTTTGTATCCTTGTTTCTCAAAGAGGTCTGACAGCTTCTGGAACCACGCTCTGGGGCTCTGCTTAAGGCCATAGATAGCCTTATGTAATCGACAAACCTTGGAACACTCCCCCTCAACAGCAAAACCTGGTGGCTGTTGCATGTAGACCTCCTCCTGCAAATCGCCATACAGAAAGGCATTCTTCACATCCAGTTGATATAGGGGCCAGTCTTTAGTGACTGCAACTGATAAGAGGATCCGTAGAGTGGAATGACGAGCCACCGGGGAGAACGTGTCAAGGTAATCTACCCCATATGTCTGTGTGAATCCCCTTGCAACTAGGCGTGCCTTGTACCTGTCAATGGAGCCATCTGCATTATGTTTCACTGTAAACACCCACTTGCAACTCACCGGGTTGACATCTGGAGGTATAGTAACCAAGCTCCATGTTCCTCTGGACTGAAGTGCCGCCATCTCTTCCTCCATTGCTAGCCTCCATCGAGAATCCTGCAAGGCTTCATGGTGATTCCTTGGAATATCTGTAGCTGAAAGTGCCAACGCAAACGTCTTGAAAGGTCCAGATAGCCTCTCAAACGACACCACTGCTGAAACTGGATACTGGACACAGCTTCTCTTTGACTTGCGTAGAGCGATTGGAACATTTAGGTCCTCTGTGGTATCAGCATGCTCCTGTGATACATCCTGCTGAGTAATGTCGTCAGATTCATCAACATTAATATTTTCATTACATACCATAGGCGAGCTAGTTGACTGGTCAGGACCATGAGCTTGATTCGGCCTTCGGGTGTAATGAAATGGTAATGGAGGTACTATTGATGGCATTAGTGGTGGTGGTGATGGCGGTGGTGGTGATGGTGATGATGGTGGTGATGGTGGTGGTTGAGATGTTGGTGGTGCCATGAACACAGTATCAGGGGATATAGATTGTGGCTGCATGTTCCCAGATTCTGAGAAGTACATGATGGATTCAAAGAATGTAACATCTGCGCTGATCACATACCGCCGACGCAGAGGGTCAAAACACTTGTACCCCTTTTGAGTTCTGGAGTACCCCACAAAGACACACTTGACAGCCCTAGGAGAGAGCTTGTCAGAACCGGGTGACAACTGATGGACAAATGCAACTGACCCAAACACACGAGGGGTAAGAGTGAACAGATCCTTGTTAGGATAAACAAGTGAGAAGGGGATCTGTTCATTCAAGACGGACGAGGGCATACGGTTTATAAGATAACATGCAGTAAGGACTGCATCACCCCAGTAGGAATACAGAACATGACTCTGAATGAGAAGAGACCTTGTGACATCAAGAAGGTGACGGTGTTTTCTTTCTGCAACCCCATTCTGTTGGGACGTATGGGCACAGGATGTTTGGTGAACAATTCCCTTAGAAGAGTAGTAGTTGGCTAGATTATTGGTGCACAATTCTAAGGCATTGTCACTTCTCAAAAATTTGACAGTTGTAGAGAAGACATTCTGAATCTCATTTAGAAATTGAATAATAATATTTCCAGCTTCAGACTTATTTTTCATTAAAAATACCCATGATGCTCTAGAGAAATCATCCACAAAAACAATATAATACCTGTGTCCCTGAAGATCGGGAACACGACTTGGACCCCAGACATCAACATGAAACAACTCAAATTTGGAGTTACTACTCCGACCTTGACCACTGGGAAACGATGACCTGTGATGTTTTCCCAACTGACACGCCTCACACTGGATAGGTGTGTGAGAAAGACTATAAGGTAAGACACGACACAACTTCTGAAGCGGGAGGTGACCAAGACGCAGATGCCACAGGAGAGGAGATACTTGTCCCGCGGGAGAAGAGGTGATTCCAGCAAATGGGGTCTGGTTCAGACGATAGAGGCCTCCTTGCTCATAGCCATGACCAATCACGTTGCCCGTACGGATGTCCTGAAAAATCAAAGAAGATGAATCAAAAATAGCTCGACATTGGAGATCCTTCGTAATCTGGCTGATTGACAATAGATTCATAGAAAAATGCGGTGCATGTAAAACATTCTTGAGCTGCATAGATGATGTCAATCTAATCTCCCCCTGACCCATGATGGGGGAATCAGTGCCATTGGCAATCACTACTGTTCGTCCTGGAGGAATCTGAGTATATCCTGAAAGTAGACTCTGGTCGCCACATAGATGATGTGTAGCGCCTGAGTCCATGATCCATGGCAATGTATCCGATCTACTACTATGTAGTGCAAGTGTACTACCTGGCGTACTCGTAGGGGCAGACGCAGAAGCAGAAGCAGCAACATCCGTATGACTCTCTGTCGTCGGTGCTGGGCCAGATGGTGGGATAATGCCCCTAAGGCGGGCAACCAGATCATCAAAACGCTGATCCAGAGAAGCAGGAGAAGGAGGCTCTATCTGCTCAGCGGCTCGTGCAGATGCAGGAAATCCATGCTTTGAATAGCATGTGTCTTCAGTATGGCCGACTCTGTGACAATATGAGCATGTTGGCCTAGTGCGGCCACCCCTTCCACGGGGAGTACGTCCACGACCCTGGTAATGAGAGCCACGGCCCCTGTTGGCTGCCATGGCTGAGGGATTCTGGCTAGTGGCTGCAGAAGGTACAGTGATCCTACTCAACCTATGAAAGGCCTCCTCCATGGGAGGAATAGTTGAGTCCGCCAGAATCTGTGAACGAGCAGCCTCATACTCTGGGTCGAGTGCTGCGAGAAACACACCCACCATCGTTGCGTTTCTATATGTCTTTTGCTGCTCTGGCGTGGCGGTAAGCGGCATGAAGCTATGAAGCTTCTCAAACATTCCTCTCAAAGATGTGTAGAGAGAATGTAACGGGCGACCATTCTGCTTTATTGTGAATATATCATGTTGTAGTTGCAGAATTTTTGTCTCATTCTTCGCCTGAGAATATGTTGATGCCAGAATATCCCACATGTCTTTGGCTGTGGGTTGATGTAGAATATCATTGGCAATTTCAATAGCCAATGTGCCAGACAGCCACACCTTGGCATATGCGTCATCTGCCTCCCATGAGGCATGAACTCCAGTCTTCTCTGCAGGCTCGGGCTCTGTGAGAATATGCTTCTTGCCCGTGGACTTCATCATACTCATGAACTGCATTGCCCACAGTTCATAGTTCGTGCCATCCATCTTGACAATGGGCGCTGGACCACGAAATGCGCCCATAGATGGGATGTCAGCCTTGCTTTCTGACATACTGGAAACGAAAGACTGGAGCAACTGAGAGAAAATAATCTTCGTCTACAATGACATAGACGGGATTAGTTGCGTGTGTAGACTTCAAGCAACTAACCCCATGTAGAACCGGCTGTGTGCCCTAGGGTTTTGGGACTTAGGGCACGTAGGCACGTGCAAAGAGCACGCGCGCACGCACCTGGAGGATCACGCGTGCAGACGCACAGGAGCAGTGCGCACACGAGGCGATGCCCGCAGGCGCAAGAGGCGATCAGAGAAGATCGCCGATCGACGGCGATGTGCGCACAGCGCCGGCGATGCGCGAGATATGCGCACAGCCGATGCGCGCACAGCCGATGCGCGCACAGGCGCGAGCAGCGATCGGAGAGGAGGCGGCGCCGATTCGAGAGAGAGGGAGAAGGCGGCGCCGATTCGAGAGAGAGAGAGAGGCCGGCGGGTGGGGTGTTAGGTTTAGGGTTTCGAGAACTCCGGTCTAGGACCGTCGCTCTGATACCATGTTGGAAAACGTGAATGAGTTGTTTATTCCATAGCCCTAGGCTCTCTTATATAGGGGAGTAGCCTATGGGTAAATTACATAGAGAGGATAACAAGAGAAATAAAATAGCAAAGAGGTACAATAACTCAACGTGCGTCAACAACTTTCAATACGCCTGCGGATCCCAACCGGCGTACGACGATTCGACAAGAAGAACACCGTGATAGAGGATAGCACCGCTTTGAGAAGAACAAGCCGGCCCCCCTTTGATATAAGGGCCGCACGCCACCCAGCAAGGCACGCCTCCACCCTTTCGACTATCGGAAGCCAATCCCGAAGCTTGGCCCTCCCAACCACCAGCGGAAGACCAAGGTACCCAATAGGAAGCTCGCCCGAAGGATAACCCAGAATCCTGCCGCACTCGATCGCCAGCACCTCCGTCATTCCAAAAGGAATAACCTTGGATTTACTCCCATTCATAGCCAAACCCGACATCTCACTAAACAGATAAAAGGTCATCGCCATGCCAGAGACCTCAGAAGCGCCTCCCTCAATGAAGCAAATGGTGTCATCAGCAAATTGAATCAAGGGCACGGAAAGGTTCCCCTTAGAGAAGCCCTTCGAAAGCCCGGCATCAATGACCCGGCCAACCATACGAGCCAAGACATCAGCCGCCACGACAAACAGGAGAGGGGACAGGGGGCACCCCTGGCATAGCCCCCTCCTCGGCTGGAAGAAGCCCCCCTCCATCCGACCGTTAATCAAAACAGAGAAGGACACAGTTGTCATGCACCGCCGCATCCAAGAAATCCAAAGCTCAGGGAAACCACGTCTTCTCAGAACCGACTACAAGAAGCTCCACTCAAGGCTGTCATACTCTTTGGCAAAATCGATTTCCAAAGCACTCCCTGCTTCCCAGCGCTCTTCCAATCCTCAATCAACTCCGAGGCCACTGCGATGCAATCAGAAATCTGCCTGCCCCGAATAAATGCGGCATGGATCGAAGAAACAACCGATCCAAGGATCTGAGCGAGCCTTTGAGCCAACACCTTGGCCACAATTAGATATATGGCGTTAGACATCGAGATTGGACGGAAATCCCTAATATTCTCGGCCGCGGTGGATTTAGGAATAAGCAGCAAGATGGCCCTATTAATCCGATCGAACCCCTCATTTCCACTGCAGAACTCGGTCACAACCTCAAAAACATCCTCGCCCACCACTTCCCAGAAATCGCGATAGAATGCCACTGAGAAGCCATCAAGGCCCGGGGACCCATCGTCATTTAACTCCCACACGGCCGCTTTAGTTTCCTCCAGGGAGATCTGCCTAGTCAACATCTCACAATCTGTCACTGAAACGGATGGAGCCCCAATCCCCAGCCAGCGCTAAGTCCTTGGGGATCGCCTCGCCATGAAGCTCTTGAAGTACTCACCAATTACACGCCCCATTTCTCTGTCCCCCACAAAAGTCGCCCCATTAATGGAAATAGACCGAAGCGCATTTATACGCTTCTTTCCGCTAGCCACACGGTGAAAGAAAGCCGTGTTAGCGTCACCTTGTTTGATCCATTTCACCCTCGATCGCTGCCTCCATTCAGAAGCCCGCTTCTTGTCCTCCGCCGTAACACGCTCCTGCACAAGAGCACGTTCACGAAGCTCATCAGGCAACAACTCTCTCTCATTCTCCAACACATCGAACCGAGCAATAACAGCCTCAGCCTCAACCCTGTCCGCGACTCGCGCCAACCTCGACTCCCTCTTGAAAAGAGCCAGCTTCTTCCAGAGGGAAATAAGTTTCTGATTCAATCTGGAAGCCGCAGACCCCACAAAATGCGACTGGGCCTAGTGCCCCGTCACGATATCCTTGAAGCTCGCCTCATGAATCCAGCACCTCTCGTATCTAAAGAGGCCCCTCAACAAAGGGACCTCGCCAGAGTCCCAAAGAATTGGCGAATGGTTCGAAAAAGAGCGGGGCCTAGAGGAAACCGAGCAACAAGGGAACATCTCCATCATCTTCTCGGAAGCCAAAAAACGATCAATCCTAGAACGGGAATTATTATTCCTCCAAGTGTAAATAGTATCACTTGCCACGAGATTCTCTAAGGCCAGAGAGTCCACCACCTCCGCAAACATGAGAGAGCCCGGGTCCCGGCCACCCCTCGATCGGGGATGATCCGACGTATGGAGCGTAATGTTAAAATCTCCCCCAATGAGCCAAGGAAACCGCTCAAAAGCAGAGCTTGCAGCACGCAAATCCTCCCAAAGCTCGTTCCTCTTCAAGTGACAGCAGGGCCCGTAGATGCAGGAAAAGGCGATCGACAATGCATTGGTTTCTCTCACCAGCACAACAGATAGCATATGCCTCCCCACAAGCATTGAACTGAATGAAAAATTCGCCGAACGCCACGCAATTAACAAACCCACTGCCGCCCCGTCCACATCCACCGCTCTAAACTCATCCAGAGCACCCTCCCCAAAGGAACGCCAAAGAATATCGTCAATCCCCCTCAATTTCAATTCTTGAATTAGAACAATATCACAACCCCACTCATATACTCTAGAGCCCAACGCCCTTCTCTTATTAGCCTCCCCTAGCCCCTCACATTCCAGGAGAGAATCTTCATTAATAGAAATTCTTATTAAATATAACGATAATAAATCAATTCATGTTAATAAGGCATCGGCATCATAATCGAAGCAATAACTACTTATAACGAGGAAACACTAAATCACTCTTTACGTCTTTAACATAGATCTTTGGTTGATAGAAATCCAAACAAAAAATAATGTAGGATATTACACCAATGTAAATTCACCATAATATTTATCTACATATTGCAACGTATAATATACTGTTATATTTATATACATCACAGTAAATTAACGTTGTCAAACAAAAAAGAGGGCAAGTGCATGGTATGAAGGGAAATGATCCTCCGTTCCTTGCGCAATCACCTATAATTGATTTCCAGCATGGTCCTTCAAGATGCCATTCCATGGGGAAGAGAGCACTTTCTTTTCATTAATCATTTGTATGTGTTGTCGACATACATATCCAACTTCGTGATTGAGGCAAGATGGAAAATCCTTAACCGTCCAAAAGTTGATACCTCAAATGTTTCATCAAATGTCAATGCTAAGAAGATGATTCGGATTATGGTTTCCATTTTCCAACAATTCCTGTTTGTTTCAGTTACATGTTCATGATTTCAGGATCAATTTTTTTTGCGATAAACATCTTTTGATTAAAAACTATTTCGTTAAAATATAGGGATGGCAACTACTCTCAAAGTATTGATCATTTTTCCCATAAAAAGAAAGGATCAAATTCCACTTGAAATAGTCCACGTAGTGAAGTAAAGTGCACAGGTTAGAGATTTGTCAAATGGCTCGATTAAATTTCCATGTGATTATACTAAGGAAGGCTTAGAAATAACTATTCCTAACGGCAGAAATAGTCTGGTGTCTAGAAGAATGTTTTTTTATGTACATGGTGGGGACCAAGGTAGGTAATATCAGTATTAGTATTAGTATCAGTATCGTGTATCGCCGATTTTGACCCGATTTTGTGAAGGAAATTGTCTTGAAAGGGCATATATCGCCATATCGACGATATATCGGTCACCTGTTGATACCAATATATCGCGATATGGCTTACCATGGCGGAGGCATAATGTAGATCTGTGCTTAATTGCTCAACCATCAACATAAGATTACGAATTTTCATGTGAGGCATAGGTGATTGATTTCTAAGGTCATGGAATCAAAGGATGGCTCAACAATTGAAACCACATTTCCTCACATTTCCTATATTAAATATTTCTTCAAAAGAATCACATGTTGATATCAAAGAGAGGACTAGAATTATAATTCCCATTAGAAATCAAGCCTGAATGGAGAAAATCTAACGTAATAGATATTGGCATGGGAAACTGGTGAATATAACCAACTTTGAGATCGAGGCAAGATGGAAAATCCTTACTAACTTTGAGATCGAAGCAAGATGGAAAATCCTTACTCGTTGAGAGGTCAACATACCTCAAAGAGGAGTTTGAAGCGAGACAAAGTCAGCCTCCTCTCTTTCTCGTCGACTTGTGATGATTGCATCACCGGTATAATTGTCATCGTTGAAGCTTATGCTTCTTGGCATTGTCGTGGGCCTTAGGGGTTCTAGATGTAATGACACAGAAGAGTATGTGACAGTGATGAAGGCGGAGGAAACAATTGATGGTATGAATTTTGTAGAGAGATGACTCCACAGGGGGAGGGGGAGGGGGGGGGGGAGAGGATGGCAGAGCTAATTTGGATGTTTATAAGAGATGTGTTCCTTTTTAACGGATGTTATGGATGTAATCATATAAAGATGTGGATGGTGTCTATGACGATGCTGGCGGTCATCGTCATCATGGTCTTTGACGATGATGATGTCCAAGAACTCAAAATGTGGCATAGCCCTGGCGGAAGTAGAACAATGTATCTACCACTGCCAAAGAAATTGTCAGCATCTTTGTCGCCGACCCGTGCAACTGCATCATAGACAAAGATGGAGGTGGTAGAAACCCTTTCCCTATATTGACAAAGGTGGTGGGTAAACATATTAAAATGTAAACTTGAGATAAATAGAATATAAGAAGACAAATTACCAAGCAAGCAACATGGCCATTTTACCTCCTAGATGATCCTAACCATCATGTTTCTCAACAAAACGACAACTATCGATTGCTTCTTACTTCACGACCGATGGTGACACGTAAGCAAGGCCTTAAATGTCGGTTTCGATCACCATTTCGGTATCGACCAAAACAGAATTTCGATGGAATTTCGGTGGAATTTTGACCGAAATTTCGGTCGTTTCGATCATTTTTTGTACTAGGATCCCCATATTTCGGTCGTTTCGGTCATTTCGGTCAAATTTCGATTTCGACTAGATATCGATATTCGACAGAAATTCGACCGAATTTCGTTGAAATTTGAGGCCATGCACGTAAGTTATTAATCGTGATCAACAATATGTTCAAGTAGCATTAATAAGGCCCCTCTCTTCTTTCTTCCTCATCATGGGTTTGACCTTATGGGTACCTCCATAAAGGCTTCGGGCTTCTGAGGATGAGTGAGAGGAGTCTAAGGGAGACTATTGCTGCCGCCATGGTGATGGGGTTTTGCCTCCTACAGACTCGAAGTTCACCATCATTGCGACTGATTGTGTTGCCGACATAGTGAGGAGGGGAGGGAGAGAAGGAGAGGCAGGAATGGGACAATGGAAGAGGGTATTGTTAACGCATACAATAATAGTAGTATCTGTACTTTTCTCTATTTTGTTTTTCTTCATAGTATGCTTTATGTAATTTACCCATAGGCTACTCTCCTATATAAGAGAGCCTAGGGTTCATGGAATAAACAAGTCATTCGTTTTTCCCAACATGGTATCAGAGCGACGGTCCTAGACCAGAGTTCTCGAAACCCTAACCCTAACCCGAAACCTAGTCAACCGTATGCCTTCGTCTGTCTTGAATGAACAGATTCCGTTCTCACTTATTCATCCTGACAAGGATCTGTTCACTCTCACTCCTCGTGTGTTTGGGTCGGTTGCGTTTGTCCATCAGTTGTCGTCGGGTACTGACAAGCTCTCTCCTAGGGCTGTCAAGTGTGTCTTTGTTGGGTACTCTAGAAATCAAAAGGGGTACAAGTGCTTTGATCCTCTGCGTCGGCGGTATATGATCAGTGCAGATGTTACATTTTTTTGAATCTGTTATGTATTTTTCAGCATCAGGAGACAAGCAGATTCCACCTATACCTTCTGATGCCATATACATGACACCACCACCACCTCAGATGCCATCACCAACACCACCACCACCACCACCACAGCAGCCTATCTCACCGTTCCCGTTCCATTATACCCGCAGGCTTCCTCCACTAGCTCATGGTCATGACTCATCCACTAGCTCGCCTATGGTATGTAATGAGAATATTAATGTTGATGGATCTGACGACATTTCTGAGCAGGTTGTGGTGCAGGAGCCAGATGAGCCTACAACTGATTTGGATATTCCCATTGCTTTACGGAAGTCGAAGAGGAGTTGTGCCAAATATCCATTATCAGCCTCTGTATCCTTTTGAGCGGCTATCTGGAGATTTTAGGTCGTTTGCTATGGCACTCTCAGCTATAGATATTCCACGGAATCATCGTGAGGCTCTGCAAGATAGTAGATGGCGGCTAGCAATGGAAGAAGAAATGACAACACTTCAGTCCAGAGGAACTTGGACTTTAGTTTCTATACCTCCAGATGTGAACCCAGTGAGCTGCAAGTGGGTATTCACAGTGAAGCAAAATGCAGATGACTCTATTGACAGGTACAAGGCGCGTCTGGTGGCGCGTGGCTTCACACAAACATACGGGGTGGATTATCTTGACACATTCTCGCCTGTGGCACGTCATTCCACTCTAAGGATCTTGTTGTCAGTTGCAGTTGCTCGAGACTGGCCGCTCCATCAGTTGGACGTGAAGAATGCATTCCTGTATGGAGATTTGCAGGAAGAGGTGTATATGCAACAACCACCTGGTTTTGCTGTTGAGGGGGAGTGCTCCAAGGTATGCAGGTTGCATAAGGCTATCTATGGCCTTAAGCAGAGCCCCAGAGCATGGTTTCAGAAGCTCTCGGATCTCTTCGAGAAACAAGGATACAAACGCTCCAATGCTAATCATTCCTTGTTTGTACAGAAAACCGCGAGAGGTATCATTGCCATTATGGTTTATGTTGATGACATCTTGATTACAGGAGATGATGAGCAGGGCATAAGGCAGGCGAAAGAAATGCTGGGTAGTGAATTTGTCACTAAGGATCTTGGGGTCCTTAGATACTTTCTGGGGCTTGAATTTGCTAGAAATTCATATGGGCTAGTTATGTCACAAAGGAAATATGTTACAGATCTGTTGAGTGAAACATGTATGCTTGAGTGTCGACCTGCTACGACACCAATGGATCCCAGCATGAAGCTTTATGAAGATAACACAGAGGAGGTGGACAGGAGAAGATATAGAGAAAGGCAAACTGTTGTATGTTACGATCACTAGACCAGATATATTATTTGCAGTGAGCCGTGTGAGCCAGTTCATGGAGCAACCACGCCAGGTGCATATGGATGCAATACATATGATTCTTAGATATCTCAAATCTTCTCCAGGTGCAGGTCTGCTATTCAAGAAAGGAAAGGGGATCTCTATCTCAGCATGTGCAGACGCAGACTATGCAGGATGTCCCAAGGATAGGAAGTCCACCTCAGGGTATGCTGTCTATGTTGGAGATGCCCTAGTCTCATGGAGAAGTAAGAAACAAACGGTGGTAGCTAGATCTAGTGCTGAATCCGAATATAGGGCTATGGCCCAGGCTACTACAGAGATGATGTGGGTGAAAGCTGTGCTTACAGGCCTATGTTTAGATGTACCACTTCCTATGAACTTGGAATGTGATAATCAGGCTGCCTTGTTTATTGCAAACAACCCAGCATTCCATGAGCGGACCAAGCATATTAAGGTGGATTGTCACTTCATACGTTATATGATTCAGAAAGGATTCATTGCTACATCTCATGTTACATCAGAGAATCAGACTGCGGACATATTCACCAAGGCATTGCTACGAGGTCCATTTCAGAAGTGTGCTTCCAAGCTGAGCATGATTGATATCTATGCTCCGTCTTGAGGGGGAGTGTTAACGCATACAATAATAGTAGTATCTGTACTTTTCTCTATTTTGTTTTTCTTCATAGTATGCTTTATGTAATTTACCCATAGGCTACTCTCCTATATAAGAGAGCCTAGGGTTCATGGAATAAACAAGTCATTCGTTTTTCCCAACAGGTATCAATAGATGATGTTGTTGAGACATGTACTTAAAGAAAAGAGGGTAAGAGAAACGTTAGGATTAGGCAATGTTCAGAAAGGCGGGTCAGGCTGCTGCATGAAGTCGCATATGCGTATTTAGTTACTCTACTGAACTACATATACATTATTCGATGTATATGCAGTTTTGGCGAGAATGCGACCACCTATTGGAAAGAACCCTCCCTTCATGCTTCAACATCTGTTAGCGCCCTTCAAGCTTCATCTATTACTGCTACTACTATGAAAAAATGAACGTTAATTTACTTAATTGTTGCTGAAAAATCGTAAATGTTAATTTATTTAGTGTCTTCAAGTAGTTGGGTTTATGTATTTATTTAATTTTATTTTACATCTTTCATGAAAAAAATATAAGGTGATTTGCTCTCTGCCATTCAATACTTTTCTCATTTGTTCATATATTCTGCAATAGTATTTTAAAATTTTCATAACCAGTTGACATCTTTAATAGTTAGTAAAAAGGAACTGGAATATGCTGATTCACAATTGAATTTCATTTAGTCAATTCTGGTAGGAATATAACAAGTATTAGTAACATGAATTGATTTATTATTGTTATATTTAATAAGAATTTTTATCTTGTGTAACCTCATAAAGGACATGTATGATAGGGCTTTATCTTGATGAAGGCGGACATGCATGATAGGGCTTTATCTTGTATAAGGACCGCGTTTAGGAAGACCGGCTATTTTGACATCAACATTGGTTTACATCAAGGTTCAGCTTTGAGTCCATTTCTTTTTACTTTGATTATGTTCGAGTTGACAAGTCACATTCATGATGAGTTACCTTGGTGCATGTTATTTGCTGATGATATTGTGTTGATTAACGAGACTAAAGATGGAGTAAATGAGAAGCTTGTTGTTTGGAGACATGAGTCGGAGACTAAAGGATTTCGTATAAGTAGGGCTAAGACGGAATATATGGAGTGTACCTTTTATGGAAGCAATGACGAAGGAATCGATGCGAAGATTAGCGATGATAACACTCATGTCGTACTAAAATGTCCATGCGTTATTTTTCGTCTTTGTTATTTTTTCAAAACACATATATCTAGTATTTGAATTAATTATTTTCTTTATTGTTTTCAAATTAAAATAATACAAACTGCATACTCTACATATACTGTGAAGGGCCGAGGTACGTCTCCCATTACGTCGTCGAAACCTTCTTGAGAGATAGAGAAAGAGAATGAGAGAAGTGGATCTAGGGATTGAGTCAGAAGGGGGCTCCCGATGTTGAGGTTCTGATGTTGTGTCTTTTCCCTCCATATGAGAGGTTTATATAGGGTGCAAGTCCTCACAGCGCCCGCCCCTTCCTTTACGCCCATCCGGTTAGGGTCTCGCGAGACCTAGCCTCGCACAACCACCTCATGTGTTTGGTCTAGATTTCTAATAGTTGCCCTCGAGAAAGGGAACTACATGATCTCTATAGTGATTTTAACTAATTCCGTCGTAGCCATACCATCCATATCGGTAAGATTCATTATTCATGAAAACCTCTTACTTGATTCATGTATTCCTGAGTCCCATTAAACCAACATGTTTAATGTTGGTGCTAGCTACTATTCCCTTTGTTAGAGATCGGCTAACATATCACTTATAGGTACATATGTTACCGCAATTTCTTATTTTGCCGCTATATCTTGTATATAGTGATATTGGATTTCAATGTGCTTTCCTTTACAACTATTAGTCCCACTATTGATCAAGCTTATTGCAGCTTAATTATTACAATACATTTCAATTGGTTCCTTGACCAATTCTTGGATTCAGTTTCCAGAAAGCATTTAATCCAAATCACATGAGTGATGATCATGTTACATGCAATATATTCTGCCTCATGTATATGTCTAGATACACATCCTTGTTTCTTTCTACACCAAGAAATAGTTACTCCACTAAACATGAAAAGGTAAGCCGATGTAGATTTCCTATCATCCACATCTCCGAAATCTGCATCGGAGTATCCTACTACTTCAAGTAGTTCGGCTTGATACACCTGTTTCAGATATACAGTTCCTTGCAGATATAGAAAAAATATTTTTACAGCTTCCCAATGTGCTGGTTTGGATTACCTTGATATCTACTAACTAAACTAATTGGATAAGCCAAGTCAGATGGAGTGCACATCATTGTACACATCAGGCTTGCCATCGCTTGTGCATACAGAATTTCTAAATGTTTCTTCCCCCTTTTACGACATTAACTCTTACTGAGTGTCTTTCCAATCACAAGTGGTGTAGGAGCTGGAGTGGTATTCTGCATTCTAAATCTCTTTAATACAATATGCAAATACTTTTTTTTGGGCAGGACTCAATGCTCTTAACTCTCTTTCTCTCTCTCTCTCTTGTAATTTGAATGCCTAGAACATAGGATTCTTCACCCATGTCTTTCATCTCAAATTCATTACTCATTTTTCCTTTAATTTCATTAACATACAATGACATAATAGTAGGCTTGCTCCCCTCTTCATGACATATGCACAGTTATCCAACTTATTTACAACAAATTTCAATTGTATAATTTTCTCATGAAATTTGAGATACCATTTTCGTGAAGATTGTTTTAAGCCATATAATGACTTTCTTAACTTATAAATCCTTTTCTCCTGACCTTCCACCTAAAATCTATTAGGTTGTCACATATATATCTCCTCTCTCAATTCCTCATTAAGGAAGGATATCTTCACATTCGTTTGGAATAATTCCAAGTTTATGTATGCGATTATAGCTAAGATTATCTAAATTGATGCAAACTCAACAACTGGAGAGCAGGCTTCCTGGAAGTCTATTCTGGCTTGTTGTTTATAGGCCTTGGCAACTAATCTTGATTTGTATTTATGGACAATACCATCAACTCGATACATTTTCTTGAGTACCCACTTACATCATATGGATTTCCTACCTTCTGACAAATCACATAACATACACTATTTCATTTAATTGAATTATACTCATCCCTCGTAGCGGCCGCCCATGATTCCGACTCATTTAAAGCAATTGCTTCATGCAAGGATATAAGCTCTATACAATCAACTACGTCCTTGTCTACGGTGTAACATGGCGTCTCACATCTATAGAAATGATAATCTTCCATCCATGCGGGTCGTGTTGTAGATCTCTTGTTGCTGATTATACTTGTGGGTTGTGTAGGTACAACCAATTACTCTGAAGGATCGCTATTGTTCATAGGTTCATTCTTAATGCGTGGATGATCAATGTTTTCTACTAAGTCATGTCTCATCTCTAAGTCATCTTTATTATCCCGTAGAATAATTAAAGGATCTTGTTCGTATAGAGAATATTATGAAGTTGATGTATCGATTATTATAGTTTTCCTTTTTATGTTAACCTCCTATGTAATTTACCCACGGACCTACTTTATATAAGAGAGCTTAGGGTTCTATGGAATAAACACATTAGCCTATTTTCATCCCACATGGTATCAGAGCCATGACAAAACCCTAACCCTAAACCCCTACCCCCGCCGCTCCCCCACCCCCTCCCCCCTGCCGCCACTCCCAGCCGCCCCGCAACCCAGTGCCGCCCCTCCCATCCCCCAGCGTTGCCCCTTCAGTCCCCCAGCGCCGCCGCCCCACCAACCCTCCCGCAGGGCCACCCAGCGCAACCACCTCCCGCCGTGCATCCCTCGCCGGCGGCCCTTTTTTCCCGTCGGCATCCCGCCAGTCCAGCCGGCGCCTCTTCTCTCGCCGGCCTCTTTATCGATGGATTTGAGTGCATAGGGTCTACATGTGCACTCAAATCCAACTCAGTTGATGTAGGCAATCATTTGTTGGTCTACGTATCCTAGTTCTTCATCTCCGCCGCCATGTCCGATAACAAGGTTGATATGCCCTCCATCGGCACTTTCAAAGGTCACGTGCCCATTGTCAAAATGGATGGGACAAACTATGAGCTCTGGGCGGTGCAGTTTATGAGCCTCATGAAGTCCAGTGGTAAGAAGCACATTCCTACGGAAGACGAACCGGTGGAGAAGACTGGGCGATATATGGTGTGTCGACTTCATAAGGCGATATATGGCCTTAAGCAGAGCCAGTGTTGCAGAAGACGTTATTCGGTATTTAGTCGGGAGGGGTCACTGAATAGAGAATAATCGGTATTCGGGCGACTATTCGGAATTATTCGGTTTTGTATTTTTTAATATAAAAATTATTTATAATACATATATTCTTATATTTTTAATACATATATGGTCATTATTTAACATGAATCCAAGATAAAAGTACCAATCAATATAATAGATATATAGAATTTGACATTTGTGGCAATACCATGGTAAAATGTAACTCATAAAAATTGAAAATTGAAAATAAAAAAATAAAAATATCAAAAGTCAAACTCCAGTCGGTCTAATAGTCGGGCCAGTCGGCCGAATAGTCGGCTGACTATTCGGTCGGGCCGACTATTGGCCGACTAGGAGTCTATTCAGTTGGGGACCCCCCCGCACCGCATAGTCGGACCGACTATTCGGGATAGTCGGCCGACTATTGCAACACTGAGCAGAGCCCAAGGGCGTGGTTCCAGAAGCTTTCCCATCTTATTGAACGACAGGGGTTCAAAAAGTCGAATGCGGATCACTCGCTGTTCATTAAGAGAACTTCTAGAGGTACTGTTGTAATCATGGTATATGTTGATGATATCCTTGTCACAGGAGATGATGCTCAGGGAATAGAGATGGCAAAATCTTTTTTAGACAGTCAGTTTGTCACAAAGGACCTTGGTACCCTGAGATATTTTCTAGGGATGGAGTTTGCAAGGAATGCACAGGGTCTTGTAATGACCCAATGGAAATATATTACAGACTTGCTGATTGAAACATGCATGGTTGGATGTAGGCCTTCGAGCACTCCCATGGATCCAAGCATGAAGCTATATGACAACGATACTGAAGAGGTCGACAAGAGAAGATATAGAGAGATGGTGGGTAAGCTTCTTTACATTACTATAACTCGACCTTATTGCCTTTGCAGTGAGTCGAGTGAGCCAATTCATGGAACATCCAAGACAGATACATATGGATGTCATATATGTGATACTAAGGTATCTAAAGTCTTCTCCTGGCTCAGGATTGCTATTTAGAAAGGACACAGATCTATCTATTTCGGCATGTATAGATGCATATTATGCAGGGTGTCCTAAGGATCACAAGTCTACTTCAGGCTTTGCAATTTTTGTAGGTAGCTCCCTCGTTTGTTGGAAAAGTAAGAAGCAAACTGTTGTGGCTAGATCTAGTGCTGAATCTGAATACAGGGTCATGTCACAAGCAAACACAGAGATGATGTGGGTTCGAGCTGTACTGGTAGACTTGCACATAGATGTGCCTTTACCCATGCTGCTGCAGTGCGATTATCAAGCCGCTTTATTCATTGGAAATAATCCAGCATTCCATGAAAGAACAAAACATATTGAGGTAGATTGCCACTACACGAGAGATACGATCCATAAGGGTCTGATTTCTATGTCACATGTGAGTTCAGAGGATCAGACTGCGGATATCTTCACCTAGCCATTACTCAGAGGACCATTTCAGAGATGCTCTTCCAAGCTGAGCATGATTGACATCTATGCTCCATCTTGAGGGGGAGTGTAGAGAATATTATGAGGTTGATCTATCGATTATTATATTTTTCCTTTTTATGTTAACCTCCTATGTAATTTACCCACCTATTCTATATAAGAGAGCCTAGGGTTCTATGGAATAAACACATTAGCATATTTTCATCCCACAGTTCCTTTAGTTCATACACATTCTCTTGATGATTTTCATGTAAGGTAACATCATGACTTTCTATCAGATCTTTAGATTCATGGAATAACCTAAAACATTTAGAAATGTTCACTATATCCAACAAATTTGCACTTTAATGTCGTGAAGTCTAGCTTGTCTCTTAGCTGACTCGGTATCAAGACATATGCAACACTCCCCATTTCCCTAGATGACCCAATTCATGTTTCCTACCATTCCAAATTTCATATAGTATTGATTTTACGAACTTGGTGGTAATCCTATTCTGTATGTACTTAGTTGTCTAAACAACTTCTCCCCAAATTTCTTTGAGAGAGCTTAGTGTAACAATATACACTATAGTGCATTCATCAGTGTTCTGTTCTTTCTTTCAGCTACACCGCTTTGTTATGGTGTATAATGCATCATACTCTGTCTACAAATGCCTGCTCAAATACAGTTCCCTTAAACTCCTTTGAGGTATATGCTCCGCCTTTATCAATTCTTAGGGTCTTATATGATTTTCCCAATTTTGTCTCTAATTCTATCTTGTATCTCTTCAATTTTTCAAAGGCCGCTGCTTTTCTTCCTAAGAGACATGCATAAAAGAACTTCGAGTGATCATCAATGAATGTTATGAAGTATCCATTATTTTTTTTGTGTACTGATACCCAATGGTCCATATATATATATATGAATGGATCAAGCTTAATAACTCATTTGACCAGATTCCCATTGAGAATGGTTTTCTCGTCATTGTGCCCACTTAATGGTCTAGTGGTAGTACATTGTGTCTACCACACAAAAGATCAGGGTTCAAATTCCACTCTTGCAGGGGTTGCGTTAGGTAGTCGATGGTCAGTGTAAAAAATAGATAAATCTTTCAACATTGATTTGAGCAAGAATCCATGTAGCCGACCCTACTTATAGTGGGAGAAGGCTTAGTACATTTTTTTATCGGTCAGATAATGTTCATAGGGCAATGTCCTTGCACCCGTAATCTTTGGCATTCAAATTTAATTATTTGATCTATTTTTGAGCCTCATGTGTCATAAATCAAGCCCAGATAAATAGCACAGGGAGTACTCGGAAAACATATTCATTGATTCATCAGAACTTATTACATGAAGACAAAATAGTTCATGCTTGGTTACAAACTTTACCGTGGATAGAATTTTTATACTTTCCTATAGATACACATTTATTATAGAAGCGAACTTCAAAATCTTTCTTGAGTAGAACTGGAGCATATATGAGATTCCAACGTATTCATGAATCATGTAGTACATGCTGAAGTACCATTATACTATCGCCAAGGTCAGGCTTGTATGTCCCAACACCTTTGACATCCAAGTAGGTGTTGTTTTCCATTAAGATCCCTTGTTCTCCTTTCTTTAGCTCCTTATAGTTCATTAGCCCTCTTGTGTCTTGGCCATGTGGTAAGTTGCACCAACGTCAATCCACCACCCATCACAATCCATAATGGAAGAGTTGCACTACACGACCATCGCGAATTCAATTTTCTTGCCTTTATTCTCTAACGCTTCAGAATTTCTTGGCTTCTTTTTATTGAGGCAACTGACTTTGAAATGACTATATACCGCAATTGTGGTGTGAGCTACTTGGGTATTTCCCACTTTTTTCCTTGAAATTTACTTTGGAGGGTCTTAGTCTTCTCTTCGCATGCACCACTTTTCTTTCTTTCTTCTTCTTCCTCGACCTTAAAGATCTCAATTTTAGATTTTTACTTTGAGAGGTCTCGCCAGCTATGCTGGTAGGTCCGACACACTCTTGATGTTGTCGTTCATCCTCAAAGAAGTGGCAACCATGTTGAATGACGGTGGAAAGCTTCTTAGAACTGTTTCTATTTTCATCCTCTTCGGAATCACACATTCAACAGTCGCTAGTTCCTTAACCATCATGATCATCTTATTCACATGATCGACGAAGCTTTTAGATTCCTTTATTATACACGAGTTGTACTTATGTAAAAGAAGTTGGACACTCATTTCGGACTTTAAGTGTTATTTCTCCTTCACCATAGTCCATAGTTCGTATGTTGATCTGCAGGTTTTGAAGATCCGAATTGGATTTAACTCCATGTCGGTCAGTATAAAGCTCCTAGCTATATTATCTGTTTTCTCCCACTGTTCATGAGATTTAATTTCTTGCATGGTTGAATCCTATGATAAGGTAGGGTCAGATTTGTCTATTATGGAGCATATACTTTCATGTAGAAGGCCAAAGTAGATCTTTCTATTCTACAATTCATAATTACTGCAGTTAAGGTACTCAATTTTTCCCACATCAGTAGCAATGATCTTGTTTGTATTTTTTATCTAATGAAATAAATGTAAGATTTGTATAAGATTTAGCAATTTAATGAAGGTACTTGATATGAGTAACTTTGACTAATAAGTTAGACTCTATGGTGCATGTAAATTAGCAATTAATAAGTCGATAAAAAACTTGATTAATGTTAACAAGGGTTAGATCTAAGCAATGGAAACTTCAACAGATTATAGTAATAAGCTACACGTTTTTTCAATGTCAACTTCACTTTTAAGTTGTTAAATCAAGATGAGTGTCTGCTTTAGTTAGGGATGAAAACAGATCGAATACAGATCGGATATACGTATTTCCATATCCATATTTGCTTCATGTCTATCGAATACGAATACGGATATGATTCGGATATGCATTAAGGAAATCATATCCTTAAAAATATGGATAGGAATTCAAGTAGGATATTTATCGAATCCGAATACGGAGCGAACTCGATTACGGATCGAATAAAGAGCCACCAAATATGAATCAAATAAAGAGTGAACTCAAATATGGATCCAATAAAAATGGAACTCGAGTACGGATCAAATAAAGACCACATATGAATACGAATTGAATTTTTTTTTATCAAAGTTCATAATGAAAATGGAAATGAAATATAAATAAGTTGCATCATGTTTGGTAAAATTGGAAAGCATTAAATACAAATACAATACACATTCTTAGTAAATATCAGTGGAATACCCCTACCTACTACCTAATAAAAGTATCTTCATTCAGTTCCTTTCCAAACTATGAAGCAGTCAAAATTAGGAATCCTTTAAGAATTGAGATTTCTGATCTAAATATAACTTAATGAATTCTTGGCCAATAGGAGCAGAGATGGGGGGTTAGTAAATCTTGTCGATAAGTTGCATCATGACAAAAGGGCATAAGCCCGAGATTGACCCAAGATAGATTTGAATGGAGGCAAAGAATCCATGTAGCCGACCCTCTTAATTGTGGAAAACGCTTTGTTGTTGTTGTGTATGACAAAAGGGATCGTCGAGGTGACACACGTTTTTGACCGGAAGCAAAAAGGGGACTTGATTTCGTAACTTTTGTTCATGCCATCCCCAAACAAACAAACGTTTATTAATATCATTAATATATTGTACTATATAATATATAATATGAATATAATAACGTGGGATTGTGGCTTATGTTACATTAACTAATATATAAAATAATATTAAATGTTGTATTCGGATACTCGGATCCGGATCTGGATATTCAAGCCATTACCATATCCGTATCCGTATCCGGACAATTTTTACAACCATATCCATATCGGATCTGTATAATATTCGGATACAGATATCGATATTCGATAATTTTTCGAATGCGATAAGCAGATATTCGGATATATCCGTATCCGTTTTCATCCCTAGTTCTAGTGCCAAATTGAACAGCAAAAAAACTTATAAAAAGGAATAGATTAATGGTTCACCCCCATTTCCTGGACTTCAAAAGAATGGTACTGACTAATGATATAAGGTGGTAAGTACAGACTCCCTTTACCTGCATTTTGTTAAGAAAAGCAGACACGTCAATCCCCTTTGGAATTAACAGAAAACGGACGGATTGAGTAAGTGGGGAAATATGCTGAAGAAGAAAAAAGTCTCTCTCTCTCTACAACAACAACAAAGCCTTTTCCCACAATTAAGTAGGGTCGGCTACGTGGATTCTTCGCCTCCATTCAGATCTATCTTGGGCCAATCCCGGGATTACATCCACAAAACTAAGATCCCTTCGTATGGTCTCCTTCCAACACTTCTTGGGCCGTCCTCGCCCTCTCTTAGCCGGCTCAACATCCCAACACTCGCATCTCCTAACTGGTGCATCAACTGATCTTCTTTGCAAATGTCCAAACCATCTTAAGCGGTTTTCTCGCATCTTATCCTCGATCGAAGTTACGCCAACTTTCTTTCTGATTGCATCATTCCGAATCCGATCTTTACGTGTGTGTTCACACATCCAGCTTAGCATTTTCATTTCCGCTACATTCATTCTCTGCACATGTCTATGGTTCACAGGCCAACATTCAGATCCATAAAGCATAGCAGGTCTCACGGCTGCTTTGTAAAACTTTCCTTTAATCTTTAAAGGAATTTTCTTATCACAGAGAACATCAGAGGCTCCTCTCCACTTTAGCCAGCCTGCATTTATTCTATTAGTAACATCTCCATCAATTTCTCCATCATGTTGCAGAATAGATCCCAGATATCTAAAGGAAACTCTCTTCTGAATGTTATCATCACCAATCTTCACCTCGATTCCTTCACCATTTCTTCCATCAAAGGTACACTCCATATATTCCGTCTTAGCCGTACTTATACGAAATCCTTTAGTCTCCAACTCATGTCTCCAGACCTCAAGCTTCTCATTTACTCCGTCTCTAGTCTCGTCAATTTACACAATATCATCAGCAAATAACATGTATTTGTCTCTTCTCCAACACTCTCCACAATATCTCTCGTGGGACAGAATCATAAGCCTTCTCCAAATCAATAAAGATCATGTGGAGGTTCTTCCTTTTAGCTCTATAAATCTCCATTGTTCTCCTCAGCAAATGGATGGCTTCAGTCGTTGAGCGATCTGGCATGAATCCGAATTGATTTTCTTTTACATTGGAAATTTGCCTCAACCTTCTTTCGATCACACGTTCCCAAATTTTCATAGTGTAACACATCAGCTTGATACCTCTATAATTTGAACAATTTTGAATGTCTCCTTTATTCTTATAAAGAGGCACTACGATACTCCTCCAATCTTCAGGCATTTTCTTGTTTCGTCAAATAACGTTGAATAGATTCGTAAGCCAAGTCAAACGACGCTCACCTAAAACTCTCCATACTTCTACAGGGATGTCATCCAGTCCTACATCTTTTCCAGGTCTCATAACCTTCAATGCCTCCTCTACTTCCTTTCTTTGTATCCGTCTATAGCATGCACGATTCAAGTAACTTACTACAAGCTAGATCACCCAAAGTGATATCTCTATTTCCTTCCCCAATGAAAAGTTTATGGTAGTACTGCTCCCATCTAGTCTTTATGTCCTTCTGAGTAACAAGCACACGACCGTCCTCGTCCTTAATGCATCTCACTTGAGAAAGGTCTTTGGTTTTTCTTTCTCTTGCTTTGGCTAACCTGAATATATCCTTTTGTCCCTCCTTGGAGTCGATATTTTTATACAAAACTTCATAAGATTTTGACTTAGCTTCGGTTACGGCCTTCTTTGCTTCCTTCTTCGCTATTTTGTAGTTTGTGACAGTTTCCTCTGTTTTATCCTGAGAAATAGCTTTAAAGCAAGCTCTTTTTATTTTTAGCTTCTCTTGCACCCCTTCACACCACCACCATGCCTCCTTTTGACATGGAGCTCCTCCCTTTGACTCGCCTAGCATCTCTTTAGCTACCTTTCGGATACAAGATGCTACTGCCTCCCATATCTCGTTTGCACTACCGATACAATCCCAAGATTAGTCTTCTAAAACCTTCTCCCTGAAGCTTGCTTGCTTCAGTGAAAGATTCCACCATCTAGTTCTAGTTATCTTAGAAACCCTACTTTTCTTTACCAACCCTTTCGTTTGTACATCCAAGACTAACAGACGATGTTGAGTTGTCAAACTCTCTCCTGGGATTACTTTGCAGTCTTTACGACACAACCTATCTCTTCTCTTCAACGCAAAGTAATCTATCTGTGTTCTAGTTGGCCCACTCTTATAAGTAATTAAATGTTCCTCCCTCTTCTTGAAGAGAGTGTTTGCTATGAAAAGATCATATGCCGTTGCAAAATCCAAGATGGCTTTCCCTCTTCATTTCTATCCCCAAAACCATGTCCTTCATGAACACTAGCATACCCTGAAGCATCTTTTCCCACATGTCCATTAAGATCTCCACTGATGTAAATCATCTCTCTTTGTGGGATTCCTTGTATACTAGTATCCAAATCCTCCCAAAAAGCTTGTTTAGTCCTTTCATCTAAACCAATTTGCGGTGCATAACCGAGATGATATTCAGAATTTCTTCTTCAAGCACTAATTTTAGCAAAATAATTCGATCCACGAATCTTTTCACCTCAACCTCACAATCCTTCAAATCCTTATGAACAACCACTCCAACACCGTTTCTACCCTTATCTTTACCTGAATACCAAAGTTTAAAGCCTGTCTTCTCAATCTCGCTTGCTTTCTCTCCAACCCATTTAGTCTCTTGAAGGCATAGTATATGAATCTTCTTTCTTTCCATAGTATCCACTATCTCCATCAACTTTCCAGTTAAAGTTCCAATATTCCAACTACCAATCCGTAACTTCCATTGTAATCTCTTTTGGACTAACTTCTTTACTCACATGCGTCCATTATGCGAGAACCCTTGTAATTTTGGACTGCATCCGGGCGGTGATGCAGCGGAACTAGCTTAATTACTCGCATGCGTTCCTCATGCGAGAACCCTTGCAAATCTTGAACTACATCCAGGCTGCGATGTAGCGGCCCTTGCCAATTTTTCATTGCATTCGGGCGATGCAACACGTCGCCAGTAGGGAACGCCCCAACGAAGTCTGTATGTTTGCTTAAATCCATGTTGAAAAGATCCGACTGTCATGAGGCAACTTCTCTCTCTCTGTAATTTACGAAAATTGAAAGGTGTTTCTTGCTACGTACACCCATTTTATACTGTGAGGATGGGGACAGGTTTCGGTTTCTAACCCTATCCTAGACTAAGAAGATTGCTTTTTTGAGAAATAATGGGATCAGACTCCGGCAGAGGCTCATCCAAAAAAATTAATTAATCGCTGGCTAAACAGATTGCAATTATTGCTTCAAGTGAGATCATGCCGTTCAGGAAGTGATTCAAGAGAAAGAGAAGGTTGGCTGCAGTCAAATCTTTGAATTATTTTTCAGCACCTAACTGTTTGAATGGAACCAAAAGCGCTATTTTACAAAAATATTCAAAGCACCAAATCAATGCTGTTGCTGCATTCATAAAAGTACTCGTGGAAATTAATTTGGGAATGCTTTATTATAGATGAGGTGTAAAACAAATAATGGTTTTTTATAATTTAACCTGGAAATAGGTAATCTAAGAGGAACTCTAATTTTTTTCTGCTTTTGATGCATTGCAGAGTGACTCTGAAATTCATGTGCACTGGAAAGGAGCTGCTGAGATAGTTTTGGCTTCTTGTACCAGCTGGCTTGATTTTGATGGTCTCGTGCAACCTTTAGATTCCAGTAAGGTAGTAATTCTTCATAATGCTACACTCAAATGGATTGATGTGAAAAATAGCATAGGTGAATATACCGACACTTGAAATGTTTTGGATTGTTAGATTCGTGCTTATCTTACAAAGTTTTATATTTTTTGCTCCGTGTCATCCTTGATATTTTGTGGTTTGCGTAGGTAACTAGACGAGAAAATTTCTCCTGAAATTGTTGGGTCCATCAATTTGTGTTGATGCTATTGCGCTAGTTTATGTTATAATTTTTCTAGCAGCTTCTTTCAAACATATTGTAATTACTTGCTGGAATTCGAATCATGATAATACCCTGCAAACCTCGAAACTTCTTCACTCTTACCCCCAACGGGCCTTGGATAAAATCCTTGATATCTTTGGAGGAACCTATTGAAGCATTTTCCTATAAGTCACTGTCCTGTTTAGAGTGAATGCCCTTTCTTTCTCTAGACTATCATCTGACGAGACCTTATTCTTGGCCTCTCCTTCTGCATGGATCTCTACATCTACGAATCTTTTGTTTGTGTTTCATCTTGCGACCCTATTGGCTCGTGCTTCTGCACCATCATTAACTAGGTTTCGTTGTTTAAGCCATACCTTCCCTTCACCTTCTCATTTATGCTCCCTTTCTCCCTCCCCTCCTTTCTTTCCTTCACATTCCTCCCATTGCATTTCTTCTTATTTGACGCACCACACACCTATGCATCATAGAATTGTGAATTAAGGCTGAAATAACGATTTTTTAAATAAGAGTTTGTCATTCATCCTATTAGAGTTTAATTAAATTAGGGTTATGATTAATTGTTAGTTTTGTTCAATATGAGTTCGTTGTAATTTGTTATTTATTTAAATAATGAGATTGCATGTGTTCTCAGATTTGTAAAGAGATTGTGAGAGTTAAATTAGGTTTTGTTCGAATATATATTTTTTTAAAATAATTTTACCATCCTAAATAAAGGGGATGGTAGTCATTGTGTGAGGGAGTGGATGTTAAGTGAAAAATTTGAGTTATCTCCTTTCTTCTTGTCATCTTTACGTTTCTACCCTGCGCATCTCCACGTTATTGCCACCCAAATCCTTCCCCGCGTATCTCTGCATTATTTCCACCCAAATCCTACACTACGGACACGTTCTCTTCTTCTCTCTTACCCTCTCTATTGTTCTCTCCACTTAAAGTTTGATTTGCACAACATAACAACACTTTGTATGACCATCCATAGATATATGCTACTCGCCCATGCATGTGTGTTTTCAAAAGGGATAGAGAGATTATTATGCCTTTTAAGATACTTTTGCATATCTCTTTGTTGTGTTTGCCTCGAATCCTAACCCATTTATACAACTTGATACACTGGAGAGTCTGTTGTATGATCTCTCCCTCATCGTTGGTTGCCTCAAAATGAGGACTTCATGACTCAATCAACGAGCTTAAGGGAGGGGGTTTAGAGTGGATCAAGTGGGCCCCCTCACTCGTAGGGGTTCGACAGAAATGCCTTTAGAACAATATTTATTTTTCGGGTCCTATTTGTATTTGGATTTGTGGATTCATCCATCTAGAAGGATCTGTTTGTACAAAAGTGTTCTATAATTTTTGTTTAAATAAATAATGTGAAAGAATTAATCAACAACAATAAGAACATGAAAATATTTGTAGAACCCTACTCCGTGAGGAGCACGATGAAACCACAGAAGAAGGCCTCTAATGTCAGATGTTATATTATAAATCTTTTAATGAATGCATGGAGTGTGGGGCTTCTTATATAGCCCCATAGACATATCATAATCCCACTTGTAGATGATGTAAGACCAAACAAAAGAGTATGGTAATTGGATCTTGAAGAGATCCAACCCATCTATTACATACTCTAACACTCTCCCTCAAATCGGAGCTGAGGAAGTTGGAGCTTGCAAGAAAAGAAAATATACAATGCATCTTCACTCGATACATCTGAGAGAGATGGGAGGAGACTCGCTTGGTGTAGGCACTGATGGGAGAAGTTTGCAATCATCCGAATGTGCTTGTGGTAGAGTCGCTATGATGACTAGGTCGTGCTTGGAGTAAAGTTGCTCTAGGAGAAGACACGCACAAAGAGTTACACTAGGAGGAGACTTGTGTGGAATTAGTCGATGCTCAGTGAAAACAATTGGTATGCGGTAGTAGTTTGTACTTTGTAGTATCGATTTTCATGTTATTAGTGGGAAATAGAAACTTGAGATGATCTCAAGTACAAAAGTTTGTTTGAGTAGTTGATGTCGATGTTGAACATCGAAAGCAGAGTCATCTTTTCTCATATGCTGATCTCGAGAGTTGGGCCTCTCCTATACTTGAACTTTGAGAATGACCTCTCCCATATCTTATGGGGATATGAAGTTGGTTCGCTTTTATAGGGACCCTAGAGAAGAGATCTCTTTATGATGAGCCACAAGTAGAAGATGATGAAGGTGATAGAAATCCTATAAATACATCTTACCTGTAAGAATGTACCCTATTCTGTCTTCCTTTCTCGCGTACTTGTCAGAATATAGACATAGATGACCAAGTTGGGAGAAACAATGAAGAATATGTATTTTTTCTTTTTTCTTGGCTTTTCCCTTTTTTAGCCATCGCTTTTTTCATAAGCCATACATATTTTTTTCTCGATTTTCCTTTTTTTAATTAGCCTTTTTTCTCTCGGTCCTCATTTTTTCTCGCAAACAATAAGAGCCTACTTGGAACCAAACTTCCTTGGACCTCTTTTTTTCTTCACATAATATAGTACTAGTCCACCTTTGGGCCCTAAAAAACTGCATTTTTTTCAAATAGAGCGTGTTTTCCGCCTCCCCTTTTTTATAATAGCAATTGACCCAATATTTTCAGAAAATAGGGTACGCCCCCACTCCGTTTTGTTTAAATGAAAATGGTGGTATAGAAGCTTCCCACGCGTTAGGGTTCTAGGAAAGGAACTCATTACAACCGCTTGGAGGTTGGTCCTAGCTGGGCGTCGCCTGGAAAGGAGCCCATAGCTTGGAGTGTTTGCCATGGAGATGGGAACTCGTTGAAGCGGGGATCCGTGCTGGAGTTGCAGTGGCTGTGTGCTTGTGATTGGAGGGGAAAGGACATCCTCTAGCTCGTCGTAGAAAGAGGCGGTCAGTTGTACTGAGAGAGGACATGGCTGGAGGTTGCCACTTTTGGGGATATACATACCAATCGTCATCATGCGATGTTGCCTGGAATTTCCGTGGAAATCATCTTCTTTGCCCGAGTAGGGTTTCGCTTCTATGGAGTCATTATCCTTGGAAATTGTCGGTAAGGAGCCCGTCTTCTTCAAATATGGAGTTATCACGCCTTTTGCTGGACAAGGAGAGTTCCAACACCCTTTTTCTCTTCGTATCTTCTGATTGTTTTGGAAGATTGATGACCTTTAGTCATGTTGGGAGAACCCATGTCCGAGGAGAGATGGCTGTGCATGAGTCTTCTCTGTGGGTGTTGTTGGAAATGCGAGCCCACAGCGAGCCATTATGCAATAAATGTTATTGCATATATCATTCCCTGATCTGAAATGAAGAATGAATAATTTGTATAATAGGTCCCTTAGTACAATTAGGGTTATGTACCATGGCCATCTTAATAATCATACAGCTGTTGATTCAACTATTGAATCATAGAGGCTGGTGCTTGGATGAATATCTAAAGAGTTAGATTGAGGACTCATCAAGCACTGTCAAATGATTATTAAGAGATGATCTCCAGCCTGAGTAGGAGATGGCAATCCTATCTCTGAAGGTTGATATCTGACCGACCTCTTGATGCAGGTCCTCTGCATAGGAATAGAGATTCGGAGGTGTCAGATTAGTTAGGTCAAAGAGTTGACTTAACGAGATCGAGATAACCAAAGTCCTATATCATATGCTGTCATGATATAGGCACGCATCCTCTGACCGGAGACAGATGTGTTACTATATGTCTGAGTGTGTACATTTGGCAGACCAATAGGTTGATGACCTAATCAAGGTCTATACACCGGCGCGCTGGTGTGCATATAAGGGCATATGAGTAATACGATCTCTCAAAGGGATCATACAGGTTCAGTTACTGAACCGGAAGACATGAGCTCACTCATGAGATATTGGGATGAATCAAATTCCATGCGCATGGTCGTCTCGCTTTGGAAGCTTGACTGAATTTGTAGGTTTGATATATACTTTTAGTATATGATCAAGACCTAGGTATGATATATGCTTTTGGAAAGTGTATGATCGATACCAACTCCCAATGATCGAATGAGAAACTTACTGATAAAACCATGAAGTAGACAGTATAAAGTTGATCCGATACTTCGGGTTTAGTCTGAGTCTTCCAGTATGCAGGATGTACAGGTATTGGGAATACCTGAGGGTGATTTGATCATAAACGATTGTATAACCATGACGCTTCCATTCCTAGGGAGTGATGAAACGGGTCTGGATTTTAGTAACTCCTCTCAGTAGAGAAGTGATCTGATCTTGGTCCAAGTGTTGGACATTGATCTGAATGTGATTCAGATACAATGAGAAGATTAGATTTACGGTCTTGATTTAATCAAGCATCTATGAGAGGCCCGCGATCTGGATTTGAGATATGATCTCAATATCCATGTCACTATACGTGGAACAATACAATCGCCCTGTCCTTATCTCCAAGTATCTGAGGAGAAATAGCATTGTTCTTAAATGGTTTAAGAACAATTCCATAAGATCTAAGCAAAGAGAATTTGATAATTAAATGTGATTTAATTATCATGATGTATGAGAAGTTGTCCAATATGATTAAATGTGATTTAATTATTTTGGATAAGAATAATGTGGATAGAAATATCCAATTATTCATAATATATTATAAATGTGATTTATAATGTATTAGAGAGAGTTAATTATAATTTATATGTGTTGATTAATTATGATGTGTATTGGATACACATTGTGTAATTAATTAACAATATGAATTACATGTTGTTTTGGGTTGTGAATATGATTCACAATTTTTCCATGGCAAGATTGCAATATTCTCAAAGATAATTGTGAATTTTTTTTGAAGAATAAAACCCAAATAAATTTGGTGCAAATAAATAAGAGAGATTTCATGGAGATATGCAATCTCATGGATTTCCATGAGATTGCAATCTCCATGCAATCTCATATACGGCACACCATTCCTATATGGAATGGGTGTGCGCCCACTTGGAAGGTACATGGAGATGAAATCTCCATGTGTCTTCTCTCCTTATTTGTTGGGTTGATTTAGGAATGAATTATATTTGATTTTGTCAAATATATTTTAACCTAAATTTGTTGTCTTTGACAACAACAATCTTAGCCATTGGATGAACATAAATCAATCTCATCCATTGATTTTATGTGTCCCATGGATTGAGATCCATGGATCCCAAAATCCTATAAATAGAGAGGCATACTTGGCTCTCTCTTGACACATGCTATTGTAGGACAAACTCTCTCTCTCTTTCTCATACACGACAGCCCTATCTCTCCCTCTCTTCTTGGTGGCCGTCCACCTTGGTGGAGAGAATCGTCGACGCCCGCGCCATCGTGCTGCCGCTTCGACTCTCTGCGGTTCTTTGTCTTCTTGGAGTGCTTCACTCATGAAGGAGACGTTTGATCTCGTGCGACGAGATCAGGAGCAACCGCGCTTGGATCAACTTGGATTGCGAGGACACCGCGACTCATCTCCGCGCTCGCAAGCCGTTACTCCGACGATCGGACTTGAGACAGGAGGTCTCTTTTCGTAGAGACTTGATCAACCACGCTTCAAGAGGTATTGCATTATACTTGCTGTGGTTATAGATGAAACGATTTGAGAATGGTTCTCGGATCATGTGGTTTCATCGGTTTAAAAAATTTTAAATTCCGTTGCACCGAACAACTAGTGCGACTAGTCGTTCTTCGTCGTATCCGATACGACGATCACGCTTCCGTGATGCGCTTGAAGGATAATTCCATATCCTTCAAGTGGTATCAGAGCCAGGTTGACGGTTTCGAATATGATTCGAAAAACCGAGGACGACTTGGGTTCGTTAAGGTCGCGAAAGATTTTATCGCATTTGATTTCGCAGATCTGTTTAGTAAATAAATTCGGCACTGTTTAAATTGTTTAAACACGAATTTAATACTTGGATTTTGTTCCCCATTAAATAAGGAAACCATAGGAACTGAGTTTACGTAAATCGGATTTCGTATGCTCTAGTTATGGTTGTTTTAATGGATATGTATGCACTGTTGCGGGAACAGAAGATTTTAACATGATTAAAGAATTAATTACTGTTATCATCTGCCTCGAAATGCGTGCAAATCCACTTAAGTTCTGTTCTAAATCAAGTTAGCAATCTATGAAAATTGAGTTTGCTTAATTTGGATTTAAATTGATTGAGATATGCAAATTTTAGTGAATAGGGGTCATTACTGAAATTGCATTCCTAATCTAGAACCAAGTGATTGTCAATTAGTGAAATTAATTGTTAATTTCGTGAAATAATCTTGAAAAATATTTGTGAAATATTGAAACATGATTATTTGCCTAATTGACTTGGCCCCAACCAATTGATTGATTAAGATGTGATCTAAATCATAATTGGAAACCACAATCTTTCAAACTTGATGCTTGAATAGGATTTGGGAATTTGTCTAGCAAGTTTCCTTATAATCAAAAATGTTTTGATTATTACTATATGGTACAATTTCGGTTGAAGAACCGATGATCATCTCAAGTACAAATTAATCAATTTGGCATTATCCTTTCCCGAGGCGGATATGGTGCCTAGTCGGAGAGCATTGGGGTTGCAGGTTGCGACGTATGTGGTCCGTCCCACTCTCGTCGGTACTGGCCATGACAGCGGGTAGGGTCGGGATAATGTCCGAGGGATTAAGATGTATTTTTCTAATTTTTAAAATTTGAATTAATACGTATTTTGAGATATTACCATATATATTCAAGTAAAATAATCAAGTTTGATTGATTGAATTGGATTGATAATTAATTTAATATGATTAAATTGATTATGTCCAATTGAAATACTCTAATATGATTAGAGCTAATAATTCCCTTGGAAGAATTAATTATGTGAATGTGATTCACGATAATTAATTAAAATTTGAATATGATATGGAGGATCACATAAGTGACATCCATGGTCTCCCGTCAAGGCGGAGGGTTCCGTCGCCAGGGATTGCATGTGGGAGACGCCTGTCCGAAGTGACAGCTCCTGTATGCAAGCGCATCTGGATCGGGCTCGTCGCTTCTCGAAAGAGTAAGGACGTATGCGTAGTGACCTTAGTATCGGGTCCTCATATTATTGGGGCGATATTATATTGCGCATAGCGAGTTGTATTCCTGTTGACGGTTGGTTCAATTAATGACGGGTCAACATTGCCTTAGAGGTGGTGGGCCCGGGTGTTAAAGACCAAATTGGGAGATGCAAGTTGGACTTGTAAGGCGGAATGTGTTCCCGCTTCTTTTTATCCGAGTTGTAGGTTCTCATATTATTGAGATGCAACAAAGATAAGGAAGGAGATCCCAGATCTTGCTTGAGATATAATGGTAAGTATATCTCTTACATTGAAAGTGATTAAGGGAATGAACTTTCAATGTTGACATGGCACGACAACTTTGATATAAAAATTCCTAAATCAAAGTAAAATATGTATATATAAATACATACATCTATGCAAATTTCTTATTTCAGATAATCCTTCATTAAAACCCACTCAATGATATACTCAATAATAACCAGTGAAATATCTTGGATTGGACTCATGATCCAGATATTGTACTTGCAAATGGACACATAATGGATGTGGTTGCAATGTGCAAGTTTCCTCATAATATTGAGGAATGACAATTAAATAGATAATAGGACTACAACCCTAGGGTTTGTATGTCTCTATAGTCTTGGTATCATCAAATGTACTTTGGAAGTGACATGTTGATGATGATCATAATTGTCATATAGTCCTTATAAAATCAATGAAGATTTTCTGGCATACATATGTGCTCTTGACATTTAATCATGGATGACATGGTTCTCTACATCATGTAGAATGGTAGCTCTATAAAGAGATGATGTATTCAAATTGTTTGAGTACCTACCTGAACCTATGTTTTAAGAGTTTAGATGGATGTGGATGATGAGTGTCATTATTCTACTATCTATACTCTAGTCATTCATGAAGATTCATAATATTCATATTGTATGAATTTAATGAAGCATGTATAAATGTTGAAAAACTCTTACTTTGAATTATTTTGAATTTAAAATAAGAGATCCTCTGTCTTGAGCAATGGTTGCTTATAGATAAAGGGAGCGCAATGGAAGCATGGGTTGGACCCAAGAAAGAAGGAAAGTCAAAGAGTTGACTGGACTTCTGTGACTTCCATATGACATCCAAAGAGTTGGATGAATGCCAATACTGCAATAAGTTGATGTGTTGATAGTATGACTATTAAGTCTGTCTAGAATCCTTAGAAAAGGACTCGGATGGAGCATCAGAATAATCTACATAAATCACTGATATTGACTTATTGAATAAGATAAAGTCAAATAATTGTATCTCAATCTTCTGATGACATTTGCAATGGGTTGCATATGTTTTAGAAGACTGGAAAATTTGATCTTAAAGGTTTATAGTTGTCCACGTGAATATTGATGCAATTGTTGCAACAATCTCTGTTGGATTAATAGATTTGTTAATTTCAGTGGGAGAGCCCTTAGTCGTAGAGAATGTCTCTGTGACCTAGATATAGGAATACACTCATTGTTTGTTTCTAAATGTTGGAAATAAACATGAATTCTGAGATAGAACTATCATAAAGAGTTATGATGAAGATATTTCAGATAGTAATGTAAAATCTAGTGGACTCCACATAAATTAGAAAAATTAATGAATGGTTCATTAACATTTCTGAATACTGAAATTAAACCTTAAGATCAATAGGAGGATGAAGATCATTTGACAATGATCTAGCATCAAGCCTTGGACATTTGTCTATTGATTTGATCAATAGAATAGTTAGAGATGAAACTTTAGAATCTCTAAAATTTCAAAACTTACATACTTATGAATATTGTCCAATACATCCTTCTTCGGGAATGGTGTAAGATGCCAAGGTATTCAGGATCTCATACATATTGATGTATGCGGATCATCTATATCATAGTAAACATTGTGGATATGTGATATCTATTGATGATTATGTATGATATGAGATTTCTTCTCTTCATCTAAGAAACCTTTGAAATGTTCAAAGATTTCGTAAATTTTGTTTGGAACCAAAGCCTGAAGGAAGATGAAAATGAATTTGGTCTAATCTAGGTAATCAATACCTATTAGATGAAGTCATAATATACCTTATGGAGAAAGGAATATCATTCCTATCTCAATCCTCCTAATACACCTTAACTCAATAGAGTTATAGGGAGATACAATTAGATCATGCGTGACATGATCTTATCAATGATGAATTTTAGCATAATTATCCCCTAGTTTCCAGGTATGTATGTGTAGTAGAGACTACAATGTATATCCTTAATAAGGTTCCATGTATGTTGGAATCTAGCACTTGAAAGTGCCGCTTCATTAGGAAAATAAAGGATGGTATTGGATACCTACTTTATGACCTTGAGATTCTAAGTATCTCATCTCTGAGAATATGATTCTTAGAGGTTGAGACTCTTGAGAATCAAGATGAAAATGAAGTGTAGGAACTCATTTAATCTTGAGAAGATAATGAGGCTCCTGAAATTGGAAACTTAAAGGATAATTAAAGATGAAACACTAATACCTCTTTAAATGAGTTTAAGGATGGATTCCATGTGTCAGAGAAATCTGACAATGATTTTTTTTAACTTCATGTGATGAAGCTTCTAAAGATCATAGCATGGATAGATGGATGTTAGCGATAAAAGTCTAATGTAGAATTCATATACAAGTGTTGTATATGGACCCTCGAGGATCCACCTACATGGATGAGACCTATAAAGGTGTAAATGGATCTTCAAGAGAAAGAGAACCTGATGAGAAGGTAGAGACCTTCAAAGCACGGTTCGTAGCCACAAACTACACACCGGAAGAGAAGACATTGCTTGCGATGAGACTTGCTCTTCGGTGACCATGCTTAAAACCATCAGAATATTGCTAACCTTAGCTACACAACTTGACTATTGCATCTTCAAGATGTAAATCAATATTGCATTCCTCTACGAATACCTCCTTGAGGATATTCACATGAAGTAGCCCCAGGGCTTCATAGTTGAGGAAAGCAAGGTGTGCAAGCTAAGGAATACATCTATGGACTCAAATAAGCTTCTTGAAGTTGGATCATAAGATTTGATGAAATTATAAATGTTATGATTTCAGATAGAATCTTGATGAACCATATGAAGCTTAGTGGGAGTGTTTTGTGTTCATCGTGCTAAATGTAGATGATATCCTAATCATTTAAAAATGATATAAGGATAATAATTAGTGTTTTATAATCTGGTTGTTCCATAACTTGAAATATAATTTCAAAGATGCCTCTCAGATCTTAGTTCTGAAGTTGTTCAGAAGCAAAAAGAAGAGGATAATGAGACTGTCACATTTGTAGTACACCTTGGACATATTCTATTCATAGAAATTCCAAGAAATGCTTCTAACCCTTAAGATATGATACTGACCCATCTAAAGGGATAACACCTCAAAGAGTTGAGGAAGTGAATGTTGGAACTACTTGCCCTTGGGCATCAGTTCTGAGAAGCCAGGTGTGTACTAGATGTGTACAAAAGGCAGGTGGCTGCCATGCAGTGGGAGTAGTAAAATGTTACTAATCCTACTATGGAAATAAAACACTTGGTTGCAGTAATGACAAAATCTTCATAGATGACAAGATTTTTGAGATAGTGATCTCAAAGTCTTATCTTCAAAAACTTAAGACTTTATAGATAGAGATCTAAAAGGTCTTAACTGTGGATACCTTAAGAGATAGTGATCTCCAGGAATAAGGATATTCTGATAAGGATTATGGAAATACTGGTTATGATAATTGTTAAGCTGTAGTGTCAAAGACACTGTAACTAACTAGATTGAGTATTGGTTGCATAAGATGCAACATTCGCATTGGATGCGAGCACTGTTACTGGGGATTTGCAAGTGCCGTAAAAGGACTTGGCGTAGTCTCGCGGGAACAGAGTGACTGATCAGCTTACCTAGCTATTTTCCAAATAGCCTATGATTGTCACATGAGTGCGGGTTTAAATGATTAGCCCATTAATGGCTCTTTGGGCTAGTGGGAGATTGTTGGAAATGCGAGCCCACAACGAGCCATTATGCAATAAATGTTATTGCATATATCATTCCCTGATCTGAAATGAAGAATGAATAATTTGTATAATAGGTCCCTTAGTACAATTAGGGTTATGTACCATGGCCATCTTAATAATCATACAGCTGTTGATTCAACTATTGAATCATAGAGGCTGGTGCTTGGATGAATATCTAAAGAGTTAGATTGAGGACTCATCAAGCACCGTCAAATGATTATTAAGAGATGATCTCCAGCCTGAGTAGGAGATGGCAATCCTATCTCTGAAGGTTGATATCTGACCGACCTCTTGATGCAGGTCCTCTGCATAGGAATAGAGATTCGGAGGTGTCAGATTAGTTAGGTCAAAGAGTTGACTTAACGAGATCGAGATAACCAAAGTCCTATATCATATGCTGTCATGATATAGGCACGCATCCTCTGACCGGAGACAGATGTGTTACTATATGTCTGAGTGTGTACATTTGGCAGACCAATAGGTTGATGACCTAATCAAGGTCTATACACCGACGCGCTGGTGTGCATATAAGGGCATATGAGTAATACGATCTCTCAAAGGGATCATACAGGTTCAGTTACTGAATCGGAAGACATGAGCTCACTCATGAGATATTGGGATGAATCAAATTCCATGCGCATGGTCGTCTCGCTTTGGAAGCTTGACTGAATTTGTAGGTTTGATATATACTTTTAGTATATGATCAAGACCTAGGTATGATATATGCTTTTGGAAAGTGTATGATCAATACCAACTCCCAATGATCGAATGAGAAACTTACTGATAAAACCATGAAGTAGACAGTATAAAGTTGATCCGATACTTCGGGTTTAGTCTGAGTCTTCCAGTATGCAGGATGTACAGGTATTGGGAATACCTGAGGGTGATTTGATCATAAACGATTGTATAACCATGACGCTTCCATTCCTAGGGAGTGATGAAACAGGTCTGGATTTTAGTGACTCCTCTCAGTAGAGAAGTGATCTGATCTTGGTCCAAGTGTTGGACATTGATCTGAATGTGATTCAGATACAATGAGAAGATTAGATTTACGGTCTTGATTTAATCAAGCATCTATGAGAGGCCCGCGATCTGGATTTGAGATATGTTCTCAATATCCATGTCACTACACGTGGAACAATACAATCGCCCTGTCCTTATCTTCAAGTATCTGAGGAGAAATAGCATTGTTCTTAAATGGTTTAAGAACAATTCCATAAGATCTAAGCAAAGAGAATTTGATAATTAAATGTGATTTAATTATCATGATGTATGAGAAGTTGTCCAATATGATTAAATGTGATTTAATTATTTTGGATAAGAATAACATGGATAGAAATATCCAATTATTCATAATATATTATAAATATGATTTATAATGTATTAGAGAGAGTTAATTATAATTTATATGTGTTGATTAATTATGATGTGTATTGGATACACATTGTGTAATTAATTAACAATATGAATTACATGTTGTTTTGGGTTGTGAATATGATTCACAATTTTTCCATGGCAAGATTGCAATATTCTCAAAGATAATTGTGAATTATTTTTGAAGAATAAAACCCAAATAAATTTGGTGCAAATAAATAAGAGAGATTTCATGGAGATATGCAATCTCATGGATTTCCATGAGATTGCAATCTCCATGCAATCTCATGGACGGCACACCATTCCTATATGGAATGGGTGTGCGCCCACTTGGAAGGCACATGGAGATGAAATCTCCATGTGTCTTCTCTCCTTATTTGTTGGGTTGATTTAGGAATGAATTATATTTGATTTTGTCAAATATATTTTAACCTAAATTTGTTGTCTTTGACAACAATAATCTTAGCCATTGGATGAACATAAATCAATCTCATCCATTGATTTTATGTGTCCCATGGATTGAGATCCATGGATCCCAAAATCCTATAAATAGAGAGGCATACTTGGCTCTTTCTTGACACATGCTATTGTAGCACAAACTCTCTCTCTCTTTCTCATACACGACTGCCCTATCTCTCCCTCTCTTCTTGGTGGCCGTCCACCTTGGTGGAGAGAATCGTCGACGCCCGCGCCATCGTGCTGCCGCTTCGACTCTCTGCGGTTCTTTGTCTTCTTGGAGTGCTTCACTCACGAAGGAGACGTTTGATCTCGTGCGACGAGATCAGGAGCAACCGCGCTTGGATCAACTTGGATTGCGAGGACACCGCGACTCATCTCCGCGCTCGCAAGCCGTTACTCCGACGATCGGACTTGAGTCAGGAGGTCTCTTTTCGTAGAGACTTGATCAACCACGCTTCAAGAGGTATTGCATTATACTTGCTGTGGTTATAGATGAAACGATTTGAGAATGGTTCTCGGATCATGTGGTTTCATCGGTTTAAAAAAATTTAAATTCCGTTGCACCGAACAACTAGTGCGACTAGTCGTTCTTCGTCGTATCCGATACGACGATCACGCTTCCGTGATGCGCTTGAGGATAATTCCATATCCTTCAGGTGTTGCCTAGGGTTTTTCCTGGACATTGTGTGGAGAGATAGGCGACACCCTAGAGATGTTGTCGTGTATAATTAGGTTTTCGTCTGGAACCCTCATTTTTCTTGAACCTATTGATGAGAAGATCTTCAGAACTTGAAAAATCATGAATAATAATCAAACTTGAAAGCAGATTTAACCTGTAAAATCAAACTGCTCTAATAATATCATGTTCAAATCAATATTGTGGATGCGATAATCAAGAACAATGAGAACATAAAGATTTATTTGGAATCCTACTCTATTAAAAGCGGGAAAAAACCACGAGTAAAAGCGGGAAGAAACCACGAGCGAAGTCCTCTAGAGATGGATATTTATTGTGATTTTTTCAATGAATACATGAGGTGTGTGGCTTCGTATATTGCCCCACAAACAGATCGGAGTCCCATTTATAGATGACACGGGACTAAACATGAGAGCATAGTAATTGGATCTTGCATACTCTAACAGTCTCTACTACGCTAATAATCTCATTACTGTTAGGTTTTTTTCATCATATCTACTCTTGTTTTACCACCATACAAGAGAGAGACATGCCTCCGCCACTAAGGAGTAGCCCAGTTGAAGGCGGACATTGTAAATCATGTGCTATGGTTGTTTCGTACTTTTGCTTGTTTGACTTTTATGATTCACGTTCTATTTATATTATACGTTGAAAATAATACCAAAGCTTTTGCCGTTGTTTGATGTAAGGAGGAGATGACATCACATAAAATGAAGATTGAGATATTTACCAAAAGGAGTGGGTTCAACCTGTGACAATTCAAGATGCGTGTCCTTCTCAAGCAACATAATCAATGCATTATTAGTAATTTATAATGGAATTGATAATTAGAACTAAAATTAGGGTTTTATTAAATTATGATTTATCATTTGTGTAGTTAGAGTCTAAATAAATTATGGTTAGGGTTAATTGTTAATTTTGTCAAATTTGAGTCCATTATTACATGCGATCTCTAATTGGTTGAGTAATTGAGGTAGTCAAATTATAGTATGCTAGTATAATTTATTTTTTATTTTATTTTGTAAATCCACGCTTCTTACACAAAGGGGACATTAGTCATTATTTTGAGGGTATAGAGGTTAAATAAAAAACATGCAGTATCTTCTTTCTTTGCCTCCTCTATTCGTCTCTCCCCCTTTCATCTCCATGTTATATTCACCAAAATTCCGCATTATAGGCACGTTGTCTTCTTCTCCCTTTCACCTTATCTATTTTTCTCTCCACCCTAAATTTTGATTTGCATCAGTTAGTATTAGAGCATGGCCTATGAGTTATCCTCATAATTTGCCAATAATGTTGAGCATCGGAGAGCGAAATATGAAGAGTGTTATTTTGATTACGATGTATATTCATATGCAAACAAAAGAAGATGAACTTTCGTTGCAAATTAAGTTTTAAAGTACAACTATAGTTGGAATCATGGTTTGAAGAAGACATGTTTATTCATGCCGAAATCTTGAACGCGAAAGCGAATCGATAAATAGAGCAAGAAAATAAAGAAAGATAAACATGAACACTTGTGATTTTACATGGAACCATTGTTTTAAAAACACGCATCGAAGCATTTTCAATGAAAAATGCCTCAAGGCTATAGCATATGCAACCTCAATGAGGCGTACACCTCGAGGAGTGCTTCAAGGCGCTGCCTCATGTATGAGCTGATTTTTTTATTTTTTCTACACTATTTTTTATTTCTTTTTGATTGTGAGATTTTTATCTTTCGTAGACAAATATTTTCAAGTCCTTAAGCCCATGATTCATTGAAATGTATTTTTTAGTTTATTAACATATTAAGTTTATTTTTACTTTATTATGCATTTTCTTTATAAATCAATATGATCAAAAAATTGAGTCTTGAGTTCTTAAATCTAATGCCTCTAGTCTTTAGTATGAATCAGATATAAATGTTTTCTTTATTAAAATGTTTGAATGCAAGTCTCCTACTTTGATCTAAATTTAGAAAAATATATTTTTGTAAAAATGTCTCATCTTTTCTTCTATTCAATCGGGACTAAATAATACACATCAAACCATGCATGAACAAAGATGGTCATAATATGCAATGTTCAAGTATTTTATCCCCAATCCTTATAGTAAAGTAAAAAGTGATAACTGATTCATTGCTTACTCTCTTATCATTCCCAATTGTGAAAGTGGTGTGTTACACCTAGTTCCTTTAGTTAATTTTATTCAAAAGAATCAAAATTTTAAATTTTGTGGAGAGTTACCCATTATTGTGCTTGCATATCATATTTACTTGACTCCTTACAGATTTAGAGTCCAAAAAAAGATAGTTATATAATAATATGGATGTTTAAACCATGATGTTAGCCTTGAAATATCATAATGTTATGTATTTAATCATAACTATTTAATTTCTAGAATTTTAAAATTACAATTAATTATTATGTTTTATGATTTTTTTCAGGAGTGAGGCTTACGCCTCGATTCGCCTCGAGGCTTACGCCTCGAGGGCATACTGGGAAAATGCCCCGATACGCCTCACGCTTTTAAAACGTTGCGTGGAACCCTATTCCCTATGGAGCGAGATGAAACTACGGGTGAAGGCCTCATAGGGCTGTATTTTTGTTGAACTTTCTCAATGAGTACAATGGATATGAGACTCCTTATATAGCCCCATAGACAGACCGTAGTCCCTCAAATAGTAGATGTGGGACTAAACGTGAACGGGTGACAATTGGATCCTGGAGAGATCCAATTACCATTCTATTATATTCTCCAACACTCCCATCAAGCTGGAGTTGAGAAAGATGCAGCTTGCAACAAAAAGGAAAAATATACAACCCATCTTCACACAGTACATCACAAGAAGAATATATGTCCGCTGCTGGTAGAAGACCTCGTTCGTGGACGTATATGCGACTTTCATGTCACCGGAAAACTTCTCTGCTATGCCTGTAGAGTCGCTGCAATACCAGATCATCGGAACGTAGCTTTGTCATGCCTGGAGAAGAGTCACAATAGAAGAAGTACAACACATAGTAGTGGTCGAGTAGTAAAAGAAGAAGTATACGCCCTGACAAAGAAGTCGATGCCTGGTGAAGCAAATGATCTTTAGAAATATGGAGTGTCGGTCTGTCAGTCGTGGACGGGTATTAGAAGTCCTGAACAATACATCTCTGACTCCCCCTTTCTCCCCTACTTGATAGAATAAAAAGTATGGAACATCAGGTTGGGAGAAATAAAACATGCATTTTTTGTGCCATCTTTTTTTGCACAAACTATTTTTCGATACTCGTCTCTTTTCATTCTTTATTTCATTTTTTTTGATTATTCTTTTTTTTCTTGTACGATTTCTTTTTTTTTGTACGATCACTTTTTTTAAGCCATTCATATTTTCGGCTTTCCACTTTTTTTCAAATCAGGACTCTTTACTCACGACCCAACTTGGGCCAAGAAGATTTGCAACTACACTTTTTTAATACCGAGTAACACTTCGACCTATTGGACCCTCGCTTTTTTGTCAAAGTTTTTCCTATATATATATATATATTTTCAAGTCTTCTTCCCTTCTTTTTTGCTTTTCTTTGGGTGCATACATTACAGACCCACTTGGGCCCAAAATCCTCGATCTTTTTTCTTGGCCTCCATTTTTTTGAATCACTTTTTTTTGTAAAAGCATCTCAATGGGACAAAAATCCTCTTCCACTCCTTTTCTTTCCGCCTATACACCTGACCCTTTTTTTTGGACGGTGGAGCCCTTTTTCCTTTTTTGTTTTAAATGGAAGGGCTACCCCTTCTCTTCAACCCATGACTAGGGTCCCATGCAGGAACCCATAGCCACCGCTGCCCCATTTGTTATGGAGGAGGCACACTTGTTGGATGCATCCTTGTAAAGGCGGGCATAGGAGCGCAAGGGGAGCTTTGCCATGGAACAGATGTTGCCCGAGGGAGGTGCATCTGGTAGCGTGGATGGGGCATGTTTCAGAGTGAGCAACAACCTGTAGGGTGCAGGTAGAGATCCGAGTGAGGAGGAAACTCAACAATGGAGTGGCCGTCATGACTTTGACTAGAGATGCAGCCTGACGTGCGATGGAGTGGCTGCCATGTTGGAGATGCGGCCTGGTGTGCGATGAGAGGGAATCGCCGTCATGACTTTGATTGGATGGGATGGGGGTTCCTCTAGATGAGACAGATCGAGAAGGTGCTGCGCCGAGTGATCGAGGATGTGCTCTCGTGGAGGGTGCGTACGCGATCTGGATGCCTAAGATGGCTTGCTGGGGAACCTTGGAGGAGAAGCATAGTGACATCGTAATAGCATCGATCATGGATAAAAAAATCTTGTTGTACAGGATTAGGGTTCTAACATGAATCCTAGGCACTTTTCTTGAACCTGACTGGAACTTGAATCGAGAAGTTGATCATATCATGAACTCTGAAGAACATAGAATAATCAAACTAAAAAAATCAAACTCAGAAAAAAATGAATTCTCCCAAAATCGACTCGCTCTGATACCAAGTTGAAATCTAGAATGCGGAAGCGAATTGATAAATAAAGCAAGAAATAAAGAAAGATAAACATGAACACTTGGGGTTTTACGTGGAACCCTAATCCGTAAGGAGCGGAATGAAACCGTAGGAGAATGCCTCAAAGGGACATATGTTTTATTGAACTTTTTCAACGAGGACATGAGATGTGAGGCTCCTTGTATATCCCCACAGGCAGACCAGAGACCCACATATAGTAGATGTGAGAGTAAACATGAGTGGATGGTAACTGGATCCTAGAGAGATCAAATTACCATTCTGTTATATTCTCCAACAATCCCCATAAAACTGGAGCATACTTTAATATTCATACACGATGCAATTGAAAATAAAAATGAATAAAAAAAATAGAAGAAGATGCTATCAATTAAAGGTCTCTCCACCGCAAAACCCAAAAAGGACAAATATGAATACTACAAAGTAATACAAGGAACAATCTCCTATAACTATCACCCAGAATGTGTTTTTAACTGAAAACTTGATCCTTTCTGATCCGATATTCCCCTCAATGTTGAGGACTAAAAAAAAGAAGACAACAACATTATAGGGATGTTGCCAACCGCAGTAGTTATCATAACATAACCAAGGCTTTAAAAAACATGCCTTGAGGGGTTGAAGCATATGCCTCGAGTTGGTTTTCCAAGAGAACTACCTTGAGACATAGAGTCAAATTCCTAAGTAGTACCTGGGAAATACATAATTACCTAGGTTCTACGTAATGTTTTTTTTACTCAAAAACTACAAAGGTGTCGCATGTTGAACATGCGACACCCCTTAAGTTTTTTTTTTACCCAGGAACTGCGTTAGTGTCGCATGTTCAATATGCGCTATAGATAGCGCATATTCAACATGCGATATCGACCCTAATTAAGACCCGCGCCCAGCGGCCTTCTCATTTCCCCGCGCCCTTGCCCGACTCCCTCTTCCTCTCCAGCGACCAGCCGCCCCCGACGCCCTCCTCTCCACCCTCATCTTTTGGTCTCCTCCTCTCTCAACAACACCCATTTTGGTCACTCCTAGCCCCGCGGAACACTCCTTTTCCGTGTTTTCAGTGATTGTCACCGTCCTAGCCGTCCCCGCTTCTCGTTAGGGCTAATCACCTGCTGCGAACAATCGGACTTGGTAAAACGTTTTTTTTAATTTTTTTTGTATCATATGCATATTATTTTCATTTCTCGAATGTATGACGTTTGCTTGTGCGTTGTGTCACGTATTAGGTTAGAATGGAGCAGTTGTATTGTATGTGTCATGTGAGTAGTACACTCATGTCCGGATCGTCAAATTTACATCTACGTATTTTCCTTGGATGCAGCTCGCTCTGTGGAGTTGTGTCTACGACATTGGACACGAGGAATGCCGCGAGATTGCGGCACAAGCGAAGGCGGAAATGACGGAGTGGCTGTCATTACATTTTGCGGATGCAGTCACGTTACATGACGAGCGTGCAGATGTGGCCAGGGAGGAGGCATGGCGGGGAAGGGCAAGAGGACGGGGACGAGGAAGAGGTCGTGGTAGGGCACGTGAACAAGTCGCGGAACCCATGGACTTTGAAGAGGCCGCTGCGGAGGATGATAACATTGAGCAAGGAGACTACTTCACACCTGCCACCGAGCGACCAAGAGAGGACTTGCCAATGCCTCAAGCACCGTTGAGGCAAGGATTGGACCCCAACCAGACACGACCAACTTACTGCACACTAACGCCGCCGTCTATGCCTACATTCGAGGAGGATGCCGCAGGACCCTCTCAGATCCACATGATAGACGAAGCGAACCGTCTATTACCGTTCCATCCTCCAGATTCTACGATTACATACCATAGGAGGAAAAAACGTTGAATTGTAATCAATGTAATTTTTAATATGATGCAAAAAATGTAAAGTGTAATCATGAACAAGTCTATATTGAAATGTCCTCTTTGATGTTTGGAATGTCTACAGTGTTTGCATTGTCTGGAATGTTTACAAAAATGTCTATTTACATTAAAAACATGGGAATGTCTACAAAAATGTCTTTCCAAGGGTTTTTAAAAACTTGACATTCCAAAGCCCACACTTGGACAGACATTTTCGCCGAAAACTTTACTGTAAATATGACGCATTTTGAACATGCGTCATATGTTCAATTTTCAAAGCACACACCTGCCCCAGGCATTCCGATGAAAATTTCCTGGAAGGATAACACATATTGAACATGCGTTATCCCTTCATGTCGCATATACAACATGCGATACCTATCCAGTAAATTTTGAGACCTGCGATACCTGTACAGTCCATTTCGATAGGAATTCCCTGGACATATGTCGCATGTTGAATATGCGCTATCTATAGCGCATATTGAACATGCGACACTAATGCAGTTCCTGGGTAAAAAAAAAACTTAAGGGGTGTCGCATGTTCAACATGCGACACCTTTGTAGTTTTTGAGTAAAAAAAAACATTACGTAGAACCTAGGTAATTATGTATTTCCCAGGTACTACTTAGGAATTTGACTCTGAGACATAAGCCTCAGGCAGCCTCGTCCTGTAAGGCATCGTCTCATGTTGTACTTGGGTTTGGTACTCAAATATGGATTTTCACCCACTAATAATTGTGGTATATTAATTATAATATTAATTATCAATTTAATTTATTATGTACTCATATATATTATCTATTTTACAAATTGCATGTCTGTCGTATATGTATGTCCTAAATCATAATGCCATGTAACATATATTATAGGCCATACTATTTTGTTGCAAGTAGCAAAAGCAAACGCACATAAATGGATTTGCAAGGTTCACTCGTAATTGGCTACATACTTGGGCGACGGCAAGACTTCCATGTTGGTAGGGTATTGTGGTGCGAGGGTGCATAGAATAATTTTTCAACAATAGGGGATGTCACATGTTATATAATAAGCTTTGCATTGTATATGTATCACAATACAAGTTATGATTCAAGGCATTTCATATAAAGAATATTACATATTAACATGTTTATAACATATATGGTGAATATGTTAGAGAATATTAAAATTTATGATTTTATAAATATATAGTTATGTTTTGTGGTAAATTTATGTATTTTTCTTATATAAACTGAGGCTTACGCCTCAACTGCCTTGAGGCTTACTCTTCTTCTCAAGAATGGAAAACCGCCTCGGCCTGCTTCACATTTTAAAGTCTTGAACACAACATCACCATTGCTTGATCGTGATTCGCTCGCCACTATTCCCTACCTGGCATCATGAAGATTCATTACCAACTTGTCCTACCAGCACAGTCCCTATTCTTTGCTCCCAGTACCGTCAACTGCACCCACTGATAGTGGCACCAACCCTTGTTAGTGCTTGTAACACGTAATTGATGCCACTAAACAACGACACCACAACTTGCCTACATGAAGCGCCACTTCGAGTTCGAAGTAGCTACCAACCCTCATGACGATGAGTTTTGTAATAACCATTGCAAGCCTCATGAATACCTTGTGCTTCCCGCACCGCAACATGATTTCAGGTGACCACTACCATCGCTCATTTCTCGCACGTGGTACCAAGATCAGCTATTGGCATAACAAGGTCCATCACTTGGACCCTCGATCATACTTTCACTTCATTAGCAATGCCTATAGCTCCTGTTGGACTTGCTGCCATTTGAAACTTTCTTGCGAGCACCACACCACAAGATCAATCACTTCCTCTCCCTCCAATATTACTCGAGGTTCCAAGCATGGAACACCAATTCTTGGTGCCGTCGTGTCAATCATGGGTTAGAAACTCTATGGAACGATGCTATTTCTTTTCTAAGAGTATCTATATCCCTAAATAAATGGTGGCCGATTTGGGTGAGTGGAGAAATCCTACCCACAAAGGGGAGTTTGTCTTCATCAACCTCTTTCTCCCAAAGAAAAAAGAACACTAGCTATTTTGTGTAAATTACAAAGAGGAACTCCACCTAAAGTACTTTGCAAATGGGATAAAATTGGGGGAAAGATAGAGACTTTAACATAGTGAAATGGTAAACAAATTGCAACTAGGTAACAAATTGCAAGTAGGACTCTTCCGTTAAAATTACAAAAGAAACATTAAGAATGCAAAAAATTTAACAAATTATTGGAATAAACAAAGATCAATTCACCAACTGATGATCGAGCATTCCATCAGGAGATGATTTTTTTGAAGCGACAGAGTGTTCATGTATAAAGAATATGTATTAGATGATGAATTTTTCAAGATATCTTGTGTAGAGGTTTTGATAAGAGATAAGTGCCTATATGTACATTAACCTTATAAAGGATATGTATTATGTTGGTTCATGTTGTGTAAGGTTCTAGTCTGGGAAGATCTAGTATTTTGACATCAACATATTTCTACATCAAGGTTCAACTTTGAGTCCATTCTCTTTTACTTTGATTAGGGACACGCTGACCAGTTACATTCAGGATAAGATACCTAGGTGTATATTGTTTGCCGATGATATTGTGTTGGTTGATGAGACTATTGGAGTAAATGAGAAACTTGAGGTTCAAAGACATGCCTTAGATACTAAGGGGTTTCATATTAATATGGGTAAGACTGAATATATGCAATGTACATTTGATGGAAGAAATGGTGTAGGAATTGGGGTGAAGATTGATGAAGATAACATTCAAAAGAAAGATTCCTTTAATATTTGTGATATACTTCACAAGATGATAAGGAAATTGATGAGGATGTTACTCATAATAGAATAAATGCAGGTTGGATAAAGTGGAGAGGAGCCTTTACTATTATATGTATTAAGAAAATTCCTTTTTAATTAAAAGGAAAAATTATAAAGCAGCCGTGAGATCGGCTATCATGGTTTCAAATTTCGCGAAATTTCGATGAAATTTCAGTTTCGACGCCCCACTGAAACTGAAATTGAAATTTCGATATATACCCTTCCTTCACAAATTTAGACCGATTTTGGCAGAAATTGACGAAATTTCGACGAAATTTTGAAATTGTTTCGTTTTTTTAACATCTCAAAACGGAATCGAAATCGAGATTTAAAACCTTGCTTGCGATGCTCTATGGACATTGATGTTGACATGTAAACTATAAACATGTGCAACGGATGACAGTTGCAGAAATGAAAATATTAGGGTCAATGGTTGATAATGTGGTTTATATGAAAGATCCGATTTGGAACGATGATAAGAAGGAAAATCGGTGTGGCTCTGATAGCGGATAATATGAAAGAAAACCCTTTAAGGTGGTTTGGCTATTTGCAAAGGAGGTTGGCTGATTCACTGGTTAGAAGTTGCGAGATTTGAGATGTTGAGCTTGCTAAGAGAGGGCTAGGAGTGCCCAAGAAATGTTGGAAGGAGACTATATGAAGGGATTTTAGTTGTTTAGATCGGAGTTCGAGAATGACCCAAAATAAATCTGAATGGAGGTGGAGTGTCCATGTAGCCGACCCTACTAAATGTGAGAGAAGGATTTGTTGTTGTGGTTATTGTGATAGAGAATTCATGTAACATGATTTTGAGGGTATCATTAAATTAGGGTTAGTTGTCCGACCAATTAGAGTTCAATTAAATTGAGGGTTAGGTTTGGTTGTTAATTTTATCTAATTTAAGTCTGTCATAATTCTATTATTTGTTTAGATAATGTTATCATATGTATTCTTGTATTGGTTAACTTACCGGGGAGACAAATTAGGGTTTATTGAAATATGTAATTTGTCAAATCATGTTTTGTTAAAATATGTAAATTTTCTTTATTATTTTGTTTTGTAATCTTACACTCCTATATAAAGGGAATGCAGTCATTGTTTTAAAGGGGTGGAAGTTAACCAAAAATTAATTTTTTTTGTTGAATAAAAAATGGAGTTATCTCCTTCTCTTTTTTCCATCTCGCTTAGTTCATCTCCATTAAAATCCCACGTTATAGATGCATTATCTTCTCCCTCTCAACATGTCTATTTTTCTCTTTGCTTTAAATTTTTATTTTACATCGGTTATATAATGAGAGGGTGAAGGTACTCTAGTCTTTAGAATTGGTACAAAAACTCGATGATCAGATCATTTCTGGAGAACAAGATTAATACAAAAGCTACCTATGAGAAAACTGCTACAAGTTTATATTTGAGACTTATGACGAAGTCTCTAACTAATAAGTTGCAGTTGAAGAATCACTTATTCTCCATATATATATATATATATGAGGATGCTGCATCGATTTTATTACTTTCTCTTTTACTATCATTTGAGAAACGCGTTTACTCATTCATAATCACAGAAGAAGTCTTTGTATAAATTCGATTGAAGAAGTCTTTGTTATATTGGTATTCACATTTCTTGGTAAGGAAGACCATGCATGCAAATTGAAGAAGTCTTTATATAAACTCGAACAGTCTTGCAAGTATTGTTATAAAAGATTTGACGGTTTCATGGTTGGTTTAGTGTCAACATGAGGCTCTATAATTGTTATGTTTACCACAATAAGGTAGAGGATAGATCCTTCATTTGTTTGTTGCTTTATGCTGATGATATGTTGATTGTTGCTAAGAAGAAAAATATCATAGATGATCTGAAGAAGCTCCTTGACCCAGAGTTTAAAAATGAAAGACCTCTGTGATGTAAGTTATTTTGGGATAGAAATTGTCAGGGATTGTGCATAAGAACTCTTTTTATGTTAGAAGAATTACAATGAGAAAGTCTTGATGAAATTCAGGATGTTTGCAACAAATCTATCAAGTACTCAATTTGTTGCAGATGTCCATTATTTCTTATCTTTCACGCATCAAATTTAATGTAGAGATGTACATCTCACACATTCCTTATGCTACTAGAGTTGGGAGTTTTATATGTCATGGTATGTACATGATCATATATTACTTATCTTGTGAGCATTGCTAGCGGTTTATATTGGAAAGGGGTATGGCAATCAAGGCAATTTTTTTCAGTATATAAAAAACATAGGATATTGGCCTGGGAACCATAGACATGTGTAGAGAATGAATGTAGAAGAAATGAAAATGCTAAGATGGATGTGTGGATACATACGTAAAGATTGGATTCGGAATGATGCAATCAGAAAGAAAGTTGGTGTAGCTCCGATCGAGGATAAGATGCGAAAAAACCGCTTAAGATGGTTCAAACATTTGCAAAGAAGATCAACTGATGCACCAGTTAGGAGATGCGAGTATTGGGATGTTGAGCCGTCTAAGAGAGGGCGAGGACGACCCAAGAAGTGTTGGAAAGAGACCATACGAAGGGATCTTAGTTTTGTGGATATAAGCCTGGGATTGACCCAAGATAGATCTGAATGGAGGCGAAGAATCCATGTAGCCGACCCTACTTAATTGTGGGAAAAGGCTTTGTTGTTATTGTTGTTGTATAAGAAACATAGGATATTGTCATTTTCTATGAATGTGATTCAATATTTATATTTATACTATGCTGCAAATTTTGATGGAAGGAGATAAATGACATGCTTTGTCTTTACTTTAAGAAGTTTTGTTATTACTTGGAAGGTTGCTTTAAAACCGTTAGTTATTTTGTTTGTTATGCATGTCAAGTATATGGCTTTAACAAAAGATGCAAAGACGTTTAGTTGAAAGTCTTAGTTGGAGATTTCGATCTATAACAAGATCATGCTATCATAGATTGTGACAATATTTGTGTAATATGCCTGACCAAGGATCACGTGCATCACGAGATGACCGTGCATAATAATAATATTATGCTTCACCTTATCCATTCTGACATGAGGATCGATGTGAAAAATATTGGCATGGAAAATGACCCTCATGATGTTCACAACCTCGTATTAAGTTCAAACATTGCTTGGACTTTTTCAATGTCGATTATCAGCAATATTCGATGGAGGAGGTTGCCTATCTCATCTGTTGCCTTGTGATTATTAGCAATATGGTGTAGCAGTTCTCTATTATTTGAGGAATTAATTTATGGTGATTGTTGAGATGCCTTGAACCCTATCTTATCTATTCAATCGGATACATTAGAGTGCTTGTTATGTGACCTCATCATTTGGGGAGAATCCCACCGTTCCAAAATGAGGATCTTGCTGCTTGGTCATTGCGTGTCAATGTAAATGGAGATATCTAAGGGGGATCATATGCACCCTCCCACCAATGGAGGTCGAGGGCTGCACTGTTAGTATCTTGATCGCATACTAGTTGTATAATTATTTTTATGATAACAAATCTTTATGAGTACAGATAGCTTTATAGATTTCATGGCAAGTCGTTCCAAGTTTGAAGTATACATGTTGTGGACAAGATGAACTATATATAGATGAAGTGTAGATGAAGAAAAAAGACTTTTGTAGTAGGTATATGTAAAAAGTCTCAAATATCTATGCATGTGTATGATGTAGGCATATTAAGTCCTAACAAGATTGATCATTCAACCTTCATGATCTGATCGATCAACTGCGTCTGATCGACCGACCTAATTGCTTGGTCGACCTTTACTGATCAACCAACCCACTTGATCTGATTGATCACCCTTGATCGACCGGCTACCTTTATGATTGATCACAATTTGAATGGAAACCTCCAACAATATATTATGATCGATCACCTTAATCTACATGATCGATCAACTTGAGATGATCGATCTCCTTCTTTGTATGATCGATCATATATCAAATCTTGGTTGTCTTACAGGAGATCAAAATTTCTGTTGATTTCGAGAACGCGCAGAAGGATGTTGGAGGGAGCACGTTGTGGGAATTTTGTGCTGTTGACTCGGATGGGACAGCTAGGTGTTTGATGATTGGTTAGAATGGGGATAAATATGACTTGGAGCTTGAGGATCTCATAGGAAGGTACTCTATTACCTTTGTGCTAAGGCGGAAGGCGGATGGGAGTAGGGTGATCATCACCAATGTGTATGGGCCATGTAATGGGGTGAACTTCTCACAACTGGCTGATGAGTTGTGCTTGGGGAGAACAAAATTTTTGTTGGACCCGTGGATCCTGGCGAGGGATTTTAACACCACTATGTTTTTGAAGGACCGTTCAGGGGTCGCGGTGACGATGATGCGTGGTCCTATGATTTGTGGGGCTTCATTGGTGAGGCGAACCTGTAGGTTGTGGATGCTTAGCGGGGGCATCTGCTCTATCGAGAGCACACTCTGTTCATACTCCACTGCTTTGGTCCTCTAGTGAGGATGTGCGACCTAGATCTTTCTTCCGATTTGAGAGAGCTCGGTTTCTGAAAGATAGTTTTCATGAATTAGTGGCTACTTTCTGGAATGGGTGCAAACCATCGGGGTTTGCCACTGCTAGGTTGGTAACAAAGTTGACTACGCTGATGTGGCATTTGGTGGAGTTCTTCAGGATTAATCGGGTGTTGAGGCGGTCCAGAAGGATGAGGGCCCAAGAGGAGGTATGCATGCTAGATAAATGGGAGGATCATAGGGCACTAATAGTGGAGGAGTTTGATGAGAGGGGAAAACACCTTGATGAGATCCATCTGGAGGACAAAAGGAAGGAGTTGGCTTGGAGGCAAAGATCTAGGCAATGTTGACTGAGGGAGGGTGATGCCAACACACATTTCTTTCATGCCATGGCGAGTGGTCGGAGGTGCAGAAACTCTATTTACTCTTTTGTGGTTGGTGATAATGCGGTTCAGGGAAACTAGACTATAGGATTAGCACTTCGGTCTTACTTTGAGACTTTTAGTAGGAGGGGTGTTTGTGCTGGTTGGGGATGGATGGGTAGGGGGTCTCAAGGATCTCAGATGTGCATGGATCTCCCTTTTGTACGAATTTTTGAAAGTGAAGATCAAGAAAGCTTTGTTCCAGCTCAATGGTGATGTGGTGTTGGGGCCAGATGGTTTCCCCGTTCTCTTCTACAGGGAATTTTGGGATGTAATCAAGACTGATGTGGTTGAGGTGATCTAGGAGTTTCAGGTTGCCAATCGAGGGTTTGATAAGCTTAATAATGGCCTCCTGTTTCTTCTGCTAAAAGGGAGGTTCCCAATAGGGTAGATGACTATAGACCCATAGATCTCTCTCCAATGCCATTTACCTCATCATTGCAAAGATCTTGGCCAATCGCCTTCGAGAGGTGTTGCCGTCTATCATCTTTCTAGAGCATACGACTTTTGTCGCTGGGAGATTCATCGTGGATGGGTTGGTGTTAGCGTCTGAATTGGTGTCGGATTGGAGAAGGAGCAAGACCGAAGAGTTGCTTTGGAAAGTCAACTTTGCTAAGGCATATGACTGCGTTTGTTGGTGGTTCCTTTCGGCCTCTCTTGAGAAGAGGGGTTTTCCGAAGCTGTGGATTTCATGGATTAAGTGGTGTATCACAACAACCTCCTATGCGATGCTTACCAATGGAAAGTCGGTGGGAGGCTATTTTTGACCATAGAGGGGTTTAGGCGTGGATTGCACCTCTGCTCTTCGTCATTATGGCATATGCATTGGCAGTTCTTATGCGATAGGCGAAGGATGGGGACTGATGTGATGGTTATGCACAAACGGCAGTGACCATTTTGTGGTGCCCCGTCGGTGGTTTTCCTATCACATATTTGGGCCTTACGGTGGCAAGGCAGTTGCGTGCATGTGATTGGAGACTCGTGATTGCAAGATTTAAGGGAAGATTGGTGGGATGGAAGGCAACTATGTTATCTAAAGGAGGAAAGATTATTCTCTTGAAGCTTGTCCTTTCAGCCATCCCTTTTTTTTCTGTTCCACGAGGCTTTTACCGATCGAGGTTCATTCAAAGAGGGAGGTGCCGATGATGCGGTTCTTTTGGTCGGATTGGAAGCAAGCATGGAAATGTATGCACTTGGTGGATTGGGGAAAGATCACAACTGCGAAGAGGAAGGGTGGCTTGGGGGTAGGGAGATTGGAGGCGATGAACAAAGCATTGGTGGCAAAGTGGGTGGTTCGGTTATGGGGGAGTTCGAATGATTTTGTGTGTCGGCTCATGAGGAGTATTTATAACATTTCTATGTCCTTAGAGGCTACAAGGATGCATGCCCCCTCGATGATGTGGCAGGTGATCACAAATACCCAACTTGAGATAGCGATAAGGATGCCACCTGTCCTAGGAGTTGGGGAGTGGTTTAGATTTTGGCATGACGATTGGACTGGAGACATGGTCTTAAAGGAGAGGTTCCCTAGTTTACATTGCATAATATGTAAGATGGGTTAATGGATCCTTCCAAGATCCATTTACCACATCAAGAGTTTAGTCCTACATCTACTATTGGCGGGACTTGGAGAGTCTGTAGAGGTTATATAAGAAACCCCAGATCTCCTGTATTCTGTGAGAAAGTGCAATGCAATATATGATCCTTTAGGGCCTCTACCGTGGTTTCACTCTGCTCCTTAGATAGTAGGATTCCAAGTAAAATCCCGATGTTCCTAATTGTTTTATTCTTTTCTTTGACACGCTTTCACATTATATTTTCAAATATGGTATCAGAGCAGGTCGATTCTCGATGATGATTATTTTATGTTCTTTATTTTCTTCGAGATTCGTTATTCAGTTCTAGGATTTCTATTGAAATCTTAATTATGTTCTTGAAGATTATTTTCAAGATTTGTTGTTCATTCAAGATCAAGTTATAGGTTATGAAACCCTAATTTGGGGGTCACAATTTTTACTCGTGAGGACTTCATCCCCATGTGCAACAAGATCCCATCGGCACGAGACCCCATTCCAGGCGAAACCTTTGAGCTCTTGCAGCATCGCTTTGATCCCATTGTCCCACAAGCAACATATCTAGTGCCTCCTCCAGATCCAGGCACTACCTCTTCTCCTCTAGGTTCTAGGGAACCCTAGCAGGCGATGACTCCTCAAGCGGCATCTCTCCTGCCATCGACTCATCGCAGTTCTAGGCGGTGGCCCACCAAGCCCCAAGCAGTTCTTCCGTTGCGCCACCATCGAAGTCCAAGAGGCGGTGATGCTTTGATCTCGCGCCTACAACCTCCTCTCGCAAGGGAGGCACCACCCTCCTACTCCAGGTGCCACACGCACCTTCAAGTGGTGTCGTCCAATCCCCAGGAGGCAGCGCCTCCTTCGTGCAACCTCCTGCAAGCGGAGCTCCATTTCCATCAGCCGACGACTCCCATCTAGGTGGAGAATGTTCGCACCTACTCTCTTTCGACGGCTCATGCAATCACATCGCACCACATAAGCAATGTGATGCCCTTCCAGGACGAGCCATCTCCATGTCGACGTCGCCTTGCCCCCAAAACCACTGTCCAACCTTCCTAGGTCTCCACCACTCTCCTGTCGACAACAGTCCAGGCATCGACAAAGAACCCCCATGCATGCCCCCATTTTTGAACGAGAAAGCCCCCTCCCCCCTTTCCGATCACGAGCTCGAGGAGGAGCATATTCTCCATGCGGTGCTGCTCCTCCTCTTGATGCTGCCCCTCCTCCCTCCTCATCGACGATGGCGATAGAAGAACTCCCATCGGGGGAGGCAAGTGCATGAAGGAGGGTTCCCAACTGGGAACTCTAAAGCTCGCTGCATTGTTTTTTAAAAAAAATATTTTTTTATTGTAAGTGCCCAGTGGGTCGAAGGTTTTAAAAAAGGAGGGGAGAGGGAGAAAGAGCCCAAGTGGGCTACGACTGTATTTAAAAAATAAGAAAGAAATAAAAAAGGGGGCCCTGTTGCTGTTTGGCCCAAGTAAAAGGGGGAGGGGGATTTTTTGAAGGTCCAATGGAAAAAAATTTGGAGAACCCGTTTGCATTAAAAAAGGGAAATAATTATAAAAAAGGAGGGTTGCGTTAGGTCGCCGACAACCAGCGTAAAACAGTCGAAGACAACTTCCTAAATAATATATTTTTTTTAAAAATACTATTTAGGTAGTTGCCTCATGACAGTTGGATCTTTTCAACATGGATCTAAGCAAACACACAGATTTCGTTGGGGTGTTCCCTACTTGCGGCACGTTGCATCGCTCTAATGTAATGAAAAATTGGCAAGGGCCGCTACATTGCAGCCTATGTAATTTAAAATTTGCAAGGGTTCTCGCATGAGGAACGGATGAGGGTAATTAAGCTAGTTCTGCTGCATCACCGCCCAGATGCAATCCAAAATTTACAAGGGTTCTCGCATAATGGACGCATGCGAGTAAAGAAGTTAGTCCAAAAGAGATTGCAATGGAAGTTGCAGATTGGTAGTCGGAATATTGGCACTTTAACTGGAAAATTGATGGAGATAGTTAATACGATGGAAAGAAGGAAGATTCATATACTACGCCTTCAAGAACTAAATGGGTTGGAGAGAAAGCAAGGGAGATCGAGAAGACATGCTTTAAACTCTGGTATTCAGGTAAAGATAAGGGCAGAAATGGTATTGGTGCGATTGTTCATAAGGATTTGAAGGATAGTATAGTTGATGTGCAAAGATTCGGGGATCGGATTATTTTGCTAAAATTAGTGCTTGAAGAAGAAATTCTGAATATCATCTCAGTTTATGCACCACAGATTGGTTTGGATAAAAGGACTAAACAATTTTTTTGGAGGATCTGGATAAGATTTTACAAGGAATCCCACAAGGAGAGATGGTTTGCATAGGTGGAGATCTTAATGGACATGTGAGAAAAGATGCTTCAGGGTATTCTAGTGTTCATGGAGGACATGGTTTTGGGGATAGAAATGAAGAGCGAAAAGTCATTCTGGATTTTATAACGGCATATGATCTTTTTATCGCAAACACTTTCTTCTTGAAGAGGGAGGAGCATTTAATTACTTATAAGAGTGAGCCAACTAGAACACATATAGATTACTTTGCATTAAGAAGAAGAGATCAATTCTGTTGTAAAGACTGCAAAGTAATCCCGGGAGAGAGTTTGACTAGTCAACATCGCTTGTTAGTTTTGGATGTACAATTAAAAGGGCTGGTAAAGAAAAGGAGGGTTCCTAAGATCACTAGAACTAGATGGTAGAATCTTCCACTGAAGAAATCGAGCTTTACGGAGAAGGTTTTAGAAGACTTATCTTGGGATTGCTGCGGAAGTGCAAGCGAGATGTGTGAGGCAGTGGCATCTTGTATCTGAAAGGTAGCAAAAAATATGCTAGGCGAGTCAAAAGGAGGAGCTCCAGGTCAAAAGGAGGCTTGGTGGTGGAGTGAAGTGGTGCAAGAGAAGTTAAAAATTAAAAGAGCATGCTTTAAAGCTATCTCTAAGGATAGAACGGAGGAAACTATCACAAACTACAAATTAGCGAAAAAGGAAACAAAGAAGGCTGTAAGCGAAGCTAAGTCAAAAGCTTATGAAGTTTTGTATAAAAATCTCGACTCTAAGGGGGGCAGAAGGATATTTTCAGGTTGGCCAAAGCAAGAGAAAGAAAGACCAAAGACCTTTCTCAAGTGAGATGCATTAAGGACGAGGAAGGTCACGTGCTTGTTACTCAGAAGGATATAAAGACTAGGTGGGAGCAGTACTTTCATAAACTTTTCATTAGGGAAGGAAATAGAAGAGATCACTTTGGGTGATCTGGCTAGTAGTGAAACTTACTTGAATCGTGCAAGCTATAGACGGATTCAAAGAAAGGAAGTAGAGGATGCTTTGAAGGTTATCAGACCCGGGAAAGGTATAGGACCGGATGACATTCGAGGCACCACATATTTGAGTTACCCATTTTCTTTGAGTTCTCCAGAGAGAGAATCCTTTTCAGACGTACATGCATGCGATCTTTTTATGTGCTCCCCGTCTTTTGTTTTTGGTCAGAGTTTTCATATGTGCCATAGGGACTACAGAATAGAGATCCCATTCTCTATGCCAATGGTTTATGATTTTCATGTGGTATTATAGGGACTTTAGAGTAAATATCCTATTCTCTGAGCCAGTATGGGAGAGACCTAATTCTTTGACGAGGAGACTTTTTCAGACACCATCCTCCAACGACCGTGGACTCCGACGAGGATGTCTCCACGACGTTTTCATTTCGACCCTTTCAGAGACAGAGCAGTTGTCCACTTGCTGTGGCGAACCAGAGTATTCTAACGAGGAGACTCATTTCAGTTGCAGTGACTCTGACAGGCGTAGGACATAGCACATGCTCTCCGACGAGGAGATTTAGTTTGACTCACACTCCAATTCGTTTGTTCCTCCTCACCTACACGACATGAGAAGCAACGTCCTTGACAACAACTGGCAGTTGTGCACGTTGAGTTGATATTGTCTATAGTGTCTTGTATTGTGAGTTGACATTTCTTTCTGTTTGTCAAAGCTGAGAATTGCATGCTCCATCTTGAGGGGAAGTGTTGGAGTATATGCATCATATGTAAGATGGGTAAATGGATCATTCCAAGGTCTATTTACCACATCCAGAGTTTAGTCCCACGTCTACCAATGATGGGACTTGGAGAATCTGTGGAGGCTATATAAGAAGCCCCAATGCAATATATGGCTCTTTGAGACCTTCTCCCGTGGTTTCATCCCGCTCCTTAGGGAGCAGGGTTCCGCGTAAAATCCCAGTGTTCCTCATTATTTTATTTTTTTCTTTGGTACGCTTCCGCATTATATTTCCTAATAACTCCATCGGTCAACATTTCATTTTTGGAACCTTTTTGTTTCAAATATGTAGCTCTCGCTGTTTAGGGGAATCAGTCTATACGTTGGTCCTATATAAATCCCCTCACGGTTAGGCCTATTCTTCATCTTCTGTACTACTTTTGTTTTACCCATGTTAGACAATATCGATATCGATATCATTTCGATACCGTGTCGATATGATATTTGGACGATATATCGTTGAAATATCGCCCATATCGACACACTTTTGTGCAGGAATGGCCTTAAAAGGAGGATGTATCGCCTTATCGATACCGATATCAATCTCATCTCGATATCGATATATCGACAATATATTGACGATATATCGCCGATATATCGCGACATTTCCTTCCATGATTTTACCACCACACGAGAGAAATACTCGTTGCCGATGCTGAGGAGTTAGCTCAGTTAAAGGTGAACCTCATATGTCCTATGTTTTGGTTTATTCGTGCTTGCTTGTTTGACACATTCCATCTCCCCTACGATACAACTCAATATTATTTACTTGTAGAGTGCACCGATGCCTTGTTTTATGTTTAACATCATTCAACCGCTCTCACATTGTTCATTGCATAAACACTACAAAGTTTACATCATTGGCACAAATGCACCTTTGCTAATATACGATCGAAAATGACTACTAGTTCGAAAAGACACCTTCGCGAATACTGATCCATGCTATTTGATATTCCATGCTCACTGATGCTTACAAAATTATGATTCTCTTCTAGTTTATAGTGGATGTAGACTCTAAGTTGTTACTTCAGCTTACATTGTTGTGATTTGTTACTAGGGATAGATAGAGTTGTTGGTATCGCCATATTCTCATTTATCTTTAAATACAAGCATATATGTGATGCATATATTTACGGATATGAAAACTATCTTACTATATATTTAAGAACATATGCAGATGTAAAATGGATAAACAGATGTAAAATGGATACATATCAGATACGGGTAGTTTCAGAATACTCTGCTTAAGTATACATGCATTGGATGCCTTATGCGTGATAAATATAACAACATAATTTATTAAATAACAATTAACATTGAATATGGTAAAAGAACGTATAAAATCATGTTGCATATAATTAAAAATAAATCTACAACTATATCCATATATGAACAAGCTTGTATTAGTCGACCGACTAAGCTGACTAGTCGGCCCGACTAGTCGAGTCGGGGTGGGGGGAGGGATAGCCGACTCGACTAGGCCTAGTCGGCCACTGAGTAGTCGGGTCGACTAATCGGTCGACTTTTACATAAAGTTTTTTTAGTTTTTTTTTGCTTTTTTTAAATGCAAACTTATTCTAACTGAAACAAAATAATAGTTTAATATGTAATAATGGTTATTTGCTTCCAGTTGGAAAACAAGAAATAAATTCAAAGAATGTCTGGTATTTCAACTTTCAAGTCTCGACAATGTCAAAGCCTATCAAAAGAAATTGTGGTGTGAATTGTTAATTACTTCTACTTTTAAATCTTTCAATCGAATAATAATATCATTATATCTTAATAAAAATATATGTTTATTATTATACTTTTGATAATGAATCCAAATCAAAACTTTCATGTATAGCAACTTGCCAGCATCAAATAGACGGAACAAAACAATGAAGTTATCATATTAAAGAAGTAGAAGCAAACATCCATTGAATTTTTAAAAGAAAAAGGCGTACCTTGTGCCATTAGGTGATTTACAATGAGTCAAGTACTGATGTTGGATGACTTGGATCCGTTGAACTTGTTGAAGTAGCACAATGCAAGATGCAGAGGATGGTGGAATCGTAGCACAAATGCATAGGTTTTCGATTTTGGAAGGAAGATTGCCATGTGCTGCCAAGTATTGATTGCTGAGTGCAGACAATTGACGAGTTTATTCTAATATGTTTAATGTTATATCTAAAGCCAAATACTTCTTCTGTTTCATTCTGATATTATAGAAAATGTACAAATCTTTCTTAATATATTAGAATATATGTATAAAAAATGATCTATATATTTAAAATAAAAAAAAATCGAAAATCGATTAATGGAAGACTAAATCCGATTAGTCGTCCAATTACTGATTAATCCTTAGTGGCTGACCCCGTCGATTAAGTACCGACTACCGCTTTTGCTACCTTTTATATGAAAACATAAATACAAATACATATATGAATATGTATGGATATTACGTTGATATCCATATCTATAATCAATTTAAAACAGATAATATATGGATGCCAAATTCTGAATAAAATGGACACAACAACAGATATGATACATATATATCTTATGCGTTTGCATCCCTATTTGTTACTCCTTGATTTCATTTGTTGAGGCCCTGGATGCATTATTTTACCATTTTCAAGGACATCATATTTTTTTGATCGAAAATGGAGTGTGAACTTGAATTGAGTTACACCTGAATATATGCACCAAAAAGCATCCTTACAGAGACAATACTGATAAGAGTCATAGCATGGTGAATTACATTGTCAATATAGTACCGTTGTTGCCTAAAGATGACACCAACCCAAATGACCCGAGCAACGATGAGTGGTCGAAAGCAGCCCGCTCGAAAGGAGGCGCACGAAGCTCGAACAAAATCCCTCAACATTTGCATGATCGAACCTTGGAATCGCTAGACATATCCAAGTTAAATTGAATATGGACACTCGACGAGTAAGTGTTGCATGTTCTCCACCGCAACACCACATCTTGGGCTACCCACACCACTATTTTGCAACAATTTAAGTCTAAGAACCTTCATCATGAGTCTCCGTGTTATCATCTGTCATTGAAAATCCTTTACCTGTGTGGGAAACAGGGATCTCCAGATAAGCTGATCTCCCTGATTGTTCTCCAGATCTGCAGTGAGATCTCTCTATGCATTCTCATGGTAAATTTGCCTCCTGCCCACACCCATGAATCACGTTCATCAAGCGTAACCTCGTATTTACTAAGGTCCTGAAGTAAAGCGAAAAACTCATGCGGTCGTTGATCTGAGAAGCTTGAATCAAAGAGGGACCAAGATCCATTCCTCCACACCTTTGATACCAAAGCCATTTTGTTAGAGGACAAAGCGATAACCTCGGATACCTGACTACAAGCGCACCATCACCTGCCTAGAAGTGAAACCAATCTTCCCTACCAACCTGCGGCCTTGGTAAATGACAGACCTGTGACATCACGACGCAAACATAAATCCTGAAGCAAGAAGGGAAAGGAACATCATTTCCACCACAAGCTAGGTTAGCACCATATTGTAGATGCGACACACAAGGCACACCAAGAGGTCTTCTGCAAAATGCCCCAAATTCTGACAATCAATTTCATCAAGAGAATGTGACTAAGGTCTTTGAGGTGCTTGATTCCCAAGCCTTCATTGATCATTTGTTGAATGATAGTACTTTAATCTACCATATGAACCCCTTTTCCATCCTGTTGAGTACCGTGCCAGAAGAAACAACACATAGTAGCCTCTATCTTATCTTTTGTATCATATTGGTCGAGATGCAATCAATAAAGATAGAAAATGGGAATAGCTAACAGAACTGAGCTGAGTAAGACCATTCCTCCACCCTTGGAGAGAGAAGATGATTCTGACATGCAAATTTGCGCTCCAATTTCTCAATTATGGGGGCCTAGTGTGAGTGCCCAATCCTGCTACGTGTGAGCGAAAGACCAAGATAGTTGATCTGGGAAATTGATCCTAGGCAAGCCAATGATATTACCAGAAGCCTCTACCTCCTCGTGAGAAAGCCCAAAGGGGGCAAAAGCTAACTTGTTTCTGTTGACTTTGAGACTGGGCATGGATCAAATGCATCGAGAACAATTGACATATTTCTTACATCCAAAGGCCCTCTCAATGAAGATAAATGTATCATCCACATACAGGAGGAGATGGACAAAGATATCTCCAAATTTATAGCCAGACAAGAGGACACTATGACCCACACCCTTGGTTATGAAAACAAGCGTATCTGCAGCGATGACGAGGAGAGTGGCAGGGGGACATCCTTGATAGACACCCCTTCAGGACTGGAAGAAACCTTTCTCCGGTCTGTCATTTTCCAACACCAAGTAAGATACCATTGTTATGCGTCTCTTTATCCACTGGATCAATATATCTGGGAAGCCTCGCTTTGCTAATGTGGACCAAATAAATCTCCATTCGATGCTATTATATGCCTATGAAAAAGTCAATCTTCTAAAGGATGCCTTTCATCTACCATCTATTCCAATTGTTAACCATCTCAGTCGCACACACCAAGCTATCCATCAGTTTTCGGCCTGGAATATACACTGACTACTTAAGGGAGATAATAGTGCCTTCATCGTGAATTGTGCTCCATCATAGTTTACAATAACTTGATAAGAATGAAATTAACTCAGATATTAAACCAATATTGATATAAAACATATAAAGGTACATGTATATAAATGGATGCTTAATGGTGTAGATACACATTGTGCAGAATGATCATCATTTTTTTGGGATAGAATGTGGAGCATTTCACAGCAATAACAACAAAGCTTTTTCCCACAATTAAGTAGGCTCGGTTACATGGATTTTTTGCTTCCATTCAGAACTATTTTGAATCATTCTAGGTCTTAAATCCTAATAACTAAGATCCCTTCAGATAGTCTCATTCCAACACTTCTTGTGCCTTCCTCTTCTTTTCTTAAATGACTCAACGTTCCAAATCAGGCATCTTCTAACCTGTGCATCAACCAAACTACTTTGCAAATGACCAGACCATCTTAAGCGGTTTTCTCTCATCTTATCATCTATTAGAGCTACACAAACTTTCCTTTTGATAGCATCATTCCGAAACTGATCTTTTCGTGTATGACCACACATCTTCCTTAGCATATTTCATTTCTTCTATTGTCATTCTCTGTATAAGAGGAGCATTTATAGAATGCGTAGCATTTATATAATTTATTTGGCGGAGTATTGATCTCTGATATCCACCCATGTATATCTGATGATAATATCCTGAACCTGCATTCTGTACCCACGGTCCTTGGGTAAAGTCAGAATATAAAAAATAGAGAATTAATTGAAGATCAAAAGGAAGAATTTCTGTACACGTTGCTATTTCATGGAAATGAGCTATATGATTTAAAATAAATTACGGTCCATAATTTAATATTGTTCTTTTTGCAGGTAAATCAATTTAAGAAAAATATTGAAGCTATGGCAGCTGTCAGCCTTCGTTGTGTGGCATTTGCATACCGAGTTTGCGACCCAAATATTGTCCCGGATGAGGAGCAGCGAGAGCATTGGGTTCTGCCTGAGGATGACCTGATTCTGCTTGCTATTGTGGGATTAAAGGTTTGCAATGACTTTCTTTCTGAAGAGTAGTGTGGAACTTCTGCATTCTGCTTTGGTCTTATTTAATGCTTTTTTATAACTGTTCTTGTTTATGAGAAGTTTCTACGTGTAACTTCTCCACTAGACCCTCTATTTAAGAGAGGACTTGGTTTCTAATAGAAGTCAAGTCAGATTTAACTAGTAGGAATTCATATATAATCGGGGTTGACATGTTTATTCAGGTTCATATTTTAATTCAAAACAGAAATAATATAAAGTGAAGATTTACCCTTGTCATGCTAATGTGATGCATGTTGGGCATGGGGCGACAATTGAGGATGGATGAGGAAGAGGGAAGCGTGTTGGTTGATTGGGGCCATACCTAGCTGTGACATTGTTAGGTTAGAAGTAACTAGGAAATCACTCACGCGCTTTGCAGTGGAGAAAATTTAAATAGGATGTATGCACGAATATTTAATTACTCATGGGGATTTTTGATAGTTCACTATATAAATAGCAATTGGAAAGTACATAAAAGATAAATATAATTAGATATATATTTACAAAGAAAAAAATCTTTAGATGGTTCACAGTATAAGCACGGAGTATGGGAAAATTTGAATGGAAAAAACAGCTTACCTTCTAAGGGTGGTAGGTCCTTATTGGTTTTGAAAGTTAGTTTGTCTTTATTAGAAGATACATTTGATTTATGCGAACAAATTCAATAGGAAAAGTAACTAACAAGGTTGCAAAAGTCGGTAGTCGGTACTCGGTCGGTTGGGTCACTGATTAAGGATTAATCAGTAGTCAGGCAACTAATCGGATTTAGTCAAACTTTAATCGGCTTTTATTTTTTTGATTATTTTAAATATATAACTCATTTTTATACATATATTTACATAGGTTTTATATATTTTTATATTATCATAATGAAACATATATGGAATGCACCTTTGATGGAAGCAATGGTGAAGGAATCGAGGTGAAGATTGGTGACGATAACATTCAGAAGAGAGATTCTTTTAGATATCTGGGATCTATTTTGCAACATGATGGGGAAATTGATGGAGATGTTACTAATAGAATAAATGCAGGCTGGCTAAAGTGGAGAGAAGCCTCCGCTGTTCTCTGTGATAAGAAAATTCCTTTAAAAATTAAAGGAAAGTTTTACAAAGCAGCCGTGAGACCTGCTATGCTTTATGGTTCTGAATGCTGGCCTGTGAACCATAGACATGTGCAGAGAATGGCTGTAGCAGAAATGAAAATGCTAAGATGGATGTGTGGACATACACGTAAAGATAGGATTCGGAATGATGCAATCAGAAAGAAAGTTGGTGTAGCTCCGATCGAGGATAAGATGCGAGAAAACCGTTTAAGATGGTTTGGTCATTTACAAAGAAGGTCAACTGATGCACCGGTTAGGAGATGCGAGTGGTGGGATGTTGAGCCGGCTAAGAGAGGGCGAGGACGGCCCAAGAAGTGTTGGAAAGAGACTATACGAAGGGATCTTAGTTTTTTGGATATAAGTCCGAGATTGACCCAAGATAGATCTGAATGGAGGCGAAGGATCCATGTAGCCGACCCTACTTAATTGTGGGAAAAGGCTTTGTTGTTGTTGTATTATCATAATGAAACAAAAGAAGTAATTGAATTTAAATAAAAAATAAGCATATCATAATAAGTTTGCTTTAAAAAAAACTAAACATAAAAAAACTTAGTAAAAATTGATCGACTATTGTGCCTAGTCGGAATTAGCCCGTACTCGGTGCGCTACCCCACTAACTAGACTAGTCGGACCTACTAGTCGGGCCATTCAGGAGACTTTTACGACACTGGTAACTAGTGTCAACGTAAGTTCCGTGAAATCACAAAAAGAAAATGGTAATATGGCAATGACAAATGTGTTTACCGTTAGAAAATAGAGATGCGGAAGCGAACGATAAACAAAGCATAGAAATAGAGAAAGATAAACATCAAAGAATACAAGGTTTAACGTGGAACCCTACTCTTTAAGGAGAGGGATGATAGGGGCATATGCTTCATTGATTTTTCTCATTGGTTACAGGAGTTCTGGGCTCCTTATATAGCCTCCACAGAGCCTCCAAGTCCCACCACTGGTAGATGTGGGACTAAACATGTGGATGGGGTAAATGGATCTCTTCAGGATCCATTTACCCATCTCCCTCATAGATGACACATACAACGAATACTCCAACACTCCCCCTCAAGCTGAAGCATGTAATGCTTAGCTTGGACAATTGGAAAGAAACTCAACACACGTTACGGGACACTACGGACAATATCAACTCGACATGCACAACTACTGCTGTCGAGGACATTGCTTCTCATGTCGTGCACGCGAGGAGGACGAACATGCTAGAGTGTGAGTCTGCTGAATCTCATCGTTGGAGAACATGTGCTCTGAACTGCGCCTGTCAGAGTCACTGAAACTGTAATGAGTCTCCTCGTCAGAGTACTCTGGCCCGCCACAATAATGTGGACAACTGCTCCTTCTCTGAAAAGGGAAGAACTGAAAGGGCTGTGGAAGTGCAATCCCCGTCGGAGTCCACGGTCGCTGGAGAATGGAGTCTGAAAAGTCTCCTCGTCGAAGAACGAGGTCTCTCCCATCTGGCACAGAGAATGGTACTCTATTCTAGAGTACCTATGATACCACATGAAAACCCTTGCGCACATGGTATAGGGAACTGTCCTCTACTCTGGAGTTCCTATGGCATGCATGAAAACTCTGGTCGACAAAACAAGAAGAAGATGGGGGCCACTAAAAAAGATGGCATACATGTGCACATCTGAAAAGAATACTGCATCCATGTGCGTGTCTGAAATTGAAGACTCGGAAAAAGTCTAACATCGAGTATGAAACCACACATCAAACTGGGACTCGGAATCTGAACATCGAGTCTGGAATTGCGTATGGATATTTTTCATCTGAAAAACTGTAGAGTCTGGAAATATGGATGCATCTGAACTGGAACCTGCACTTGGAGCTGGAGACTGAAATCTCTAAAGTCTGGATGTGAAATGAAAGTGATGCTGTATGATCGATGTCGAAGAACTCTATACTATTCACCCCCTTTCTCACATACTTGTTGGAAAATGGACATCGACAATGTTGGGATGAGACAATAAAATGGGGGTTCACATGAATATTCTCAAAAATTTCTCGCGGCTTTCCCTTTTTTTAGTAAGTCGTCATATTTTTTTAACATAAGTCGTTCATTTTTCTATCATCTTTTCATCAATTTTTTTCCTGTGTACGGTTTTTTTAATGTATGCAATTTTTTTAACAAAGAACTCTTGGCCCAAAGTTGGGCCCAATGCTTCTCTTCTCTTCTTCTTCTTTTTTTAACACAACCCACATATGGGCTTGAAACACAACCGCTACCCTTTTTTAAAAAATAAGCCCCGCACATAACCCAAGGGCTATTTAGGGTTCCCTGGAAACCATTTCACTTCATTAAAGCCGCCCTCCTGCGCTTGAAGATGAGAGGGCGGTCCCTGTTGGTGTCGTCGCTGATCGCAGGAGCGTATGATGCTCCGCGCCTGGAGTAGATTCATCGGATGAGGCGGAGTGTCATCGGGGATGCACCGCCGGAGGGTTGCATGAAAGAGTCGCGCATGGAGTTGCCGCTCGACATGCGGCTTTGGGAAAATCAGGAGATGCGCGAGGGGTTCCCGCACACGATGGACCTGGTGGAGCTCCGCCAGCTGCGCGCTGCTGGGGTTCGATGATGTGGAGCGACACCACTTGGAGCGCCGCTAGGGTGCATCGAAGGAGAGATGATTCGCGTGCCACGATGAGGCGTGCGACATGCTTGGAGCATGGAAGGGACTATACAGTGATGCAGTAAGGTCGCCGTTACAGATGACGCACCCGAGGGAGCCAGAGAGGAAGATGCACTCTCGCGAGGGAGCCAGGTTATGCGCGCCTGTGCGCGCATGAGCGTGCGATGCCTCTTGGAGCGCGCCTGTGTGCGCGATGCTGCCTGGGCAGCGCCTTGTGTGCATATCGGGGTCTGATGGATCCCTGGGAGATGGAAAATCGGTAGGAGGAGCTGCAACGCGATGCGGCCGCCGCTTCTGCTTGGGACCGTCGTCGAGTGCGGCTGCGATGGGAGGGGATTCTTTGCATCGGAGGAGTCACCTGTAAGAGCGGTGTGGCTAAAGAGATGGAGACTGAAAGGTCTCCTACGCTCCTCGATGGTGACCTGCAGGGGGCGGCGCGCCTGTTGGAGAGGCGGCAGCCGCATGGAGATGCCATCGCTGCTGGGGTACCATCTATGCCTGATGATCTTGATTAGGGTTTCGTAGGAAATCCTAGAACTTCGTGAACAGATCTTCCTCAATCTTTACTAATGAACAATGAATCGACATGTTGACACTAATATTTTAAATCTCGAATCTCGAACAAGAATTAAAAAGAACAAAATCCTCGAGAATCGACCCGCTCTGATGCCATGTTAGAAAATAGAGAATGCGGAATCGAATGGTAAACAGAGCATAGAAATAGAGAAAGATAAACATTAAAGAACACATGGTTTAACATGGAACCCTACTCCCTAAGGAGCGGGATGAAACCACGGGAGAAGCCCTCAAAGGGACATATGCTTCATTGCTTTTTCTCAATGGTTACAGGAGGTCTGGGGCTCCTTATATAGCCTCCACAAAAGCATCCAAGTCCCACCACTGGTAGATGTGGGACTAAACATGTGGATGGGGTAAATGGATATCTCCAGGATCCATTTACCCATCTTCCTCATAGATGACACATACAACGAATACTACAACATTTACCATTGGGTACCTTTGGTGGATTGACATTTTGAATGACATATTTTGCAAAGAGAGTACATTGGCTCTTGCACTTCCGTATCTTGTATCTAGATACTCCTATATTGGACATGCAAATATTTACAATTCATGAATACATTAAGATATAGGAACATATTTCTAACACTTTACAAATATGACTTGTGTGAAGATGTAACAAAGTAGCCTGTAAAGGTTTATATGAATTTCAAGTATAAAAAATAGAATAGGTAAAAGACATCAGGAAGCTAATGTTAAAAAAAGAACCCAAGCATTTAACATACCAATATGAAAAAGAGAACTCAAGCATTTGACATACCAACCTACAACTCTGGAGGCCCTAGTGTAATTATAAGTGAATACCGAGCTCGCGGCTATCAAACATCACCATGGTTCTCCTTTGCCAATCCTTTCTCATCATTCTTTCATTCTCAACCCCAACACTGTCTTCATAATTGTTGGAGTATAAGTTGTATGCGCCTATTGTGTTGTAGCAAGGTAAATGGATCCTGGAGAAGATCCATTTACCCCATCCAGTGTTTAGTCCCACATGGACCAGTGGTGGGACTTGGAGGCTCTGGGAAGGCTATATAAGGAGCCCAGACCTCCTGTACTCATTGAGAAAAGCAATAGAAAAACATGCCCCGTTAAGGGCTTCTCCTGTGGTTTCATCCCGCTCGTCACGGAGTAGGGTTCCACGTAAAATCATGGTGTTTCCATGTCTATCTTTCTTGTTTATGCTCTGTTTATCATTCGCTTCCGCATTCTTCATATTTTATAACATGGTATCAGAGCGGGTTCGATTCTCGGAAAATTTTCTCTTCATGTATGTTCGAGATTCGATCGATTTTAAAGATCCAGTTATTGCTTCAAGATTATTTCTATGGAAGATTTGTTCAATCAAAGTTCTAGGGTTTCTAGTTTGAAACCCTAATTTCTGTTATGAAGACCATGTCATTTGTCAAGTTGAAGGGCTTTTCGAAACCCTAGCCGTATACATCTTTGACGATCTCCAAGATGGCGATCCGGACGATCCAAACCGATGGCTGTGATGATCAAGGCGATCTCAGAACCAGCCGCAGATCTCATACAAGCGTGTTGTTCCCAGGTGCGATTCCTTCCTCTCCCGATGTCACTGCCCAAGCCACGACGACAGCCCTCCATCCAGCGCGCTAAGTCTCCAGAACGAGAACCCCTATCGGACGGTGCCGCGGGCGATGGAGCGGCACCCGCGAGTTCAATTCCCGAGCCCAGGCGGCGAGCTTCACGGCGCATCCTTGCGCGATCTACAACGCATCTTCAACAGTTAGAGGCGGTGCACCTCCTTTGAGCCACAGGCGGCGGCTCCTCATCATCCAGGAAGAGCTGGCGGCGCCGTGAAACCCCCATCAGCGCCGCCCAGGCGCGAGGCGGCGAAGAGCCGCTTCAACTCCAGGCGCATCGCGCTCACATGGCGGCGTACTCCCTCCGTGCGCGATACTCTAGGTTCTCCTTCGCGCACGCGATACTCTAGGTTCTCCTTCGCGCGCGCGTTCTCCAATCGCTCCTTCTCCAAAGCCGGGGCAGTCCCACAGGCAGCGGCAGCGAGCTCCTTCTCTAGTCGCTCGCGCATCGTGCTCACAGGGCGCGCGCTCCTAGTGTAGGCGGCGCAAGGCAACGTCGAAGGCCATCTCCTGGCGGCATTTTTTTTATCTCTCTCCAAAGAGGGTTCCCGACAGAACCCCTTAATAAGTATTGGGCAACGATGTTTGGAAACCCTAAGTGGGCGTTACTGTTTTCTTTAAAAAAAAGGGAAGGGAGAGCGGCTGCTAAGAAAAAAAAAGGGGGACGGAGAGTTGGCCATATGAAAAAAAAGGAGGGGAGGTGCAAGTTGGCCCATTGGGCCGTATTTAAAAAAAATTAAAAAAAAACAAAAAGGCGTGCAGATGAAAAAAAAGCCGTACGCATTTTCAAAAAAAAAGCAAAAGCTGAAAAAAAATGAACGGCTTAAAAAAAATTGCAAAAAAAGAGACGGCTTATATATAAAAAAAATGAATGAAAAGCCGCAAGCATTGTTTGTTTTCCCCATTCTGTTGTCTTCTCCCAACTTTGTCGATTTGTCTGTTTTCCGACAAGTATGAGAGAAAGGGGGAGTATATATGTCGAGTCACAGGTCTTGTATTCTGTAACATCCATATTCTAATAAACCCGAACTCGACCGATTTGGGGTCCAACGAACCCAATAACGTTGTCGATCAATACTAAACAACCTAAAATGATTTATTGATCGTGAATCAAAAGTTTTTCGGACGAAATCAACCAAAAATCGGTCGCTTCGTAATGCGCGCCGTGAAAAGCCGCGACGCAAATTCAGAAACTGCAAAACGAACCGGGACTATCATTAGATCCGATTCGACGAAACAAGACTAACGGAATCGACCGTTCGTCAATCGGAGGTCGTTTGATAATTTAAAACCTTGAAATTTTATCTTAAACAAAAAACCGTATCCGAAAAGTTCGGACATCAAAACCCGATCGGAAGTATATCAACATTATACTCATATTGATCGTCATTCCGAGACGGTCAAAACAAGTTATAGCGCACCAAAATCAGAGGCCCGAGGTGCGCGTATGGTCGATTTTTAAAGTATGTCAAATAAAGAGATTTTTTTTGAATTTAAAATATATATTTAAAATCTGCTACAGTACACACAGTATAGAAGAAACACACTCCAGCCATGTTTTTATGGCCCTTCTTTCTCAGCCCATTTGGCTCTTTAATTACACAACACTTGGCTTGTATTCCCATTACATTTGGCATATTGCTAAGCTCTTCTTTCCCTTATAAATACCACCATAATACCCCAAATTCTTCCTACATTCCCAACCGATAGAGTTGTTGTTACCCCCTTCCAAACCCCTTCCAGCTACAGCCTCTTCCATGCAAATTGGACTGCTACATGCCACTCTCGATTCTCCAACTTGAAGCAATCTAGAGGTACAATCCCCTCCCATTTCTTTCCAATCTCTATTCCTCTTCTCCCCCAAATTTCCACCAAATTTTCAATCATAGTGGTCCCCAGATCAGACCTCTTGGAGTTATGGGTGTGGCAATCCAAGCTATTGGCTTGTAGCTTCGTACTCCAGAATTCCAACACTTAGTCAAAAATCAAGCAACAACATCTTCTCCAAAATTTGATTCAATTAGGTACCATCCTTCTCCCCCTCATTGCTGCCATACATGTACATTTCTATTCTTTTCCATCCTCTTGCTGCTGTGCATGATAGTTTACATGATTTTGATCCTTAAAGTTAGTCTAGATTGTAAGTAGGGGGATTTGGAGAACATGTTTCTGGAAAAGCAAATCTTTAAATCTGATTTTAGTTGTGAATTCTTATTTGTATTCAGATCTGAAATTTCATATGTACAATCCTTAGCCCCCCTATTGCTGCCATGCATGTACCATTTATGACTTTCCTCTTGTTATCAAACATATTATTGTTTACATTACAATCTATTCTTAACAGTTTGGTATCAGAGCAGTGGTACCCCGATACGCACATTTGCGGTATTACAATTCCGATCGCATTAAGTTCTCGGATTGCGACAGTCTTCCGACTTGTCGTGAGTTCGAGAAGGGAAATATGACATTCATATTCAATAACCACAGATGTCACCAAGTTCATTAATTTTCATATTATATCCCAAGAAGAGAAAAGCATTTATGATCAGTATCTGTTTATGGCATTTTTATGACTAATTATGGTTCTCATGCAGAGCCATGGCATCTCGACCAGGTCAGGATACTTCTGATCAGCTGGCACGCATACCGAGGTTTGAAGGGATTGATTCTACATCCAGATCATCCATCTCTATATCTACATCATCTAGAGTTACAAATGAGACAGTTGCACTTGAGGCTTTAAGGGATTACAATTAAATTGAGTAAATGGAAAAGACTATAATCTGATTCGAAATCTCATTAAGCTAGTGGACGTGTTGGTAACTTAGTTAGGATGCATTATACTACACCGCATGCCTACGGAGACACCCCGACCATAAGACATTCCCCAAGTCTTAGAGTCATAGTGTGAGGTTTCACACAAACCAAGACCACAGACTATCCACTAGACTTAAGAAATCGTTATGTCTTTTCATCTCATCTTTTCCATCATCAAAATCCACAAATATGATATGAGAAAAAAATATACATACTTATGATCAATTAGTTACCATAGAGATTTGCTCATTTGGGAAATGTTGGGATAATGGCTGATCATGAGAGGTATTTACTAGAAATTTGAAAACCTTTTTCATTTGCAAGTAGAATTAAATTTTAATTTGAGTTGTTCCTGCCTCTCTACTTGCTAGCTTTTGATCATAATAATTGCCTGTTATTTTTATATAAGTTTTTGGGAGGTACCAGCAACCGCTGACGCCTTTTCTTTCCTAACATGTTTGGCAGGCAAATAGCCTGCAATCCAGTAGCTATACATGCTTCCTGGAGACAGAGTATACACTAGACGACATGAAGTATTTTGTCTCAGTTTTGTTTAGTTGGTGATGTAAATGCTATCACACTTGGGATATATGTTGTAAAATGGAAGATCCTTGTACATGTTGTAAATTGATATGAATATTAATGAAAAAGAAATTTTGGTGCTATGTGTCTCTTTTACTTGTGCTTATGTGTTGGAATTGAATGTCATAATTGCGCGAAAAATTTTCCCTATTTTTCTGCAACTTCTACGATCAATGTGAATGAAATATTGCGAAATGCGCGTAAACGGGTACCTGGATCCTGAGGGGTTGACATATTCCAGATCCAGATTCAGATACCAGTCTCCAGACCAGCCAGTTGATCTGACTCTACAGTTCGGTTTCAGACTTGGCGATCATTGTTTCCGAGTCTCCAGTTTCAGACACGTACGAGTGTGCGGTCATTTTCAGATGAGCATATGTTGCCATCGTTTGTTTCGAGGTCCCCATCATTCTTGTTGTTGTTCGGCCAGAGTTTTCATGTGAGCCATAGGGACTCCAGAGCATAGGACCATTCCCTATGCCAATGAGGACAAGGGTTTTCATGTGGTATCATAGGTACACCAGAGCAGTGCACCATTCTCTGAGCCAGATGGGAGAGACCCAGTTCTCTGACGAGGAGACTTTCAGACTCCATTCTCTAGCGACCATGGACCCCGGCGAGGATTGCACAGCCACGTCCTTTTCAGTTCGGCCCTTTTTAGAGATGGAGCAGTTGTCCACATGTTGTGGCGGGCCAGAGTACTCCGATGAGGAGACTCATTTCAGTTGCAGTGACTCTGACAGGCGCAGTTCAGAGCACATGCTCTCCGACGAGGAGATTCAACAGACTCACACTCCAGCCCGTTCGTCCTCCTCACCTGCACGGCATGAGAAGCAACGTCCTCGACTGCAACAATGTGCGCGTTGGGTTGATATTATCCGTAGTGTCCTGTAGCGTTGAGTTGAGTTTCTTTCTGTTTGTCCAAGCTGAGCATTGCATGCTCCAGCTTGAGGGGGAGTGTTGGAGTATAAGTTGTATGCGCCTATTGTGTTGTAGCAGGGTAAATGGATCCTGGAGAAGATCCATTTACCCCATCCAGTGTTTAGTCCCACATGTACCAGTGGTGGGACTTGGAGGCTCTGGGAAGGATATATAAGGAGCCCCATTCCTCCTGTACTCATTGAGAAAAGCAATAGAAAAACACGCCCCGTTAAGGGCTTCTCCCGTGGTTTCATCCCGCTCGTCACGGAGTAGGGTTCCACGTAAAATCATGGTGTTTCCATGTCTATCTTTCTTGTTTATGCTCTGTTTATCATTCGCTTCCGCATTCTTCATATTTTATAACAATAATCATATAAAATAGGATTGAATCTTGTAAGGACAACACACGACTTTTTAAACTATGGAGTAAAAGAAAGTGCTGCAACTGAAAAGTATTGTTAAATATTCTCCCTTTAAAAACAATCATCATAATTGCTTTTACAAAGCCCAATAATTTATTGTTAACTACATAGTTTGCAGAACATAGGGAATATAACATTGACAAACAAGTTTGTATGAATTTCAAGTATGATAATTAGAATAGGTAAAAGACATCAGGAGATTAATGTGCGAAAGAGAGCTCAAGTATTTGACATATGAACCATGGTGCCTTCCCGTATTATAAGTGAGTAGCAAGAAGAAGACATGTGCCAAAAATTGTCAAACTTCATCAATCCGTGTTTTATGTTACGTACACAAAACACTACATACAGAGAAATAACAAATAAATAATCGTCAATCTTATAACAATATCCAATCCAACAACGACAACAGTATTGATATTAACATTTTTTTTTGAAAAAAACTGGTATTCTCAATATAAGGCATACATAAACAAACAAAATGCTCAACATGAATCACATAACCTGATCTTTGGCATGAAATCAATAACTTCATTCCCCTCTATTTCATGTGATATATGAGTTTAAAAATTCGAATTAAAATTCTTTCAGTTAAAAAAGTGGAAGGTATCAATTTCACTAAATAAAGAGGATGTTCCCTTTATTGTAACAACATGATACTATACATGTAAAATTGTATCTCATCATGGTGCACCATGTTTGTTTATGTTGTTCATACTTTATTGTTTTTACCTTTTTGATGTATATTAATTTGGTGCCAAGAGAATATTTCATCAACATTTGTTCAATTTTAAAAGCATTTCAGTTAAAACCGATAACATGATAAATAGATCTGAAAAAAACTAAAGCAATCTAAGTTATGAGTTAGAAACTTTTTTTAAGAATTTAGTTACTTGTAGAATGCATGAACCTAATGTGGTTGCTAATTGTTAGTGTTGAGATTCTTATGTCTTGTGGTTTTTATTTATATTTGTTTATTTCCAGTTTATCTTATGCAATTTTCTCATAGAGCTTTTCTTCTATATAAGAGAGCTCTAGGGCTTCGTGAAATGGTATTCTCATTTTTCCCTTTTACATGGTATCAGAGCGACAGTCTTATATCGGAGCTTGTGCCCTAGATCTGTCCCCCCAAAATTCTTTGAACGCCGTCGTCGAGGCAAGGCGTGCGCCGCCACCGTTGCAGTTGGACTCCCCCCTCGTGCCGCTTGTTCGCCTTTCTCTCTCTCGTGCATCTCGCACGCGTCTGCGCTCGCACCTTTGTGTGCGTCTCCTCGATCGTCTGCCCGTACGTCTGCACGCCTGTGCCCTAGCGCGGATAAGCATCGTCGCGTGACGCTCCAGTGACATAGACGTCTCCTTGCTCCATCGCTCACAGCAGCAAGTGCCTTCTAGGTCTCCCACTTGGTCCTCTAGGGTATGACCTAATTGTCTAAAGACACTCTAGCGCCCCGAAGGAGTCTTCAAGGAATGGAAGTGATTGTGGTTTGGGTCTACACCCACAACCATCTTCCTATATGTTTGTGTAGACATTATTTGTCCAGTTTGCAACCCCAGTCTTTAGAGAGTTGTCATCATGTCAGACAACAAAGTAGATATTCCATCTTTGGGTGCTTTCAAAGGTCCGACATCGATTTTGAAGATAGATGAAACGAATTATGAACTGTGGGCCATGCAGTTCATGAGTTTAATGCAATGCAGTGGCAAGAAGCACATCCTCACGACAGTGGAGCCACGTGACAAGACTGGGACAAATGCCTCATGGGAGGGAGATGATGCATATGCACGTGTATGGCTATCCGGGACCGAGTCATCGGAGATACTGCCAATGATATTTTGAGTCAGCCTACTACAAAGGCTATGTGGGATATTCTCGCCACTACATACTCACCGGCGAAGAATGAATCGAAGATACTGCAGCTTCAGCATGATATTTTCACATCAAAGCAAAATGGTCGCCCCCTTCATACTCTCTATACTTCTTTGAGGGGTATGTTTGAGAAGCTACATGGATACATTCCCTTGACTGCTACGCTAGAGCAGCTCAAGGCGTACAGAGACTCAGTGATGATTGGACTCTTTCTTGCGACCCTTGACCCTGAGTATGATGCAGCTCATTCTCGAATCCTTACTGATGTCACCATACCTTCGATGGAGGAGGCATATTGTAGATTGATTAGACTGTCTATATCCTCTGGTAGTACTTTCCAGTCTCAGACATCTTCAGCTATGGTTGTATCACGTGGTAGAGGAAGCCCTACACCATATCGTGATAGGGGAGGCCCTAACCGGGGCAGAGGAGGAGTTGGTCGATCCCATTAGCCATGCACTTAATGCCACATGCCATGCCACAATGAGGAAACCTGCTATTCCAAGCATGGGTTTCCTGCTTCAGATCGAGTTGCAGAACAAACACAACAGGATGGGAGCCCATCACCTGTATCTGACCAGAGATTTGTCGAGGTTGAGACGCGATTAAGGGAGATTATGTCTGTTACATTTGTTTCTACCGGCTCTCCTTCGGTGTCCTAAGAAGTAGCTGTAGAGATATATTATTCACTTATGTACCTTTCTTATATTTCTATTTTCTGTTGGACTCTCTATGTTGTTTACCCATAGGCTGCTCTCCTATATAAGAGAGTCTAGGGCGGATTAAATAAACAAGTTATCTCATTTTCCCAACATGGTATCAGAACGACGGTCCTAGACCGGAGTTCTCGAGCCAAAACCCTAACCCTAGCCTCCACCCTCCAACCCTCCACGCGTCGCCGTGCGCACGCCTGCGCCGCTCGCGCACACCTGCGCCTCCTGCGCACGCACCTCCTTCTGTGCGCCGCCTCTGGTGCCTGTGTGTAGGGACAATCGAGCGCCGGTGCACTGTCTTCTGCGCTCTGCATCTCCAGTATGCATAGAACTCGCAGCACTCGCGCGACTTCGGCGCGCTGCACTCGTGCATCTGCGCACTAGTGCACGCACTGCGTGATCCTCCACGCGCATATCTGCTCGTGTGCGCCTGTGCATTCCCGTGATGTGATCCAACACGCGTATGCGCATCTCCGTGCGCGTTCAGTCCTAGACTAGCGCACGTGCGACGTGCAACTCCAGGCCTTTCTGGGTGTGCGTTTACAGATTGATGGGTTTGGTTGCTTGTGTCTACACATGCAACTAAACCCGTTAATGTCAGTGTAGACAAAATCATCTATTCAGTCTACTCCCCTAGTCTTCCTATATCATAATGTCAGAAAGCAAAGCAGATACTTGTCCTATAGGCGCCTTCAGAGGTCCAGCACCTATTGTGAAGATGGATGGTTCAAACTATGAGCTGTGGGTCATGCAGTTCATGAGCATGATGAAGTCAACTGGTAAGAAGCACATTCTTACTGAGGAAGAGCCTGCTGAGAAGACAGGGGTTAATGCCTCTTGGGAGGCAGATGACGCATATGCCAAAGTTTGGCTTTCCGGAACATTAACAATTGAGATTGCTAATGATATTTTCCATCAGCCCACTGCCAAAACAATGTGGGACATTCTGACTGCTACCTACTCACAGGCAAAAAATGAGATAAAAATGCAACTTCAGCATGACACTTTTACAATCAAGCAGAATGGACGACCTCTCCACTCACTGTACACATCTTTACGTGGAATGTTTGAGAAGCTTTATAGCTTGATGCCTTTGACAGTCACTCTAGTGCAACAGAAGACCTATCGGAATGCCACTATGGTGGGTGTTTTCCTTGTTGCCCTTGATTTAGAATACGAGGCAGCACGTTCCCAGATCTTGACGGATTCTACTATTCCTCCTATGGAGGAAGCCTTTCGTAGGCCGAGTCGGATCACTGTCCCTTCGTCTGCTACGAATCAGACCGCCTCAGCCATGGCAGCCAATCGAGGTCGTGGAGGCCATCATCAGTTCTGTGGCCGTGGACCTCGCGGTATAGGAGGCTGTGTTCGGCCATCATGTATTTTTTGCCATCATTCTGGACATACCGAAGACGCATGCTATTCTAAGCATGGATTTCTGGCTTCTGTACGAGTCACTGAACAGATCGAGCCTCCAACCACATCATCTATGGATCAACGCTTTGATGATCTTGTAGCCCGCCTGAGGGGCATCATTCCTCCATCTGGTCCCACTGCATCAGCATCTACTTTTGAGAGTCACGCAGACGTTGCCGCATCTACATCTCCATCTACCAGTACATCAGGTAGCACCTATGCATTCACTAGCTATAGTAGATCAGATACTTTAGAGTGGATTATGGACTCTGGTGCCACACATCATCTGTGTGGTGACCAAGGTCTACTTACAGGATACAAATATGTCTCTCCAGGCCGTACAATGGTTATTGCTAAGGGAACACATTCCCCGATTATTGGTCAGAGGGAGATTAGATTGACACCATCCATGCATCTCAAGAACGTGCTACATGTATCTGATTTTTCGATGAATTTGTTGTCCATTAGCCAACTTACAAAAGATTTACATTGTCGAGCAATTTTTGATCCATCCTCTCTTGTTTTTCAGGACATCCTTACAAGCAACGAGATTGGGTGTGGTTATGAGCAAGGCGGTCTCTATCGCCTTAGTCGGATTCCTTATGCTGGAACATCAACCCTACCTGCTGGACCTAACTCCCCATTATTGTGGTACCTGCGCTTCGGACATCTACCGCTTCAGAAGTTGCGTCATGTGTTACCTCAGGTTTCACCTCACACGTCCATTCAATGTAAGGCTTGTCAGTTGGGAAAACATCATCGGTCTACTTTTCCCAGTCGTCGGAGTCGAAGTAGTAACTCCAAGTTTGAGTTATTCCATGTCGATATATGGGATCCTAGTCGTGTTCCTGATCATCAGGGACGCATGTTTTATATAGTTATTGTGGATGATTTCTCTCGTGTGTCGTGGGTATTTATATTAAAGAATAAATCTAAAGCGGGGAATGTTATCATCAATTTCATTAATGAAGTTCGTAATGTTTTTTCTGCATCTGTTACGATTGTAAGAAGTGATAATGTCCTGGAATTCTGTACTCATACCCTATCTAGTTATTTTTCATCTCAAGGGATTATCCGTCAAACATCTTGTGCCTATACTTCCCAACAGAATGGGGTTGCTGAAATGAAACACCGTCATTTACTCGATGTCACCAGGTCGCTTCTTATACAGAGTCATGCACCTCATTCTTTCTGGGGTGATGCTATTCTTACGGCATGCTATCTTATTAATCGAATGCCGTCATCGGTCTTAGGTGAGAAGATTCCATTCTCTCTTATTTTTCCTGACAAAGAATTGTTCTCCCTTACTCCTCGTGTGTTTGGCTCGGTAGCCTTTGTTCACCAGTTGTCTCCTGTGACTGACAAGCTCTCTCCTAGGGCTGTCAAGTGTGTCTTTGTCGGTACTCCAGAACACAGAAGGGGTAAGAGTGTTATGATCCATTGCGCAAGAGCTATTTAGTCAGTGCTGATGTCACCTTTTTCGAATATGTTATGTATTTCTCATCTACATGTGATCTGCTGGTTCCCTCTGACACTATTGATGCTATATACATGTCACCACCACTATCACCACCACTAAAACCGCTACCATCTTCTACACCTCCTGTCTCTGTGCCTATTTCACCACTGCCATTCCACTATATCCGTAGGCCTGCTTCTGCTCATGGTCACCGCTTATCCTCTAGCTCGCCTGAGGTATGTTTTGAAAATATTACTATTGATGGATTTGATGATTTTCCTGAGCAAGATGTGTTACAGAGGCCAGTTGAGGAGACAAATGATTTAGATGTACCTATTGCTTTACGCAAGCAGAAGCGTGGCTGCGCATCATATCCTATAGCATCTTCTGTGTCGTTTGACCGTCTCACTGGAGAATTCAGAAACTTTGTCATTGCATTGTCAGCAGTGGATATTCCACAAAATTATCAAGATGCACTGAAAGATATTCGATGGCGCTAGGCCATGGAAGAAGAAATGGCAGCTCTTCAGTCCAGAGGCACCTGGAGCCTTGTTCCTGCACCTGCTGATGTGTCTCCAATTAGCTGCAAATGGGTCTTTACAATTAAGAAGAATACAGATGGTAGCATTGACAGATACAAGGCTCGCCTTGTTGCTCGTGGCTTCACACAGACATATGGGGTGGATTACCTTGATACATTCTCATCGGTTGCTCGCCATTCCACCATACGGATCCTCCTTTCTGTTGCAGTTACTCGTGATTGGCCGCTATACCAGTTAGATGTGAAGAATGCATTCCTATACAGTGATTTACAGGAGGAATTCTACATGCAACAGCCACCTGGTTTTGCTGTTGAGGGGGAGTGTCCTACAGTGTGCAGACTTCATAAGGCTATCTATGGCCTTAAGCAGAGCCCTAGAGCTTGGTTCCAGAATCTCTCAGACTTGTTTGAGAAACAAGGGTACATACGTTCTAATGTTGATCATTATCTGTTTGTACAGAAGACACCCAGAGGTGTTATTGCTATTATGGTGTATCTAGACAATATTCTGATTATAGGTGATGATGAACAGGGAATCTAGGGGGCAAAAGAAATGCTGGGTCGTGAATTCGTTACCAAGGACCTTGGGGTCCTTAGATATTTTCTGGGACTGGAGTTTGCCAGAAATCCTCATGGGTTGGTAATGACCCAGAGGAAATATGTCACTGACCTGTTGAGTGAAACGGGATTGCTGGGTTGCCGACCTGCCACTACACCTATGGATCCCATTATGAAATTATATGATGATGACACTGATGAGGTGGATAAGAGAAGATACAAAGAATTGGTGGGCAAACTTCTCTATGTTACTATTACCAGGCCCAATATCTCCTTTGCTGTGAGTCGAGTGAGCCAGTTTATGGAGCAACCATGTCAGGTACACATGGATGCTATACATATGATACCCAGGTACCTTAAGTCATCTCCAGGCGTGGGTCTGCTATTTAAGAAAGGCAAGGAGGTTACTATATCAGCTTGTGCAAATACAGATTACGCAGGGTGCCCCAAGGATAGGAAGTCCACCACTGGATTTGTTGTGTATGTTGAAGATTCTCTAGTCAAGGTTTGAAAAAGCGAAAGGCGGAACGAGGTGGTCTCCTTGGAATCGAGGCGAGGCGTAGCCTCGAGGCGGTCGAGGCGTAAGCCTCAATTTATATAGAAAAATATGTATAAAACTACAATTATATATATCTCTATGTAATTATATGTTCTCTGCCCAATATATAATAATTTACACTACAAGATATGATGAAATGATAAAGATAAGAATCCCAAAATAGAATATAGAACAACATCATATACATTTCTACATATTTTCATCCAATCAAAGGGGAATTCATTGACTATAGATATTGTGAAAGATTTAAACAATACATATATGTCTATGAAATATTGTTGTAATTAAAAGTATGACTAAATATACATCAAAGAAATTTATGTTATGTGTCTAACATATAATATATGATCGCACGAGAAACCATGAATCATATCCATTTCGAGCAAATCTTTGAAATATTGTTGTAATTAAAAGTTCGATTAAATATATGTCGAAGAAATTTATGTTGTGTCTAATATATAATATAAGACAACATGAGAAACCATGAACCTTATCCATTTTGTTTTGCTTGATATATTGCAAATCTTGTTAAGTTACAAGTATTGTTTAATTTAATATTTATGAATTCATTCATTAAGAGTGAAATAGTAAGAGTTTGCCAAAATAGTTGGATACATTAATTGTAAATATGAAGTTATGGGCATGAAATGAACATCATATTTAGGCATTCATCTTATATAATCATTATCCTAAATAAACAGATATTGATAAACTTCTCAAACTACTAAGGAAACCATGAAAATAATAAAAAAATACTTCAAAAAAAAGCAAAAACGCCTCACGAAACGCCTCGACCGCCTCGACCACTCGAGGCGCACGCCTCACAGGATTGGTCTGAGGTGTAAGCCTCGAGGCTAAAAGGGACCGCTTCGCCTCGAGGCGTACGCCTCGACCGCCTCGAGGCTAGCCTTTTCGAACCATGTCTCTAGTTTCATGGAGGAGCAAGAAGCAAACGGTTGTAGCATGGTCCAGTGCTGAGTTTGAATATAGGAACAAATCTGATGCTGGTCATGTTAGTCAGTCTTTTATTAATGAAATAAGGAACTTTTTTTCAGTAAAAATCAAGTTTATACGTTCAGATAATGCACTAGAATTTTGTACAGTTGTACTACTCAACTTTCTCAGTTCCTTAGGTCTCATGGTATTGTGCATCTGACGTGTTGTGCATATACTTCACATCAGAATGGGGTGGTTGAACGAAAACATCGCTATCTTTTGGATATTACCATAACTCTTTTGATTCAGAGTCGTGCTCCTTATTCATACTGGGGAGATGCGGTTCTAACTACTTGTTATCTGGTTAATCGTATGCCCTCTTCGATGTTAGGGGAGAAGATCCCTTTCTTGAATGTGTTTTCCAAGAAGGATCGTTTTTCCCTTATGCCTCGTGTTTTCGGTTCAGTAGCTTTTGTTCATCAAATGTCTCCTGATCTTGACAAGCTCTCTCCCAGAGCTGTCAAATGTGTGTTTGTTGGGTATTCTAAGACCCAAAAGGGATATCGCTACTTTGACCCTGTTCGATGAAGGTACTATGTCAGTGCTGATGCCCCCTTTTTTGGATCCATTATGTATTTCTCTCCCACAGGTGACATGCTTACTGCATCAAATGATGAAGAAGAGGTCTATATACCTCTTCCTCCGATCCCCATTGCATCTCTCATCAATTGAAACTGAGAACTAGATGACGAATACCAAAAGGATGATATACCATGTGCAAAATCAGCAACAAATGCATGCAAAGATGCACGTTTTAGCACCGATTTCTTCCTCAATATTAGTGCAAATCAATTAGTTAACGACTAAGGGAAATAAATAACGATATTGCAATTTAGAATCTCAATAAATCACCAAACCGAATAGCAATATACCAGCCCACATATCTAACTTTATGAAGTGGAATAATATGCGGTAGAAACACTCATACCACAACCTGCAAGGGATTCGTTAAGCGCACTTCAGATCTGGTCTACAATGGGCTTCGGTGTTCGGGTGCTGGCCGCGGTTCGTGGTGGCTGTGATCCTGCGGGAAACGAGGGCCGGCAGCACAGCGGCGCATCGGGATGTCTGGCCGGGGTATTGGGGAGGCCGTGGCGTGAAGGGAAGGCACTGCTCAGCGCGGGACTCGAGGAGAGGGCAGGGGCGACGAGTGGGTGAGGGTCGGGGACTGGGGTGGCGGTGATGAGGGCCGGTGGGGGTTCGGGTGGTGGTCGCTAGGAGGGTCAAGGCCCGCGGAGGGGAATGCGCGAGGGCGAGGAGGCGCATGCGGGGGAATGGGGTGCGGGTGCCTGGGCGCGGGGCGCGGGTTCTGGGAAAGGGCGACGACGGCGGGAAGGTCGGGGCCGGGAGGCGAGGCGCTGGCGGGGAAGAGGCCTGCGGGCGGGGGCGACTGGGAGTAGTGGGAAGAGGGGGGAGCTCGGGAGAAGGCGGCGCGAGAGAGGGGGAGGAGGAGAGAAGGGAGGCGGCGGCATGGGAGGCTGTAGGGTTACGGGGGGAAGAAAGAATCGGGGAGAGAGGGGGAACGACGGTTCGAGAGAGAGGGAGAGAGAGAGAATTAGGGTGGGGAAATAACTTCAATTCCAACTTAATTCACCCTAATACAAAGGGGGACCTTTTTATAGAGGATAATTCCCCCTAAAATGAGTAACAAATTCCTAAAATTAGGGAAAGAAATAAAACAAAAAAAAGAAATGTATAATGAGCCTTTTACATGGGAAAATAAAATAAACAAAATAAATGATAAATAAAATAAACAAAATAAATGTTCACAAAATTTTGATATCATGCTGCATCAACTCCCCCTGCTGAAAAGAATCTCGCTCCGTCGAGATGGCATCGTGGAAATTCTGAATTATATCGGGGCGGAGTTGTTGGAGTTCCTCCTCGTCCATCCATGTGCAATCGGTAAGAGGTCGTCCCTTCCACTTGACTAGATATCGTCGGAAGAGACCACGTCTAGTCGTCATATCTCGGATGTCTGCAATATCTTCAATCTGATCGACATCGGTTGCGGCTGACGGTTGGCGTATATCATCATCAGGAACTGCTGGCGTGGTGGCATCTGTCTGTTCATCACCATGATATAAGAAGAGATCTAATACGTTAAATACTTGTGATGTCTGGACGTCTGGCGGCAGGTCAAGTAGGTAAGCATTAGGCCCAATCCTTTTGAGGACTCGGAATGGACCAATCTTTCGTTCACTCAATTTTTGGTGGACTCTCAAAGGAAACCTCTCTTTTTTTAGGTGGACCATCACTAATTCTCCAACTTTGAACTCGCTCTCTCTTCGGTGTAGGTTGGCTTGGGCTTGGTATTTCTGGGTCATGCTTTGAAGTTTGGCTCGGATTTCAGTATGGACGCGGGTTAAATGTTCGACCAGATCCTCAGCAGCTGCACTACTTCTCCCTTGCATGGTTGTGGGCTTTAGGTCTAGAAATTGGGTAAGTGGAAAGCCGTACACACTCTCAAATGGTGATTTCCGGTGGACCTATTAGTGGAACTGGTATACGCGAATTCAGCTTGGGGAAGAATTAGATCCCATTTGGACGGAGAGTCCCCTGCAAGACATCGCAATAAATTTCCTAATGATCTGTTAACTACTTCGGTTTGCCCATCTGTTTGTGGATGATAAGCGGTGCTATATTGCAAATGAGTACCAAGACGAGACCAAAGCGTGCCCCCAAAATGACTCAAAAACCGAATATCACGATCCCAAGTAAAAGAACGAGGAACACCATGCAATTGAACGACATCACGAAAAAACAAATCAACGATATGAGATGCATCTGAGGTTTTTCTACATGCAATGAAATGTGCCATTTTAGAAAATCTGTCCACCACCACAAATATGGAGTCAACTTTTCGTACCGTGAAGGGTAAGCCTAGCACAAAATCCATGGTGATGTCTTCCCAGGGTCGCAGAGGAATTGGCAGGGGTGTATACAATCCAGTGTTCTGCCTGTGGCCTTTGAATCTTTGACATGTTTGGCATTTCTGTACGAATTTCGTAACATCCTTTCGCATCTGCGGCCAATAAAATCGCTCTTGGAGAAGAGTCAAGGTCTTGTCCCTTCCAAAGTGTCCAGCTAAGCCTCCGTTGTGTAGTTCTGAAATTAAATTCTCACGAAGGGACGTGGCAGGGATGCACAATTGGTGGCCTTTGAATAGGAAATCCTAATGAAGAACATAAGTGGCTGTTGGGTCCTGCCCGGTATCAACACATTCGGCATAAACTTGCCCGAAGTCAGGATCAGTGGGGCAGAGGTCCTTGAGAGTGTTAAATCCTGTTGTGCTGACGGTCATTGTGGTCAGGGCATGTGCTCGCCGGCTCAACGCGTCGGCCACGCGGTTCAGGGTTCCGGATTTGTGCTTGAGATGGAAGGTGTATTCTTGGAGGAAACTAACCCATTTGGCATGACGCTTGTTAAGAGTTTTCTGGGAGTTCAAATATCTCAGGGCTTCATGATCAGTGTTAAGGATAAATTCACGTTGGATCAGGTAATGTCTCCAATGCTTGAGAGCTTGGACCACGGCATAAAATTCGACATCATAAGTGGAGTATCGTGATCTGGCTTCGTTCAATTTCTCGCTGTAGAAGGCGACAGGTCGTCCTTCTTGACTTAGGACAGCACCAATCCCGACATGTGAGGCGTCGCAATCGACTACAAAAACCTTGGTGATGTCGGGAAGTGCCAGAACAAGGGCATGTGTCAATTGGTGTTTTAGGTTTTGAAAGCTGGTTTCTGCTTCAAGAGTCCAAGCGGGTGCACCTTTACGCGTGCAATCTACCAACGGAGCTGCACAAGTGCTGAAGTTCCGGATGAAGCGTCGGTAGAAAAAAGCCTATCCCAGAAAGCTGCGAATTTCAGTGAGGGTTTTGGGTACGGGCCAGTTCTGAATGGCCTGAATCTTGGAGGGATCAACCTTAAGTCCATCGACAGTGACAATATATCCCAGGAAGAGGACCATGTCAGACATGAAGGAGCATTTCTTGAGGTGGACATACAGTTTTTGGTCTCGCAGGGTTTCAAGGACTTATCGTAAGTGAGATAAATGGTCTTCTTTGGTCAAGCTGTAGATCAGGATGTCATCGAAGTACACAACCACAAACTTACCAATGAAGGGTCGCAATACATGATTCATGGTTCGCATGAAAGTGCTGGGGGCATTCGACAAGCCGAAGGGCATTACTGTCCACTCATACAGGCCCTCTTTGGTTTTAAAAGCAGTTTTCCACTCGTCTCCAGGTCGGAGGCGAATCTGATGGTAGCCACTGCGGAGATCCATTTTGGAGAACAATTTAGCATTCGATAACATATCAAGCATATCATCGAGGCGCGGAATGGGAAAACGATATTTGATCGTTATCTTGTTGATAGCACAGCTGTCCATGCACATTCTCCACGTGCCGTCTTTCTTCGGGGTAAGCAGAGCAGGAACCGCCACGGAGCTCATACTCTTTCGAACATACCCACGTCGTAGCAGATCAGTAACCTGCCGGTTCATCTCTTCATGCTCGCTTGGGCTCATTCGGTAATGGGGTAAGTGGGGTAGGCTGGCTCCAGGGACTAGATCAATGTGATGTTGAATGTCTCGTAACGGGGGTAGTCCTTCAGGCAACTCTTCAGGCATGATGTCAGCGAACTCTTGGATGATGTGCTTTATCTCAGGCGGGACTTCAGATGTAGTTGTCTCTTGATTGTCCACTTCACGTCCCATTAATGCATAGATGGTGGAGCTCTCCTGAATTTCACGTTGGAATGTCTGGGCTTCCATCAACAACACGGGTCCCGTGGTTGATGTCTTTGACGGTGTAGTTTTGTTACCAGTTTGGGCGGTCGCAGCACGAAGTGTAGCCACTTGGCGAGTGCTAAGGGCTTCACGTTGTGGTCTAAGGGTCACATGCACTTTGTCTATAAGAAAGGTGTAAGTGTTCAGTTTTCCTCGGTGCTCAGTGTCTCGATCGAATTGCCAAGGTCTCCCTAGAAGTATGTGACAGACATCCATAGGGGCTACATGGCACCACACCTCGTCCTTATATGAAGGACCAATGGAGAAGTTAACGAGGCTTTGACGGTGGATCGGGAGTTGGGTACCACCTCGAAACCATGCCACACTGTACGGTTTCTCGAGTGGTTGAGTTGACAGACCCAACTTATCTACCATTTCTTGTGAAACGAAGTTCTCAACGCTTCCTCCATCAATGATCAACGAACAGCGTCGTCCTCCTGAGGTGCAGGTGGTTCGGAAAATGCTGCGTCGCAACCAGCTATCAGTTTCATGGGCAACGGGTGTAAGCAGGATGTTTGTAGGTGTGTTGTCAGGAGCGATAAAGTTCTCGTGTTCAATTACCAAGAACGGGCCGGATTCATCTCCATCCACTCCTAGAGGTTCATAGTCATCGGCTCCCATGGTGTCAGCAATCAACGCAGTCAGTTCCTCTTCAGGTGAGTCCTGTGGTTCAGGGTCAGGGTCTTCAGGGTCGTCGGTGGTGCATAGGTGGACGGGTCTAGCCTTAGGGTTTGGGTATTCTGCTGCTCGATGTCCCTTTTGATAGCATCGGAAGCAAGTATCAGGTCCTACAATAGGTCGACTTCCCAAGATGCCGGGGCTGGGGTTTCCAATAGGTGGTCGGGCGACGACAGGAGTTGATGGTTTGGCTTGGGGTTTACCCGCAATGATGGATGGGGAGCCTATCGGTTTGGAGGTCGCCATCGGGGTATTGGTGCGAGGGACGGAGTTCGCAAAGAAAGACATCTTCCTTGTTTGGGCCTTAGCAAGCTTGGTCTCAGCCCGCTCAGCCTGCTTGTAGGCTTCGTCGACATCTCGGCATTTGTGGAGATAGAGTTCATCCTGGATGACTTGGCGAAGGCCTTGCATGTAGCGGGTGACTTCCTAAATAGGAGTCTCCTGCAAGCGGTTGCGATGGACTAGGGATTGGAACCCTTCGGTGTATTCCTTTACGCTCATGGTACCTTGTCTTCAGGATTGCAGTCGCGCGTACAGATCGCGTCTGTAATCTTCCGGTACGAACTTGGTCTTCAATTTGGCTTTCATCTTGCTCCAATTGCGGATTTTACTTTTTCCCTTTCGTTTGCATTCAGACTGCAAACGGTCCCACCATAGCAGAGCATGTTCCTTTAGTTTGATGGTGACAAATTGAACTCTTCGCTCACTAGGCATAGATTTCCACACAAAGAAGTGTTCGACGGTTTGGAGCCAATCCAAAAAGACATCAGGGTCTCTTCCTCCGTCAAATTCTGGAACATCAAGACGGATGCCTCGATCCCATCCATCATCGAACCTAGGCCCATTTCGGGGTGGGAATTGATATTCGCCAGTAGGTTGTGAAGTGTAGTCGGAGGTGTGTGGACCTCGAATCTTGGGGATGAAAGGGGTGTAGTCTCCGGGTTCTTCTCCTTCACTCTCTTGTGAATGATAATCACTAACATGTTCATCGGAAGTAGAAGAGCTAGAGTCACGGGAAGTGCTATTCCGAGAGTGCGTTCTCCGGCCAGTACGTCGACCTTTGTTGGGGTTTTCATCACTAATGTCTGGTCCTAGCACGCGACTATTCAATGTGGCAATTTGTTCATAGGCGACGACAACCTTACGATCTATTCCAGTGATTTGTGTGCTCAGTTGATTGTTCATGTGTTGTAATTGGGCAAACAAAGCCTCTAATGTTAATTCAGGGTGTAAGGTATAGGTGGGTTTAGAGGCACAAGGTTTGTCGGCCATGGGAATCCTAGGGTTTCTGCTTTCTTTGTTTGGGGTTTTTTTTATTGTTTTTGTTTTTTATATGCAATTAATAAATGGAATGCAAGTGAGGTGCAAGATCGTGATGCTCTGATACCAAATTGATGCAACCTAAATGGACAATGAACTAAATGGCGTTTCTCATCAATTGAAACTAAGAACTAGATGACGAATACCAAAAGGATGATATACGATGTGCAAAATCAGCAACAAATGCATGCAAAGACGCACGTTTTAGCACCGATTTCTTCCACAATATTAGGGCAAATCAATTAGTTAACGACTAAGGGAAATAAATAACGATACTGCAATTTAGAATCTCAATAAATCACCAAAGCGAATAGCAATATACCAGCCCACAAATCTAACTTTATGAAGTGGAATAATATGCGGTAGAAACACTCATACCACAACCCGCAAGGGATTCGTTAGGCGCACTTCAGATCTGGTCGACAATGGGCTTCAGTGTTCGGGTGCTGGCCGCGGTCCGTGGTGGCTGTGATCTTGCGGGAAACGAGGGCCGACAACACAACGGCGCGTCGGGACGTCTGGCCGGGGTTTTGGGGAGGCCGTGGCGTGAAGGGAAGGCACTGCTCGGCGCGGGACTCGAGGAGAGGGTAGGGGCGGCGAGTGGGTGACGGCCGGGGACTGGGGTGGCGGTGATGAGGGCCGGTGGGGGTTCGGGTGGTGGCCGCTGGGAGGGTCAAGGCCCGCGGAGGGGAATGCGCGAGGGCGAGGAGGCGCAGGCAGGGGAATGGGGTGCGGGTGCCTGGGCGCGGGGCACGGGTTCTGGGAAAGGGCGACGGCAACGGGAAGGTCGGGGCGGGGAGGCGAGGCGCTGGCGGGGAAGAGGCCTGCGGGCGGGGGCGACTGGGAGTAGTGGGAAGAGGAGGGAGGCCGGGAGAAGGCGGCGCGAGAGAGGGGGAGGAGGAGAGAAGGGAGGCGGCGGCAGGGGAGGCTGTAGGGTTACGGGGGGAAGAAAGAATCGAGGAGAGAGGGGGAACGACGGTTCGAGAGAGAGGAAGAGAGAGAGAGAGATAGAGAATTAGGGTGGGGAAATAACTTCAATTCCAACTTAATTCACCCTAATACAAAGGGGGGCCTTTTTATAGAGGCTAATTCCCCCCAAAATGAGCAACAAATTCCTAAAATTAGGGAAAGAAATAAAACAAAAAAAAGAAGGATAATAAGGCCTTGTATAATGAGCCTTTTACATGGGAAAATAAAATAAACAAAATAAGTGATAAATAAAATAAACAAAATAAATGTTCACAAAATTTTGATATCATGCTGCATCATACATGATGCCGTGGATACTATATCTTCTACAAGTGATGTGGATCTAGACACTACCTATTGCTCTACGGAGGCAGAAACGGGCTTGCACTGTGCATCTTCTAGCTTCACATGTTTCTTTGGATCGTCTTTCGACATATTTTCAGAGGTTTATTGTGGGACCGTCTTCTGTAGAGATACCACGAACCTATCAGGAGGCGTTACAAAGTGGCCATTGACGTCTAGCTATGGAGGAGGAAATGGAAGCCTTACTATCTCGTGGTACATGGAGCATTGTACAGGCTCCACTAGGAGCGTCTGTGGTTGGCAGCAAGTGGGTGTACTGTAAAACACCGAGTATATGTCACTGTGGATAGATATAAGTCCTGGTTGGTTGCTCGAAGGTTTACCCAAACCTATGGGGTGGATTACCAGGACACATTTTCTCCTATTGCACGTCACTCTACACTACGCATTCTTGTTGTTCTGTGGTACGTGACTGGCTGCTTTTCCAATTAGATGTAAAGAATGTGTTCTTGTATGTTGACTTGCAGGAGGAGGTTTACATGCATCAACCACCAGGGTTTGCTGTTGAGGGGGAGTCCAGTATGGTGTGCCATCTTCATAAGTCCATACACGGTCTTAAGCAGAGTCCAAGGGCTTGATTTCAGAAGCTCTCAAAGTTGATTGAACAGAAGGGGTTCCTCCTATCCACTGCAGATCATTCTCTTTTTGTTAAGAGAACTCAGAGAGGTATTGTTGTTGTTCTGGTTTATCTTGATGACATCATTGTTACCGGTAATGATGAACATGGCATTCAAATAGCTAAGGATTTCCTTGGACAACAGTTTGTGACCAAGGACCTTGGTACACTACGTTACTTCCTTAGCTTGGAGTTTGCACAGAATCAACATGGTATGGTTATGATGTAAAGAAAGTATGTCACGACCTCTTATCTGAGACATGTATGATAGGATGCAGACTTGCTACTACACCAATGGATTCTAATGCTATGCTCTATGATGATGATTCTGAAGAGGTGGATAAGAGACGTTACAGAGAGCTGGTAGGAAAGTTGTTATATGCTACTATTACCAGGTTTGATATATCATTTGCTGCGAGGAGAGGCATCCAGTTTATGGAGCAACCCAGACAGGTTCACATGGATGCAGTGTGCATGATTTTGAGATACCTGAAATCTTCTCCAGGAGCAGGTCTTCTTTTTAGAAGGGATACATCCCTCACAGTTACTGGATGTTCCCAAGGATAGGAAGTCCACCTCAGGCTTCATTGTGTTTGTTGGTAGTTCACTGGTCTCCTGGTCTAGTCGGGATGACATGCCTCTGCATAAGAACCATTTTTAGTCATCAAAATTTATGGTTCGCAGATAATATGATATATGCTTTTTCTCTTCTTGGGATATAATATGAAAATTAATGAAATTGGTAATATATGTGGTGATTGAATATGAATGTCATATTTCCCTTCTCGGACTCACGACAAGTCGGAAGACTATCGCTATCCGAGAACTTAATGCGATAGAAATTGAAATACCGCGAATGTGTGTATCGGGGTACCACTGCTCTGATACCAAACTGTGAACCCCCTAGGATCCGGGTACCCGTTTACGCTACTTTCACGGCATTTCATTCACACAGGATCGCACAATTTACAGAAAAACAGGGAAATTTTTCGCACGGATAATTTTCCACATGACATTCATATCCACAATCATAACCACAAATTAATAGAGACAAATGGCACCAAAATCTCATTTCATTAATTTCCATATAATTTTACAACATGTTGTAAAATTATATGGAAATTAATGAAATGAGATTTTGGTGCTTGTAAAATTATATGGAAATTAATGAAATGAGATTTTGGTGCCATTTGTCTCTATTAATCTGTGGTTATGATTGTGGATATGAATGTCATGTGGAAAATTATCCGCGCGAAAAATTTCTCTGTTTTTCTGTAAATTGTGCGATCCTGCGTGAATGAAATGCCGTGAAAGTAGCGTAAACGGGTACCCGGATCCTAGGGGGTTCACATCTCACAAAAAATAAGATTTGGAAAAAGGCTAGGAACATATTGCTGGGGCTTGTGTTAGGAGCATGATGTAGCATGTTGCAGACATGATGAGGCCAAAGCCTCTAGCTACATCTTGCAACATGAGATCATCAATCAAAGAAATGTGAAGATGGTAGGAGCACCATTGCGGAGGGAAAGGCCCCTTCACATAGAAGTAAAAAAAGTGGGGTGGATCACCACATGACATGACTGTACCTCTTAGAAAGAGTTCTAGGGTTGTGAGAAAAGTACTGAAAAGTTCGGATTCCTTGTATTAAACGAGTCTGATGATGAACCGATTTCATATAATGAAGGATGACCGTGACATGGATTATTAGATGCTAGTAATGAAGTATGAGATATGATCCATGCACAAGAATGGTATGTGGACCCTCGAAGATCCACCTAAAGGGGTCAAACCCATTGGGTTCAAATGTATCTTTAAGATAAAGAGGGTATCCGATGGGAAGGTAGTGACCTTCAAAGCATGGCTCATAGACAAGAGATACATGCATAGAGAAGACATTGATTAGGATGAGACATTCTCTCATGTGGTAATGTTTAAATCCATCAGGACATTGCTTGCTATAAGTGCACATCTTGACTATGACATCTGCATATGGACGACAAGACAACATTCCTCAATGGATACCTCGAAGAGGATATCTATATGGAGCAACCCCATGGCTTCATAGCTGAGGAAGGAAAAATGTGGAAGCTGAAGAAATTCATCTATGGGCTCAAACCGGCTTCTTATAATTGGAATATCTGATTCTATGAAACCATAAAGAGTTATGATTTCATTGAGAATCGGGATGAACCATTTATGTACAAGAAGCTTACTGAGAGTACCGTCGTATTTATTGTGCTTTATGTATGTGGCATCTTTATAATTGGGGATGGTGCTGGGATGATGGCCACTGTTAAGATTTGGTTGTCCTGTATTTTTGAGATGAAAGATCTCGAAAAAGCCTCTTAAATCTTGGGTTTGAAGTTGTTCTAAAATAGAGAAAAAAGGGTATTGAGACTATCACGACAAGGATAAATCAAGAAGGTCTGGTAAAGATTCAATATGGATAATTCCAAGAAAAGTTTCCTTCCTTTGAGACTTGGTATTCACCTTTCTAAGGGATGACTCCTCAAACCGTTGGAAAAAGGAAATCCATGGTCGGATGCCCATATGCATTGGTTGTAGGAAGCTTGATGTATGCCCATAGAGACCTTTTCAAATGAGGCGGGGTCTCACCAATATTGTGGTGAGCCATCCATCTTGAAGGTTGGATTGAGAAAGAAGGGCTACGATTGAAACCACTATATATTTATGGAATGGTTTTGAGCAAATCTCATTTTCTTAATAGGAGGAAACAACCATTCGATCTTCAAGGTAGGAGAGAGGAAGCTAAGATCCTAAAAAATAGGGTAACTGTTTGTTCTATTATGGAATATTTTAACGCATGTTTGGGATGTTAACATAAAAAAAGGAGATTTAAATTACATTTTGCTCAATTCGTAACGGATTTTTTTTATCTATTTTGTAAAACATTGCTGGGAATGTGAAACAAACTAGTTAAATTTTACAAAGTATATAAGTTAGCCTAATTAAGTTTTACAACCGACAAACCAAATTATATTCGTGGATAGTTGTTTAGATTATTTGAATGAATTTTACATTCTAAATAGGCTAACTTAAAATTTATTTGATAGATTTTACATATTTACATGGAATGAGATTTGCAATTGATCTGATTTTTTAGATTATTTTAAATTATTGAACTAAGAATTGATTTAAAATACATCATTACACAAACTAATATAGAAAATCTGGTAATTCAACACATTGGAATCAACCAAAGAAACCGTGTCTAGAATGGTGTTGTTCAATAAAAAAAGTATACTTTAAACTACAATGAAATTGCATATTATACAAAACTAATAAGTATTTACAAACATATAGTTAGTAAACAATCTAATAAAATAGAAAAACGGATGACTTATTTTGAAATTCTATTGGTGTGTTTGAAATAAACTACTTTTATATAAAATTCATATTGAAATGCCAGAAATGGTAAATAGCATTCAATTGAGCATGAATATTGTAAATGCCAGAATAATGAATATTGTAAATGCCAAAATAATGAACATATTGTAAATGCCAGAATAATGAACAGAACAACCACATAAATTTTGGATGGATAAAAAATGTAAAGAAAATAAATTCCATAAAGATATCGTTCACAAAACTCCAAATTTAATGGGAAAGACTTGCATCAACAACAGAATTTCCATAAATGATGAGACGAAGGTTGTTTTGATGGTGATTTTTGGTGGAAAATATGGTTTTGATATAGATCGTAGATTCAAATCCAACGCATTAAAGTGGTGGCTCACCATAATAGTGGTGAGACCCCACTTCATCTGAAGTTTCTCCTATATATATATATATATATAACTCACCACATAACCCTTGATACAAATGTTTGTTTGAGCGCAATCTTTCATCGTCTTGATGTTAGGGTTGAGGTTTCTCTCCAATTTGGATAGTTTTCAGCGTAATTGATTTGCATTGTGTTGGGCTGAATTACTCATAATCATGAACATATATGCAAGGTGGCATTCATTTGCAACACATGCCTGTGCCTTTTGTTAAGTTGGCTTGAGACTGCCCTTTTCCCATAGGTTCTTGCTCCTGTTTTTAACATTGATTCAACAGATTATGCATGCCTGCACCACTACCTTTTTTTTACGGAGTACACTGCTTATGCTATCCATCTTCGATTCCTTGTGCCATTATGTCCGGACCTCCTTTGATGTTGCACCAGTCCAATAATTATGTTGCCATGAACAATTAGCTTGGATATAACAATGAGCATTGAGGTCACATTTTTGTGAGCTGGAATCTCCATTAGAATGTCACGATGATCCCTTTAAAGTAGGCTAAATTCCCTATCTTGGATTATTAATCCCTTTTTTTCAGAATCCATATGGGGAGGTGCATTTTATAACTGGGTATAGTAGCATGACTAAAATTCTGTTATGACTATTCTGCATTTTTATAGGATCCTTGCCGTCCTGGAGTGAAAGATGCTGTGCAAATCTGTAAAAATGCAGGTGTTAAGGTAATTATCAAATTTCATAGCTTCAAAGAAATGGGCTTTAGAACAATTATTTTGTATCTTTTGACCATCATTCAAGTTAATTTGCTGATACACAAGATTCTACTAATATGCAAGCAGCTATCCGGATGAAGTTATCATACATTTGTTTGTCATCTCCCATGTTCTGACAAATTATTTTGTTGCTTTAGGTTGTGAACAAAATGTTGTTTCTGGTTTGTGTAGGTCACTGTACATTCTCCTAGTGTAGTTTTATGTATCCAAACATTTTTAATAATATTCATTTTGGAACATACATGATTATATCAAGCGGGTTTTCAAGTAACTAGTGATCTTCCATTCATCTGTAATGCCATCTTTTTGAGGATGTCAGATGCTTTCTTGGCTGTAAATATAGGCCATGAGTTCTGTTTCAAATAGGAGTTTTGACATCTATGCCCTTTGTTGGAAGAATAAGAGTTGTTGTTATTCCAGAGAACCCTAGGGTCTCTTATATAGAGAAAACCCATGGGTAAATTACATAAGACGGAACATAGAAGAATAAAAAAACACAAACAGTACACAGACTACATAATTCTTTCGATACTCCCCCTCAAGATGGAGCATAGATATCGGTCATGCTCAGCTTGGAAGTACACTTCTGGAATGGTCCTCTGAGTAACGGTTTGGTGAAGATGTTGGCAGTCTGCTCCCCAGAACTAACATGCGACGTAGAAATCAGTCCCTTTTGGATCATGTCTCTGGTGTAGTGACAGTCTACTTCAATATGCTTAGTTCTCTCGTGAAAGGCAGGATTATTGGCAATGAACAATGCGGCTTGATTATCACACTGTAGCTGCATGGGTAGAGGTACATCTACATGCAAGTCTTCTAATACAGCTCGGACCCACATCATTTCCGTACTTGCTTGTGCCATAGCCCTATATTCAAATTCTGCACTGGATCTAGCCACAACCGTTTGTTTCTTGCTTTTCCAAGAAAATAGAGAGCTACCCACAAACACAGCAAAGCCTGAGGTAGACTTTCGATCCTTAGGGCATCCTGCATAGTCAGCATCCGCACACGCAGAAACAGATAAACTGGTTTCCTTTCTGAGCAACAATCCCGTGCCTGGAGACGATTTTAGATACCCGAGTATCATATATATAGCATCCATATGTACATGTCTCGGTTGTTCCATGAACTGGCTTACCCGGCTAACTGCAAAGGCAATATCAGGTCGAGTTATAGTTATGTAAAGAAGCTTCTCCACCATTTCTCTATACCTTCTCTTGTCGACTTCTTCTGTATCATTATCATACAATTTCATGCTAGGGTCCATAGGAGTAGTAGAAGGTCTGCATCCATCCATGCCCGTCTCGATAAGCATATCTGTAATAAGTTTCCTCTGGGTCATCACTAGACCCTGTGCATTCCTGGCGAACTCCAGCCCCAGAAAATATCATAATGTACCAAGGTCCTTTGTAACAAATTGACGACCTAACACTGCTTTGGTCATCTCTATCCCCTGAGCATCATCTCCTGTAACCAAAATGTCATCAACATACACCATGATGACAACTGTACCTCGAGTAGTCTTCTGTATGAACAGTGAGTGATCTGCATTGGATCTCTTGAATCCTTATTCTTCAATTAGATGGGAAAGCTTTTGAAACCATGCCCTTGGGCTCTTTTTAAGGCCATATATTGCCTTGTGAAATCTGCACACCATATGATTCTCCCCCTCAACAACAAATCCCGGTGGTTGCTGCATGTAGACTTCTTCCTGCAGATCTCCATACAAGAATGCATTTTTAACATCTAGCTGGAACAAGGGCCAATCACGTACCACAGCTACAGACAGAAGAATACGAAGAGTGGAGTGATGGGCGATTGGAAAGAAGGTATCCACATAGTCCACTCCATAAGTCTGAGTGAAACCTCGTGCCACTAGCCTTGCCTTGTACCGATCCAGGCTACCATCTGCATGATACCTGACAGTGAATACCCATTTGCAGCTAACAACAGATGCTCATGAAGGAACGGGAACCAAGCTCCATGTGCCCCGTGACTGTAGGGCAGTCATCTCCTCCTTCATTGCAGTCCACCATGAATCAATTTTCAATGCATCCTGATAGTTCAGTGGGATCTCCACAGAGGATAAAGCCACTACAAATCTCTGAAAGTCCCCTGTGAGACGATGAAATGAGACCTGTGAGGCAAGTGGATACGAAGCACAGCTGCATTTCTGTTTTCTCATCGCAGTAGGAACATCCAGATCATCAACCACTGAACTCGTCGGTTCAGATTCGTCCCGTAATGATGCACCCTGCATAGGCACACTATTCGACCCATCATTAGTAGTAATATCTGAACATACCTGGGGTGTGCTGGATGATTGGCGTGTAGCATGAGCCGGACCAGACCGACATGTATAAAATTTTGGTAGAGGCGAGATTAGTGGTTTTGGTAGAGGTGGTGGTGGTGGAGGTGGATGTAGTGGTGGTGCTGACGCAACGTTAGGAACAAGATTGGACAATGGAGGACTCACCATAGGAGGAGGAGGGACATAGACCTCATCAGTAGATGTGTTAGAGACCAATCTGTTACATGCATGTGAAAAATACATAACAGACTCGAAGAAAGTAACATCTGCACTAACAAAGTATTTCCTGTTAACCGGATCATAGCAACGATATCCCTTCTGTGTCCGAGAATAACCCACGAAGACACATTTGACAGCTCTAGGTAAGAGCTTGTCAAGACCTGGTGATAACTGATGAACAAAGGCAACAACTCTAAAGACACGAGAGGTGAGTGTGAACAATTCCTTTCCTGGAAAAACAACAAAGGGGAATTTTCTCATCAAGAACCGTGGACGACATACGATTTACCAAGTAGCAGGCTGTAAGAACAACATCTCCCCAAAAAGAAATAGGCACACAACTCTGTATAAGTAGAGTTCGACTAATGTCAAGAAGGTGACGATGTTTTCTCTCCGCAACTCCATTCTGTTGGGATGTGTAGGAACATGTAGTTTGGTGTATTATGCCTTTCGACAAAAAATAATGTGAGAGAGACCGAGTACAAAATTCCAATGCGTTATCAGTACGAACATATTTCACATTGGATGAAAAGACATTGTTCACTTCATTGATAAGGTTTTTGATAACATCACCAGCTTTAGATTTATTCTTTAATAGGAAAACCCACGATAAACGAGAGGAATTATCAACCACGACAAGATAAAACCTATGCCCCTGGTGGGTGATCAGGGACACGACTGGGACCCCAAATATCAACATGAAGTAACTCAAAAGGGGAGCTACTGCTCCGACTCTGACGACTCTGGAAGCTAGCTCTATGGTGCTTTCCTAACTGACAAGCTTCACATCGGAAGGATGAACATGGAGATATCTGAGGCAAAAGGTGACGCATCTTTTGTAGAGGAAGGTGACCAAAGCATAGATGCCATGTATAGGGAGAGATAGATCCAACAACATGAGAAGAGACCCCAACATATGAACTCGGGTTCAGACGATAAAGACCATCCTGCTCAAAACCACAGCCAATCACCCTACCCGTTAGAATGTCCTGAAATATAAGGGAAGATGGGTCAAATATAGCGTGACAATGCAAATCTTTTGTAATCTGACTAATAGAGAGTAAATTCATCGAAAACTCAGGAGCATGTAAGGCATTCTTTAGACGCATGGAAGAGGATAACATAACCTCCCCCTACCCAACAATGGGGGAATGAGTCCCATTGGCAATGATCACCAACCGCCCTGGAGGAATCTCTCTATATGGTATAAGTCTATCTCTGTCTCGACATAGATGGTGCGTGACACCAGAGTCCATGATCCAATCGGAGATGTCGGAACTATAACATGTTGTAAAAGTACATGCACTACTTGAGGTGCTAGTCATGGCAGAAGCAGACACAAGTATATCCGAAGAGCCTTCAGAAGAATCTGTAGAAGTAGGACGCATTATATCCCGTAACCGAGCGACGAGGTCCTCAAACCTGTAATCCGAAGTAGACGATGATGGAGATGCAACATGTTCTGCCACCCGCGTTGATGCTGGAAAGCCATGTTTAGAATAACATGTATCCTCCGAGTGACCTGTACGATGACAAAAGCTGCAGGGTGGACGGGACCGACCACCACAACCTCCAGATCCACGGCCACGGCCATGGCCACAGAATGAAGAAGAGGAACCACCTCTCCCTCTGAAAACAACCATTGCTGAGGGGGGTGGTGTAGACGTGCTGGATGGAACAGAGATGCGGTTAAGCCTCCGATAGACTTTCTCCATAGGAGGAATGGTAGCATCTGCAAGTATCTGTGATCTGGCCGCATCATATTCGTGATCAAGTGCTGCAAGAAGGACGCCTACCATGGTAGCATTACGAAAATGTCTTCTGCTGCTCGGGTGTGGCCGTCAGAGGGATAGTGCTGTAGAGTTTCTCAAACATCCCCCGAAGGGATGTATACAAGGAATGAAGTGGTCGCCCATTCTACTTCATGGCGAATATGTTGTGCTGGAGTTGTAGCATCTTGGTTTCATTCCAGACCTGGGATATGTCGCCGCGAGAATGTCCCACATCACTTTAGCTGTGGGCTGATGGAGGACATCATTGGCAATCTCCATCGACAACGTACATGACAACCAAACCTTGGCATAGGAGTCATCAGCCTCTCAAAAGGCATAAATCCCCGTCTTCTCTGTCGGCTCATCCTCGGTAAGAATGTGCTTCTTATCGTTTGACTTCATGAGGCTCATGAACTGCATCGCCCAGAGCTCATAATTCGACCCATCCATCTTCACTATTGGCGCGGGACCTTTGAATGCGCCTATGGAGGGCATATCAACCTTAGATTCTGACATACCACCGCAGATGAAGAACTAGGGTTTGTAGATAGAGAAACATGTGTCTACACAAACTGCATAGGATTCGAATGCGTATGTAGACGTTACGCACCCAAATCCATGGATAAGGCGAAGGAGGCGGCTACGAAAGAGGCCGCAGGAGGGAACGCCGGCTAGAAGAAAGCAGGCGGGGACATGGCAGGAGTCAGCCCGGGGCTGGGAGGTGGGGCCGAGAGGCGGCGATGATGGAGGCTCGTGGAGGCGTGGGCCTGGCCGGGGGGGGGGAGGTGAGGGCGGCGCTAGGGGCCGAGAGGCGGCGACGACAGGGGTTTTTTTTTGGGGTGGGGGTGTAGAGAGCCTAGGGTTTAGGCTCTGATACCATGTTGGAAGAATAAGAGTTGTTGTTATTCCATAGAACCCTAGGGTCTCTTATATAGAGAAAACCCATGGGTAAATTACATAAGACGGAACATAGAAGAATAAAAAAACACAAACAGTACACAGACTACATAATTCTTTCGACACCTTTTTCAAAAGATTTTGATAGCATTGATGAATTTAAGACCTATTCTGCTAATGAACTAATCATCCCAAGCTAATCCACATGTCAAACTGTGACGTGGGAGGTATACGAGATGTTGTAGATGGTGCTAGTATGCAAGGTTTTAAAAAGTGTGAGGCGTATCAAGGCGTTTTCCTAGTATTACCTCGAGGCGTGTCGATGCATAAGCCTCTCTTGTTAAAGAAATTTTTTCATAAAACTTAATAATTTATCATAATTACAATGTTCTAGTTCCAGAAATTAAATAGTTATGATTAAATACATAACTCCATGACATTTCAAGGCTAACATCATGGTTTAAACATCCAAGTTGTTATAACTCTCTCTTTTTGGACTCTAAATCTGTAGTCAAGTAAATATGGATATGCAATCAGAATAATGGGTAGCTCTCTGTAAAATTTAAAGTTTTGAGTAAAATTGAACTAAAGAGACTAGATGTAACACACCATTTTCAAAATTAGGTGAGATATTCGTCTCATTCAATTGAGAAGGATAAGAGAGGAAGCAGTGAATCACTGGTCACTTTCTACTTTAACGTAAGGATTGGGGGATAAAATACTTGAATATGGCATGTTATGACCATCTTTGTTCATGCATGTCTTGATGTGTATTAATTTAGTCCCGATTGAATAGAAGAAAAGATGAGACATGTTTACAAAAATATACTTTTCAAAATTTATGTCAAAGTAGGGAACTTGCATCCAAACATTTTAATAAAGAAAGTATTTATGCTTGATTCATACTAAAGAGTAGATGCATTAGATTTAAGGACCCAAGACTCAATTTTTTTGTTCATGTTGATTTATAAAGAACATGCATAACAAAGTAAAAATAAGGATAATATGTTAATAAACTTAAAAAATGCATCTCAGTGAATCGTGAGCTTACGGACTTGAAAATACTTGTCTACGAAAGATGAAAAACTCACAATCAAATAACAACAACAAAGCCTTTTCCCACAATTAAGTAGGGTCGGCCAGCTACATGGATTCTTCGCCTCCATTCAGATCTATCTTGGATCAATCCTGGACTTATATCCATAAAACTAAGATCCCTTCATATAATCTCTTTCCAACACTTCTTGGGTCGTCCTCGCCCTTTCTTAGCCGACTCAACATCCCAACACTTGCATCGCCTAACTGGTGCATCAACCAAGGTTCAGGAAAGCGGTATGCGTATGCGTTCGGACTGGTTACCAAATACTGATTAAGCGGTATGCGGGGGCATATGCGGGGTATATGCGGTTCTAAGCGGTTTTCTAATTTTTAATTTTAAAAAAGAAAAATATCTATGAATAACATTACCATTGAAATTATGTATCTAAGTGGAGTTAAAGAAGATCTAAGAAAAACGATTCACATTAGATGGGTGTGCATATATATTTTAGTTGCCTCATATTTAATCACAGCAAAACATTTACCATAAAAACTTTACATTATATGATTCGTAATAACAAAACTTCAATACACATACATGCACTGCATGAGCAAAACCTCAATCGGCATATATAAAAAATATTCGATGATATATTGCATATACTCGTGAAAATAATACATGAGAAAAATATAAAATATTGCATATACATAATGCTATAATGCATTGCAATTGTATAGAAATGCATGTCATATTCTAACAATTGAATGAAGAGACAGAGTTACAGAATTAAGGACCTGAATGAGAAGATTGAAAAGTTGGAGCTGCTGGAGCAGTATGCGGGGCATATGCGGGATATGCGGGGCATATACGGGGCTTATGCGGGCCACATATGCGGGGAGTGCGCATAATGCACTGATTCAAGTAATCGGTGCGGTCTACACGCCGCACGGGCATATGCGGCCGCATATGCGGCCCGTGCGGCCGATTTAGTGAACACTGGCATTAACTGATCTTCTTTGCAAATGACCAAACCATCTTAAGTGGTTTTCTCACATCTTATCTTGGATCAGAGCTACACCAACATTCTTTCTGATTGCATCATTCCGAATCCGATCTTTACGTGTGTGTCCACACATCCACCTTTGCATTTTCATTTCTGCTACAACCATTCTCTGCACATGTCTATGGTTTACAGGCCAACATTCAGATCCATAGAACATAGCAGGTCTCACGGCTGCTTTGTAAAACTTTCCTTTAATTTTTAAAGGAATTTTCTTATCACAGAGAACATCCGGGTCTACTCTCCACTTTAGCCAACCTGCATTTATTCTATTAGTAACATCTCCATCAATTTACCCATCATGTTGCAAAATAGATCCTAGATATTTAAAAGAATCTCTCTTCCGAATGTTATCATCACCAATCTTCACCTCGATCCTAGATATATAAAAGCTCACAATAAAAAAGAAACGAAAAAATATTGTTGAAAAAAATAAAAAAATCAGCTCAAACACGAGGAAGCACCTCGAGGCACGCCTCATAAGCCTCGAGGCGCACACTTCACTGAGGCTGCATGAGGCTATAGCCTCGAGGCGTTTTACTTGAAAAACGCCTCGAGGCATACGCCTCAGCGTCTCGAGGCACGTTTTTAAAACAATGCCAGTATGCATGCAGGTTTTCTTGTTGAAGGCGATGATGATGGGGAATTTCCTTGACATATATAGGGTAGACATCGATCTGTGGGGGGGGGGCAGATTATGGATGTGTTGAGCGAGTGAAGGGGATGAAATAGAGACATCGGCTATCCTTAGTGCAAAGGTCATTTCTGGGTTTGGGAGGCATTTGGGGAGGAACTGAATGAGGGTGATGTGGGAGTAGAGAGAGAGAGATAGATAGATAGAGAGGCGGCAAATGAAATTTATTATATTAGATATTGATTATTAAAAAATTTCTTGTTCTTAGAGTGATCATATCCTGGGGGTTTTCTGGTAGATTCTGCAAACTTAAAGGGTGACACCTATTGACAGGGCACAATGTAGACATTCTGATGGTGTTAAATAGTGATTTATATGTCGAAGGTCCATTAAGCCCATAAGTTTTTTATCCTCGAAATAAGTTATCAGTGTTTTCTTTCCATTTTGATAAGATGGTCAAGTCATGCTCAGTTTTTTATTTTGCAAAACACTAAACCTGGTAAAATCAACTATAAATTTTAAAAAAAAGCTTTCTGAAATTCACACAATGTTTTGTGTGGGTATGTGAGGGCGTCTGTGGGGATGCAATGGATGGGTAAGTTATTAGAATGAGATAAATTTTGTTGCTATATGCCGATGATTTAGTTGAGTATGGTTTTGATATATAACTTGCACGAGGAACTACAAGTCCGGTGCACTCATACTTGTTGGTACTATCATACATGCACATCACAATCATGCACAAGCAGACATGCTGATGCCAGATGTTTATCTTCTTTTCCTTCAGTTAGGTAGGCCTTTGTACACATATATTTGATGGGAGTCAAAAGGCAGACATATGTATTCTATCCATTTTGAATTTCATGTCCTATCTCTCAATTCATTTGACCCTTGTCAAATTTGTTTTCTTTCTCGATTCAGGTACGCATGGTTACTGGGGACAATATTCAGACTGCTATAGCCATTGCATTGGAGTGCGGCATCCTTGACTCAGAATCTCTTGCTGTTGAGCCAATAGTAATCGAGGGAAGAACTTTTCGTGGGTTATCTGAACAACAAAGAGAGGAGGTTGCTGGAAAAATATCGGTAAGCATCAAAATGGATTTCCCAATTTCCTATTGAAGTTTTATTTTATTGAATATACGAAGACTTATTTTTACCTGGCCCTACTTAATGTGTTATCAGGCTTTGTTGTTGTTGTATATGAAGACTTATTGTTGAAAGTTATTCTTGTATCCCGTTAGAGGGTATAGTTGTTTTTGTTCATGAATGATGGCTTTCTGGTGTAACAGTAACCCTAATTTATTTTTATATAAATGCTAGGGTACCGGTCATAATATAGAAGATTATTTATTCTCGCTTTCTCAATTCACGGTAGCTCCAAGACTTTCCGACCATCGATGATCCCCTCACTTTCATCCTCTCACGCAGACTAGCCACATGATGCTGCTCACCCTCAACCTTTCTCCACTCATTGCTTTTAGTGTCGCAGTCACTGCACAACTACTGCTGGGACCGCCATCCAGACACAGCCTAGCAATGCTATCACAACCACCACACAACAACAACAACAACACCTCACAACCACTATACCACACATCACCAGCAAGAAGTGCTACGTCGAAAGCTAGTCGGGGTGGTAATCACCAGTTGATGATCTCACAAAACTTCGATTGATAATCTAAATGAAAGTCAACTTTCTCAATCTCCATGGGGTTTTACTTTTCCCTATCGCGGTTTGAGTCTTTTTATTTGCAATAGGAATTATAAAGATGTTCCTTTGAGTCCTGTTGTGAAGATGGATGGAACCAACTTCGATCTATGTCATGCAATTCTTGAGCATAATGGAAAGTTTCAATTAAGAATATATATCCACTCAGTCTGAATGGACTATTAAAGATCAAAATAAATAAGTCATCAAAGCAAGACAATTCCTATGCGAAGGCATGGTAGACATGCTTTCTCTCCATCAAATTGCTAATGATGTTCTCAATCAGCTTACATGAACATCTACGTGGGATATCTTGGCCACAACCTATTCTTAGCTCAAGAATGGCGTAAAGATACTCCCAATCCACTACAATATTCATCTTACAAAGCAAAATGGTCGTGCACTACATGCATACTATGCAACCTTGAAAGGTATTTACGAGAAGCTATGTGGCTATCTTACTCCGTACAAGTATGATGATAGGAAAACATACACGAACATGCTTATGGTAGGGATTTTTTTGTCCCTTCTTCCTATATATTGTTCTCACATAATCAATTGCTTACTGGTGTCGCTATCTCACCGATGAAGGAGACATATAATAGGCTTAGTTTGATTGTCATTCCTATTATACTTCACATACATCTTCTATGATGATAATATCTTGCAACAGAGGAGGCTTTACTGTAGGAAGAGGACGTGGAGGCATAGGTGGAGGCTCTAGTGGGCCTTGTCCCTACTGCACGTACTGCCAAAGACTTGGGCTTACAGAAGACACATGTTGGCGAGAGCATAGTAGATCGACATAGACATATGGTACAGTAGAGCCACCAACTCAACTAGTACACAAGATTAGAAACATGATAATTTGTTGTCCCAACTAAGGGAGATTGTTGTTTCTGTTAAGATATTTTTATATTCCTTTGTACCTCTCTAGCTATTTTATTTTCTTTATGTCATCTTATGTAATTTACCGATAGGTCTCTCCCCTATATAAGAGAGCCTAGGGTTACAAGAATAAACATCTCTTTTCTTTTTTCAACATGGTATCAGAGCGGTGGTCTTAGGCCGGAGCTCTCGAACCCAAAATCCTAACCCTACCCTCTGGCCCTTCCCTCCTGTGCGCCGTCGCCGCCCCAGCCTGCGCACACCGTCCTTCTCTACACAACGCCACCAATCCACGCGGGCACCACTGTCGCCGCCAGCCATCGCGGCGTCGCCTACGCGTGCATAGTCGCCTGTGCGCATATGCGCGCTGCCTCTCATGTGTGCGTGAGTCGTCTCCTGCGCATGCGTGCACCGCCTCTCGCGTGTGCATGCGCAGTTGTCTTGGGCGTCACCTACGCTAGTTGCGAGTCGTCTCTGCGTTGGATAATGGATTTGGGTGCGTAAGTCTACTTATGCACTCAAATCCACATATGTTTGTGTAGACATTCAATATCTGGTCTACAAAACCTAGTTTCTCTTCATCCGGCAGTATGTCTGAGAACAAAGTAGATGTTCCCGCCACTGGCGCATCCAGAGGTCCAATGCCGATCGTCAAATGGACGGGACAAATTACGAGCTCTGGGCTATGTAATTCATGAGCCCGATGAAGTCAAATGGTAAGATGCATATTTCTACCGAGGAGGAACCAATGGAGAAGACTGGGGTAAATGTCTCGTGGGAGGCAGACGATGCTTATGCCAAAGTTTGACTTTCTGGTACATTGACGATCGAGATCGCCAATGATGTACTACATCAGCCTACTGCTAAGGCGATGTGGGATATCCTTGCAGCAACATATTCACAAGCGAGGAACAAGACGAAGATCCTCCAACTCCAGCAAGACATATTTACTGTTAAGCATAATGGATGTCCTCTGCATTCACTATATACATCCTTGTGTGGGATGTTTGAGAAGTTTCACAGCATCATGCCTCTGACGGTAACTCTTGCGCAACAGAAGACATATAATAATGCTACCATGGTATGTGTATTCCTAGCATCCCTTGATCCTGAATATGATGCTGCTCGTTCCCAGATTCTAGCGGATGGCACTATCCCTCCCATGGAGGAAGCGTTCCACATGCTTAGCAGGATTACTATTCCTTCTACAGTCTCTAGTCAGACTTCCTCGGCCATGGCAGTCTCTCGAGGAAGGGGAGGTCATTCTTTCTCTCGTGGACGTGAACCTCGTGGAAGAGGAGGTCGCACTCGACAGTCTTGTACTTTTTGTCATCGCCTAAGTCACACTGAGGAGACATGTTATTCCAAGCATGGATTCCCGGTGTTAGCTCGTGTTGCAGAGTAGATTGAGTCTCCTGCTGCTTGTACTCTAGACCAGAGGTTTGATCATCTTATGGCCAGACTGAGGGATATTATTCCTCCTTCCGCTTCACCGGTGTTAGGAGATCATTCAGATGTAGCATCTTCGGTCTCCGCCAGTACCTCTGCTACAACCAACACCTCAGGTACTTATGCTTTTACATCTTGTCATGGATCGGACCTTACAGAGTGGATTATGGACTACGGCGCAACACATTATCTATGTGGAGACAGACATCAGCCTACGTCATATAGACAGGTTCAGCCAGGGAGAACAATCGTGATCAATGATGGGACTCATTCCCCGACCACAGGACAGGGGGAGATCACTTTGACGCCTTCGATGCGTCTGTAGAATGTGCTACATGCTCCTGATTTCTCTATGAATTTGCTTTCTATTAGTCAAATTACAAAGGATTTGCACTGCCGAGCTATTTTGACCCATCGTCTCTTGTTTTTCAAGACATTCTTACGGGCAAAGTGATTGGGTGTGGCCGTGAGCAGGGTGGTTTATATCGCCTGGTTCGGACTCCCTATGCAGGCATATCTTCTCATTCGTCTAGATCAATCTCTTCATTCACTTGGCACCTCCAGTTTGGTCATCTCCCTCTTCAGAAGATGTGTCATATGCTACCGTAGATCTTGCCTAGTTCTTCCTTTCAGTGTGAAGCTTGTCAGTTGGGAAAGCATCATCGGTCTGCTTTTCCCAGTCGTCAGAGTCGGAGCAGTAGCTCCACTTTTAAGTTATTTCATATTGACATTTGGATCCGAGTCGTGTGCCTGATCTCCAGGGACACAGATTTTATCTTGTAGCTGTGGATGATTTTTCGAGATTGTCTTGGATCTTTCTTTGAAAAATAAATCGGAAGAGGGGAATGTTATCAAAATCTTTCTTACTGAAGTGCATAATGTTTTCTCTACCTGTATGAAGTTTGTGCGAATTGACAATGTTTTGGAACTCTGCACTCGTGATTTATCTCATTTTCTTTCATCCAGAGGGATTATTCATCAAACATCGTGTCCTTACACCTCTCAGCAAAATGGTGTTGCCGAAAGGAAGCATCGTCATCTTCTTGATGTTACTCGAACTCTTCTCATTCAAAGTCGTGCACCACATTCGTTTTGGGGTGATGCCATTCTAACTGCATGTTATTTGGTGAATCGTATGCCGTCGTCTGTCTTGGGTGAGAAGATTCCTTTCTCCGTGGCATTTCCTGAGAAAGAATTATTCTCACTCACTCCTCGTGTGTTCGGTTCTGTCTCCTTTGTTCATCAGTTGACTCCTGGTCTTGACAAGCTTGCTCCTAGAGCTGTCAAATGTGTTTTTGTTGGATACTCAAGGACTCAGAAGGGATACCGGTGCTATGATCCTTTGCGTAGGAAATATTATATCAGTGCAGATGTTACATTTTTTGAGTCTGTAATGTACTTCTCTCCTACAGGTGATAGTTTGGCTTCATCAAACTCAGATGATGAAGTCTACATGCCACCTCCTTTTGTGATTGTTGCTTCATCACCTCCACCAACATCTCCACATCCACCCCTCCTCCACCTCCTCCTACTACTACTCAATCCCATGCGCCACTTGTTCCATCTTTAACAAAATCCTACACTCGTCGGATTGCTTCTGCTCATGGTCATCGTCCATCATCCACGGAGCCCCAGGTTTGCTTCAAATGGACCGAAATGTAGGCCAAATCAGGGAACGAGAAATGCTATGGGATATTGATTTTGGTCACTGCCAAAGTCGAATTTCGATCAGAACTCGATGCAATTTCAGAGAAATTTAAGGCCATGCGCACACCAGACCCACTTCTTGATACACCTTTGCTGAGGTAGTTGGAAGGCATTGTCTTGGAAAGAGGCCTTCCCCACAAGACATCCCCATCATCCGAGGATGGCTTGCCCTTCCCAAGCACATCTTGACTTTACCTTCCATAAAACGAGCACATACAAGCTAATCACCTATGAAATTGAGATCAACGTCAAAATAGGTCCGACCACCCTTCCTATGTCCATCATGGCATCTTGGAAGCAATTCGTGGTCCCCATGCAACTTCCAACAAGAATTGATTTCCACGAAGAGGATATAGATTCTGCCCCTGTCGTTGAAACATGACTCTTCAGAACTTAGTGAATGCATAAATCCCAGTGTTGGTGGCTATTTTTCCCGCATTTGAAGCAGAGAATAGAATATCCGTAAGAGCACGTAAGGAGTCCATTTTCTCTACATCTGAAACAACAGCTCTGCTCAATAGCATGACAGATTGATGGACTCACTTATCATTGGTGTGGCCTTGCTTCTGGATTCAAGTGGCCCAAGGTCCTTTTCTTGCTCTGGAATACCTTCCACCCTCTCTTCACCATCCACTTGCTCCTGGAATCTGCCCACGCTGCCACCCCATCTCTAACGGCTTCGACTTCACCGTGACCTTCTCCTTTGTCTCCAATATTTCCATATCATTGCCACTAGTCTCTTCTACCACATGGGAATCCTCCCTTCGGGGCTGAGCGATCAACCCCCTGCAGATTTCCACCACCTTCCCGTCATTTTCCAGTAATCTAGTCCACAATCACTTCCTGGTTTTTATCGCCAACATTCTCTTCGTAATGTGATAGATATGCAGTTGATCTCTGAGATTTTGCATTTTGGATCTTTGTGAACATAGCTGTTTGAGATGGTTTGTTTTGCATCCAACAAAAGTGAGAGTAATTGACGACTAATGATACACGGCATCCATTAGATATTATGTGTAGACAAGCATCTTAATAAATTTCAAATTTGTTGTCAAGTAAGAAAATCATTTAAGAACAAAACAAGTTTATAGAATCTTGTAAACTCTTATTACTTCATCAAACACCTAATTTTTGTCATGAACGGATGACAAAGATATGCTTTCTATTGCCAAACATGGAACATTATAATGATGAGTGTTGGGTGCCTTGTAAATGGGTAAGAATATCTTGGAAAGGGATCTGTTTACCTTGAGACGTATATGTACATCTCCCTCTCCCATTTCAAAGAGAGAGAAAATAGGCAAAGACCTTTGTTGTTGTGAGAAACAAGGGTCTCTTCTTGCCTGTGGTTTTTTCCTTCCACTGTGTAGGGTTTCCACGTAAATCACTTTTTTTTGTGTTTGTTTTGTTACACATGGTGTCAGAGCTGAGTTACTGATTTCTTCTCATTTCAACTGCTTGTTGGCATCCATCATGGGGATGTGTTCTATTGTGCGGGTTGCTTCCAATCCTCTTGATGATTGGCGATTCCACCGTGGACTGATTGCTGTTGTGAGGCCGATTCCAGGCCTCCCTGGTCCACTGTTTTGCTACTCTGTTGGCTGATTGCTAGGCTGGAGCACAAGGTTGTTGGCAGATTGCTACTTAATTGTAGGTTTTGACCGCTGAAATTGGGTTGTATGTGGGTGAGTGGCCCTTAAGTGCCGCTTTTTGGAGACATTTCAACCCCTCTTTATGCAGATTGTGAAGAGTTTGGGAGGTAAGGTTGCACAACAGGTGTATGTCGAAATGTTTGAACAACTTCAAAGTATGGAGACAAAAGATAGAAATTTAGCGCACCATGCGTAGGGCAAAATGCTTGAGAGATAAAGAGAAGCTAATGTTGTTCATATGGTTAAGGGTTTGAAAGGAAATACTGGAGCTGTTTGTTTGGACAAGAACTACGTGGATTTCCCTCATTTATGGCCTACATCTCCTCGGAGGGAAGATAATTTAAAAAGGAAAGCTATGGAGTTCACGAGAAGTTGAAGACAACAAAGTGAAAGATCCCTATGATTTTGCAATGAAGGTGTTACCTTCGATGCCTATTTCTGGGTCTACTCATGATTAGATCAACGAACGTCACTATTACCTAAGTATGGTAAGCATTTTTAAGGAAAACTCTGACAAGGCACATGCCACTAGTTTTGGTCTTGTTGTTGTTACTCAGAAGAAACATTATAATTTTTACATTGATGAGAACAAAGAATTGATAATAGATAGTGGTGCCACTGATTACATGACAGATGATCAAAAACTATTTAACGTCGCCTACAAATTAGCATCTGACAAGGATAAAGTTGCCATTGTTGATGGATTCCATGTTCCTGTAGTAGGAAAATGAAGTGTATTGCTTCTTAACAAATTTTCTATCTATTATGTGTTCATGTCCTAAACATGCCTCTAAATCTTCTTTCTGTTAGCAAGATATTACAAGAATTAAACTTTGACTTGTTTTTTCTTTAATTTTTGTATGTTGCAAGACTTGGTGACATGGAAGAGAATTGGGAGTGGTTTGGTTTATGAAGGTTTGTATTGCCTCCCAATTAAAGTGGCACTTATGTTAACGATTGTAATTCAAGAAAGGAAAAATAAGAAGGATTGTCATGTGTTGGTTATACAATGGCTTGAATGTCTTGGTTATCTTCCTTGTTAGTTATCTTAAAGGGTTGTTTCCTCTATTATTCAAAGACTTGAGATCCGCAGACCTGATTTGTCGAGTAACTTATCCTATCTCTAAGAGCAGGACAAAAAACTTTTCACGTTAATCCACTCTGATGTTTAGGGTCCCTCTAATGTTTTTACTCTTAATGTCTACAAGTACTTCATTGTGTTTATTGGTGATTATTCTAGAAGCACATTTGTTTATTTAATTCGTGACCATGGCTAAGTTGGTAGCACTGTGAAACAAATCACTCTTATTGAGACAATATGGGAAAGTTAAACGCTTTGTCTGACAATGCTCGTGAATATTTGCCGAAAGAACTACATGAATTGTTTAATTCTAAAAGGACGATTAGTAATATATTTTATGGTTCTTATTTTCTCATTGTAACCCCTCTAGGGGTACTTATGTATTTTCCTAGTTTTGAGCTCTCTAGGGTTCTGTCTAATACAAGGACCCCTAGAACTCTTGAATAAAGCATGCAATTTCATTCTCATTATTTTTCCACATGGTATCAGAGCAATGTTCCTAGATCGGTGTTCTGATCTAAATCCTTCCACCATCATCAGCCCTAAGCCATTGCCACCACTGCATGCCGGCACACTCACGCGAGGGGCCTCCTACGTGCCTCCACGCCCCTTGCGTTGTTGCATCCTACCTTCTAGGCGTTGGCGCCAAGCAACCTGCAGCCTCTTACCATGCCGCCAGGCCATCAACGGCCTCCCATCACATTGTCAGGCCCCTTGCGGCTCCCCTCACACCGTCAGGTGGGCCCCCTACCCTCTAGGCATCGTCATCAGGCCTTTTGAGGCTTTCTCTCACAACCTCCAGGCACCTCGGGCCTCCAGCGGGTTTCCATCCACTGCAGAGGTCTTTTGTGGCTCTCCTAAAGTCATTAATATCATCATCTCGTACCTCGTACGACCGCCAACTATCTCCTTGATGCGTGATTAGGTTTGTTGATGTAGAGATAGTTCGTAGCATTATTATTTCTTTATGTATCTGTTTGTTATTTCATTATCTTTGATAGATCTCTCTGTAATTTACCCTTAAGGTCTCTCCCTATATAAGAGAGCCTAGGATTTTCTGAATGATTATCGAATTCTCTTTTCACAACATGGTATCAGGGCCACCCTAGGGCTCTCCATACCCGTCGTCCTCTTCCCCACCCGCCGCCCTCCCCTCGACATCTCTCACACCGCTGCTTTTCTATCTCTGGCTTTCATCTAGGGCTTCCGCCCCGCCCTAGCGCTCCCTCCCAGCCACCAGCAGGCGGCCCGGCCCTCCGCCGAAGGCTCCAGTCCGGCCAGCATCGCCTTTGGTCCCCAGGCGGCCCAGCCCAGCGCCGCCTTTGGCCCCCAGGCGGCCTCCAATCCACCCCCGGTGCTTCTACTTGCGGCATTAGGCTCCAAGGCCACCCCAACCCAGTCCCGACGGTCCTCCCTGTCGCCGTAGGCCCCCAATCAGTCGCGCTGCCGATCTGCGGCACCTAGTCGGCCCCCGCTTGCCGATTCAAGGGCTGTAAGCCTTCTTTTAGGCGTGCCCTAGCCCTCTCTTCATCCGATATATGGGTTTGAGTGCGTAAACGTCTACATGCGCACTCAAATCTGATGCAGTTGGTGTAGACATTCATCACCATGTCTATATACCCTTGTTCTTCTCCAAGCAGCAGTATGTCAGAATCGAAAGTCGATTTGCCCTCCACCGGCGCTTTCAAAGGTCCTGCGTCAATAGTGAAGATGGATGGGTCTAACTATGAGCTCTGGGCTATGCACTTCATAAGCCTCATAAAGTCTAATGGTAAGAAATACATTCTTACCGAGGAAGAGCCGACAGAGAAGACAGGGATCTATGCCTCATGGGAGGCTGACGGCGCCTACGCAAAGGTCTGGTTGTCTGGTACTTTGACGATGGACATAGCTAACGACGTCCTCCATCACCCCACTGCCAAGGCAATGTGGGACATCCTTGCCGCTACTTATTCGCAGGTGCGAAATGAGAAAAAGATGTTGCAGCTTCAGCATGACATTTTCACAATGAAGCAGAGCGGCAGACCTCTCCATTCCCTATACGCATCCCTAAGAGGGATGTTTGACAAGCTATACAGTACCATTCCGCTCGACGCTACTCCTGAACAACAGAAGATGTTTCCGAACGCCACCATGGTGGGCGTTCTACTTGCGGCTCTTGATCCTGAGTATGATGCCGCCCGGTCCCAGATCCTAGCTGATGCAGTTATTCCTCCAGTGGAGGATGTCTATAGACGGCTCAGTCGCATTCCAGTCTCCTCCAGCTCTTCTACTCCACCCCCATCAGCGATGGCAGTCTCGCGTGGGAGAGGTGGACCGCATTCTGGCCGTGGTCGTGGACGTGGCCGTGGACCCCGGGGAAGGGGTGGTCGCTTCAGTCAGACATGCTCCTATTGTCACCGTACAGGACACTCAGAGGAGACATGCTATTCTAAGCATGGATTCCCAGCATCGGCACGTGTTGCAGAGTATTCTCAGTCTCCATTATCCTCTACTGCAGATAGTCGATTTGACGAACTTGTGTCCCGTCTCCGAGATATTATGCCACAGTCATCTGTCGATTCGTCTGGTGGCTCTTCAGATATTGCCGCCACTGCCTCTGCCAGTTCATCTGCTGCTGCGAGCACTTCAGGTAGATCTCCTGCATTCACAACACCTCATGATATATCTGACTGGGTTATAGATTCCGCAGCCACACATCATCTCTGCCGAGACAGAGGCAGATTACAGGCCTACAGGGATATTCCTCCCGGTCGTTCAATACAGATAGTCGATGGTACATATTCGCCCCTGGTTGGACAGGGGGAGGTTTTTCTATCCTCCACTATGCAGCTATAGAACGTCCTACATGCTCCTGAGTTCTCAATGAATTTGCTATCTATTAGTCAGATTACGAAGGATTTGAATTGCCGTGCTATATTTGACCCGTCTTCTCTCATTTTTCAGGACATACTCACGGGCAAGGTGATTGGTTGTGGCTCTGAGCAGAATGGCTTATATCGACTGGTTCGGGATTCATATGCTGGCGTCTCATCTCTTTCTGCTGGACCAGTCTCTCCGTACATTTGGCACCTCCGGTTTGGTCATTTTCCCCTCCAGAAAATGCGTCATCTTCTGCCCCAGATCTCTCCTAGTTCGTCCTTCCGATGCGAAGCGTGTCAGTTGGGAAAGCATCAGAGGTCGAGCTTCCCAGTCGTCCGAGTCGGAGCAGTAGCTCCCCTTTTGAGTTGTTACATATTGATATATGGGGTCCTAGTCGTGTTCCCGATCATCAGGGGCACAGATTTTATCTTGTGGTAGTGGATGATTTCTCGCGTGTGTCATGGATCTTTCTTTTGAAAAATAAATCTGAAGCAGGAGATGTGATCAAGAATTTGCTTAATGAAGTGCACAATGTTTTTTCTACCTCTGTCAAATATGTTCGAACGGATAATGCCCTTGAATTTTGTACACGCTCACTTTCTCTATTCCTTTCGTCAAAGGGTATTATTCATCAAGCCACTTGTGCGTATACCTCACAACAAAATGGTGTGGCGGAAAGAAAGCATCGCCATCTCTTGGATATCACTCGAACACTGTTGATTCAGAGTTGTGCTCCTATTTCATTCTGGGGTGATGTTGTTCTAGTTACTGCCTGTTATCTGGTTAACCGAATGCCATCCTCAGTTCTTGGTGATAAGATACCTATCTCTCTTATTTTCCCAGACAAGGAGTTATTTTCACTGACTCCGTGTTTTTGGTACTGTGGCTTTCGTTCATCGTCTATCTCCCGGACTTGACAAACTCTCTCCTAGAGCTGTTAAGTGTGTCTTTGTTGGTTATTCCAGAACTCAGAAGGGCTACCGGTGTTATGATCCTGTGACTAAGCGGTACTTTGTGAGTGCTGATGTCACTTTCTTTGAGTCGGTCATGTATTTTTCTCTTGCAGGTGACAGAATGGTACCATCCACTGCCACTGATGATATCTATGTTCCTCCACCACCTACATTGAGTACTCCTGAGTTGTCTCATGTGCCCGTCTCCACGCCATCACCACCACCACCTCCACCACCTCCACCTCCACCCATTCCACGACCTATCGTATCACCGTTATCTAAATTCTATACACGCCGTTCAGGTCCTGCTCAGACTACACAGCAGCCAATCATCACGCCTCAGGTATGTTCAGATGGCATTACTACTGACGGGTCAGGTTTGGTACATGTGCAGGATCCTTCAGTACAGGCAGACACTAGTCCCTCCAGTATGACAGATGATGATCTTGATGTTCCGATTGCCATTCGGAAACGGAAGAGGCAATGTGTCTCTTATCCATTTGCGTCACAGGTGTCTTTTCACCGTCTTACTGGTGATTTTCAGAGGTTTGCCATAGCCTTGTCTTCCGTGGATATACCACGGACATACCAGGACGCTATGCAGAATGATTGCTGGAGAATAGCAATGAAAGAGTAGATGAGGGCCCTACAGTCTCGTGGCACATGGTCTTTGGTCCCTGCACCTTCTGATGCTTCAGTTGTGAGCTGTAAATGGGTCTTTACAGTCAAATATCATGCAGATGGCACGTTGGATAGGTACAAAGCCCGCTTGGTCGCCCGTGGGTTTACACAAACCTATGGTGTGGATTACATGGATACATTCTCTCCAGTGGCGAGACACTCCACTCTTCGTATTCTCTTATCAGTTGCTGTGGTCGTGATTGGAGTATATCTCAACTGGATGTCAAGAATGCCTTTTTGTACGGGGACCTACAGGAGGAAGTCTACATGCAGCAGCCACCTGGGTTCACTGCTGAGGGGGAGAAGCAGATGGTCTGTAGACTTCACAAGGCGATATATGGCCTCAAACAGAGTCCGAGAGCATGGTTCCAGAAGTTGTCCAACCTAATTGAGCAACAAGGATTCAAGAGGTCAAATGCCGATCACTCATTGTTTGTCCAGAAGTCATCGGCAGGTACGGTTGTCATTATGGTGTATGTGGATGATATTCTTGTTATAGGAGATGATGCTCAGGGCATAGAGAGGGCGAAGACATTCCTAGGACGTCAATTTGTTACAAAGGATCTTGGGACCCTAAGATATTTTCTAGGGTTGGAATTTGCAAGGAATGCACAGGGCTTGGTGAGGACCCAACGGAAGTACATTACAGACTTCCTGACTGAGACTGGCATGAATGGATGCAAACCATCAAGTATTCCCATGGACCCTAGCGTGAGGTTGTATGATGGTGATACTGAAGAAGTAGATAAGAGGAGATATAGAGAAATGGTGGGAAAACTCCTCTACATTACCATAACTCGCCCAGACATTCAATTTGCAGTTAGCAGGGTGAGTCAATTTATGGAGCAGCCAAGACAGGTTCACATGGATGCTATACACATGATACCGAGGTATCTGAAATCTTCTCCAGGGTCAGGGCTGCTATTCAGAAAGGGCACAGATTTATCCATCTCAGCATGTGCAGATGCAGATTATGTAGGATGTCCTAAGGATCGAAAATCAACCTCAGGGTTTGCAGTCTTTGTTGGAGGCTCTTTGGTTTCTTGGAAAAGCAAGAAACAAACTGTTGTGGCAAGGTCCAGTGCCGAATCCGAATATAGGGCCATGGCTCAAGCCAACACGGAAATGATGTGGGTTCGTTCAGTACTAGAAGATCTACATGTAGCGGTGCCCCTACCTATGAAGCTTCAGTGTGACAATCAGACAGCATTGTTCATTGTCAATAATCCAGCTTTCCATGAAAGGACCAAGCATATTGAAGTTGACTGTCATTATACTAGGGACCTGATCCAGAGGGGATTGATATCTACTGCACATGTGAGCTCAGGAGATCAGACTGCAGATGTGTTCACCAAGCCACTGCTCATAGGACCTTTTCAGAGATGTTCATCCAAGCTGAGCATGATAGACATCTATGCTCCATCTTGAGGGGGAGTGTAGAGATAGTTCGTAGCATTATTATCTCTTTATGTATCTGTTTGTTATTTCATTATCTTTGATAGATCTCTCTGTAATTTACCCTTAAGGTCTCTCCCTATATAAGAGAGCCTAGGGTTTTCTGAATGATTATCAAATTCTCCTTTCACAACAGTTGATGCTTGATTAAGACAAGAATTATTTCTAGGTTATTTTTTCTTGACATACGCGACAACTATGACATCGATAGGGACCAAGCCCGTGTACCCTACTTCTGTGATGGTAAATGACACTTCCATAAAACTGAAAGCTATGAAAACTGTGAAGATATTTGTGTTTTCATATTTATTATGTACTTTTTCTTATTTTCTTTTCCGGTTGTCTAGTTTATGTAATTTACCCATAGGCCTCTCTACTATATAAGAGAGCCTAGGATTCTCAGAAATAACAAGTTCTCTTATTTTCTCCAACATGGTATCAGAGCAGCGGTCCTAGACCGGAGCTCTCGATTTCCAAAAACCCTAACCCCACCATCGAACCTCTCCTTGCGCGCCGCTGCCTTCTCCCTCACCTCGCGCGTGCGTGCCCTTGTCCTCTCGTCGGCGGCGTCGCCTAGCGTACAACGCGCACAGTGCGCTCGCCGCGCACGCGCGCTCGTCCCTCCGTGCGCACCGTGCGCCCTCTTCGCGCGCTCATCATCTTCCTACGCGCACATCCTCCTTGCGCGCACAACGCGTCCCTCTCGCGCATCGTGCGTTCGCTCTCCTCGCATGCACCGTGTGCTGGTCTCGCGCACGCACCAGTTTTGCCTCACGTGCTCGCGTGCTGTCCCTAAGCACACACAACCTTAGCGTCGTTCGTCGACTGATGGGTTGGTGTGCATAAGTCTACTTGTGCACCCCAACCCCATATATGTCTGTGTGGACATATAAATTTCTGATTTGGTGCACCCGTAGCAGTCTTCCCTCAACACTATGTCTAAGAACAAGGTTGATGTACCCGCCCTTGGCGCATTCAGAGGTCCGGCGCCTATTGTAAAAATGGACGGGACAAATTATGAGCTCTGGGCTATGCAGTTCATGAGCCTGATGAAGTCGAATGGTAAGAAGCATATTCTTACCGAAGAAGAGCCGGTGGAGAAGACTGGGATGAATGCCTTGTGGGAGGCCGATGATGCGTATGCCAAAGTATGGCTATCTGGGATGTTGACGATAGAGATCGCCAACGATCAACTGCATCAGCCTACGGATAAGGCCATTTGGGATATTCTAGCAGCGACATATTCACAGGCGCGGAATGAGACCAAGATACTTCAGTTGCAACATGATATTTTTACAGTCAAACAGAATAGGCGCCCTCTTCACTCACTGTACACATCCCTACGAGGGATGTTTGAGAAGCTCCATAGCTTCATGCCATTGACGACCACTCCTGAGCAGCAGAAGACGTATAGGAATGCTACCATGGTAGGAGTATTCCTGGCTGCCCTTGATCCAGAGTACGATGTTGCCCGGTCTTAGATTCTTGCTGATGCTACTATTCCTCCTATGGTGGAAGCTTTTCACCGATTGAGTCGCATTACTGTCCCAAGCTCAACTGCCAACCAGTCACTTTCAGCGATGGCATCCTCTAGAGGAAGAGGTGGATCTTCTACCTTCCGTGGTCGTGGACCTCGGGGTCGTGTGGTCGAATTCGTCAACCATGCAGTTATTGTCGTCGTTCGGGTCTCTCTGAGGATATGTGCTCCTCTAAGCATGGCTTTCCTGCATCGACTCGGGTAGCAGAACAAGTTGAGTCCCCTGCACCTTCCTCATTGGACCAACGATTCGATGATCTTGTTGTCAGACTGAGGAATATCATGTCTCCTGATACAACTCCTGGAGGTCAATCAGATGTGGCCGTCTCTGCCTCTGCCAGTTCACCTGCCACAGCCAGTACCTCAGGTAGTTCCTATGCTTTCACCTCTTGTGACGGATCTATGATTACAAACTGGATTATGGATTCTGGAGCGACCCATCATCTTTGTGGGGACAAAGAATAACTTACTGTATATAGACCAGTCTCTTTAGGACGAACTGTGGTGATAGCCAATGGGACACATTCCCCAATCACAGGACAGGGAAAGGTTCACTTGACACCTTCCATGAGACTGCAGAATGTGTTATATGCTCCCGATTTCTCTATGAATCTGCTGTCCATTAGCCATATTACAAAGGATTTGAATTGTCGAGCTATTTTTGACTCATCGTCTCTTGTTTTTCAGGACATACCATCGAGTAAGGTGATTGGTTGTGGCCGTGAGTAGAATGGTCTCTATCGTCTGGTCAATACTCCCCATATCGGTGCATCTCTCCATTCTACATGATCAGACTCTCCATATATCTGACATCTCCATTTTGGTCACTTCCCTCTTCAGAAGCTGTGTCGTGTCCTGCTCCAGATTTCTCCGAAGTCGTCTTTCCAATGTGAAGCGTGTCAGTTGGGAAAGCACCATCGGTCTACTTTCCTGGGTCGTCAGAGTCGGAGCAGTAGCTCCTTGTTTGAGTTAGTCCATATTGATATTTGGGTCCAAGTCGTGTTCCTGACCACCAGGGACACCGGTTCTACCTGGTCGTAGTGGATGATTTTTCCCGTTTGCCTTGGGTGTTTTTATTGAAAAATAAATCTGAAGGAAATGTGATTCAAATGTTTATCAATGAAGTTCAAAATGTTTTCTCTTCTTCTGTGAAAATTTTGCGGTCTGACAATGCCTTGGAGTTTTGTAGTAGAACTTTGTCCTTTTTCTTTTCATCTCGTGGTATAATTCATCAAACTTCATGTGCTTACACTTCACAACAAAATGGTGTTGCAGAGCGGAAACATCGCCATCTACTGGATATCACTAGAACCTTACTTATTCAGAGTCATGCTCCAAACTCGTTCTGGGGTGATGCGGTTCTCACAGCTTGCTACTTAATAAATCGCATGCCCTCATCTGTCTTGGGTGAGAAAACTCCTCTCTCTCTAGCCTTTCCGGAGAGGGAGTTGTTCTCTTTTCCACCTTGTGTCTTTGGCTGTGTTAGTTTTGTCCATCAGTTGGTGCCAGGTCTTGATAAGCTCTCTCCCAGGGCTCTCAAATGTGTGTTTGTCGGGTACCCCAGGACTCAGAAGGGCTATCGGTGCTTTGATCCGCTGCGTCGAAAAAATTTTGTTAGCGCCGATGTCACATTCTTTGAATATGTGATGTTTTTCTCTCCTACAGGTGACCGAATGACTACTCCCCATTGTGATACTGAGGACTCCTACATGCCACCTCCTCCGATGAGTCAATTACCTTCTATGACATCTCCACCACCACCTCCACCTTTACCACCTCCAATAACCATTGTCCCACCGTTACCAAAGTACTATACCCGTCGATCCTCCTCTGCTCAAGGTCATGGCCAGTCATCCAGCAGCCCTCAGGTTGGTTCTGATAACTTGATTACTAACGATGAGTATGAGGGTCCACTGATACAGGAAACACAGCAAGATGATGATCATGGAGATTTGGACGTGCCTATCGCTATTAGAAAGCAGAGGCGTACTTGTGCTTCCTATCCACTTGCTTCCCATGTCTCATTTCATCGCCTGACGGGCGACTTCCAGAGGTTTGCGGTAGCCCTATCTGCCATAGAAATTCCACGCAATTACCAGGAGGCCTTCCAAGATAGCACATGGCGTCTTGCTATGGAAGAAGAAATGGCCGCATTGCAGTCCCGTGGTACGTGGACACTTGTTTCTCCACCAGCTGGAGCGTCTATTGTTAGTTGCAAGTTGGTACTTACTGTTAAATACCACGTCGATGGAAGCCTTGAACGGTACAATGCAAGGCTAGTGGCACGTGGTTTTACTCAGACATATGGAGTTGATTACTTGGACACGTTCTCTCCAGTTGCTCGACATTCTACTTTACGTGTCCTTTCATTTGATGTAGCACGAGATTGGCCGCTATTTCAGCTTGATGTGAAAAATGCATTCTTATATGGAGATCTACACGAAGAAGTATATATGCAGCAGCCTCCGGGGTTTGCTGCTGAGGGGGAGTGTGCCCAGGTTTGTAGACTCCATAAGGCAATATATGGCCTTAAACAGAGTCCCAGAGCGTGGTTTCAAAAGCTGTCAGATCTGATTGAACGACAGGGCTTCAAGATGTCAAATGCAGACCATTCCTTATTTGTGCAGAAGACGTCTAGAGGTACTGTGGCTATCATGGTGTATGTTGATGATATTATTGTTACAGGAGATGATGAGCAGGGAATTAAGATGACTAAAGACTTTCTGGGCAGTCAATTTGTGACGAAGGATCTGGGTACCCTAAGGTATTTCTTGGCGTTGGAATTTGCTAGAAATGCACAGGGTCTTGTGATGACCCAAAGAAAGTATGTTACGGATATGCTTGCAGAAACAGGAATGATGGGATTTCGACCGTCCATGACTCCTATGGATCCTAGTATGAAGCTATATGATGATGATACCGATAAAGATGATAAGAGAAGATACAGAGAGATGGTTGGATAGCTCATTTATGTTACAATCACCAGACCTGATATTGCATTTGCAGCGAGTCGAGTGAGTCAATTCATGGAACAACCTCGATAGATACATATGGACACAGTCAATATGATATTGAGATATCTGAAATCAACTCCAGGCTCATGATTACTGTTCAAGAAAGGAGAAACACTCTCTGTATCTGCATATGCTGATGCAGATTATGCAGGTTGTCCTAAGGATAGGAAATCAACTTCAGGATTTGCAATATTTGTTGGCACTTATCTTGTTTCTTGGAAAAGCAAGAAACAAACTGTTATAGCAAGATCTAGTGCCGAGTCCGAGTACATGGCTATGGCTCAAGCTAGTACAGAAATGATGTGGGTTCGAGCAGTGCTATGTGATCTACATGTAGAGATTCCTCTACCCATGGAGTTACACTGTGATAACTAGGCTGCCCTATTCATTGCAAACAATCCTGCATTCCATGAGAGAACAAAACATATCGAGGTGGATTGCCATTGCACCAGAGACATGATTCAGAAGGGCCTGATCTCTACTTCCCATATCAACTCTGGAGAGCAAACCGCGGACATCTTTACCAAGCCATTGCCCAGAGGATCATTCCAGAAGTGTTCATCCAAGCTGAGCATGATCGATATCTATGCTCCAGCTTGATGGGGAGTGTGAAGATATTTGTGTTTTCATATTTATTATGTATCTCTTTCTTATTTTCTTTTCCGGTTGTCTACTTTATGTAATTTACCCATAGGCCTCTCTACTATATAAGAGAGCCTAGGGTTCTTAGAAATAACAAGTTCTCTTATTTTCTCCAACAAAAACTATGCTCCGGTCCCGATCGTTCAAAGTGTTTATTGGCGGTAACGTAAGAACTATGTTCTTATTAAGGATCTGCCCAAAGAGACAGATAAGGACTATGATACCTGGTTTGTGGACAACTGCTAGGTCACTACTTGGATAACCAACAATGTTGATCCAAATATAGCATCGAATCTTCTTTACAAGAAAACAATGGGAAGCCATGTCGGAGAGTCTTGAGCATACCTACTCCCAGAAGACTACCAAGTCCAGCCTGTCAGATATACACACACAGATTTGGTCTGCTACTTAAAGAGATTCTACCTTGGTTGAGTACTGCATGCTTCTCACGAGCTTGTTCGAGGAGCTCCTTATTTTTCAACATGCTTGTTGTGACAAGTAGATAGGAGAACACACATAATGGCAAGTGTATCACTTTCTGTTTGGATTGCATCCACGATAGAAGCCTGTGAATGACCAATTTCTAACCGATGATGCATTGCTCACACTTGAGACCATATTTGGTCGTCTGCAGGAAGTTGATTCTCTTATTGAGCATCCTCCTACTATTCCATCCGCGGAGACTACATCTCGTTATGCATCATCCAAGAATATGGGATGACCCTACTACCCGGGATGACATTGTTATGACTTAGGTTGTGGTTGCAGTTGCAAGTCTGGACGTGGACGTGAGTTTGGTCGTGGGCATGGACGTGATCCTTCTACTTCTTGCTATCCAGCATGCATACATTGTGGACATTGGAATCATCCATCTGAGCATTGATGGGCAAAGTTTGGCATGTAGCCCAATGCCAACAATACCTATGAGGCCTCACAAGATCAACCTTCTGGTGACAATCAAACACCCTTTACGTCATCTGAATATGCTTGTCCGCGACAACTTCTGCAGAACTCCTCAACCAGTGACAGTAGTACTTCTACTCCTACTGCTAGTTTGACTAGTGTAGAAGTTTATTTATATTATTGTATCTTTAATCTATTTATCTTTTCGTTTGTCTACCTTATGTAATTTGCCCATAGGCCTCTCCCTATATAAGAGAGTCTAGGGCTCAAGGAATAAATACGATGCTTATTTTTCCCAACATGATATCAGAGCGGCGGTCCTAGACCGGAGCTCTCGTACCGAACCCTAACCTAGCCCTCCACCATCAAGCCTCCGCACGCTACCCACTATTGATGCGCTGCCTCTCCGCGCGTGCACTTGATGCATCACCTCCCTTGCGGCTACCTTCACATGCGCAACCTCTTCGCACGTGCCTCGACGCAGCGCCTCTCGCGCGGGCTACTCCCACGCATGCAGCCTCTTCGTGCGCTCCCTGCCCTCACGCGTCGCCTCCACACGTGTGGCTGTACGGCTGAGCCCAAGCACTGTCTCCCCATGCGCCAACCGTACGTGCTCCTTCTGCACGTGTGCCACCGACTGTCCCTAGGGTTTCACCGTCCCTAGGGTTCATTTGTCATCTTTCATAAGCGGCTCTCCGTTCGCCTCCAGTTTGATGGGTTTGGTTGCATAGAGGTCTACACATGCAACTAAACCTAGTCATGTCAGTGTAGACCAAGTCTTATCTTATCTACAACCCTAATTTTCTCCAGTCAGATTGTCAGAAAGCAAGATCGAGATCCCCACTACAGGCTCCTTCAAAGGTCCTGCGCCTATTGTGAAGATGGATGGATCCAACTATGAGTTATAGGCCATGCAGTTCATGAGCCTAATGAAGTCGATGGGTAAGAAACATATTCTTACAGAGGATGAGCCAGAGGAGAAAACATGGATATATGCCTCATGGGAGGCTGATGACGCATATGCTCAGGTCTGGTTGTCTGGTACCCTAATTCCAGACATTGTTAATGATGTCTTGCATCAACCTACTGCCAAAGCCATGTGGGACATTCTTGCCGCCACGTATTCACAAGCCATGAATGAGACAAAGAACCTCCATCTCCAGCATGACATCTTCACGATAAAGCAGAATGGTCGACCCCTTCATGCTGACTATACTGCATTGAGGGGAATGTTTGAGAGGCTTCACAGTTTCATGCCTCTCATAGCTACTCCAGAACAATTGAAGACATATCGGAACGCGACGATGGTGGGAGTCTTTCTAGCCTCTCTTGATTCACAGTATGAGGCGGCTTCTTCTCATATTCTAGCAGATGCTACCATTCCTCTAATGGAGGAGGCCTTTCGGCGATTGAGCCGAATCAATATCTCAAGCTCTACTACTGTGCCAAATTCCTCTGCTATGACCGCCTCTAGAGGAAGAGGTAATTCATCTCATTTCCGTGGACGAGGACCACGTGGTAGGGTTGGTCGTGGTCGTGGATTACAGTGCACTTATTGTCGTCGGATTGGTCATACGGAAGACACATGCTATTCTAACCATGGTTTCCCAACATCTGCCCGTGCAACAGAACAAATACAGCATCAGGGTGCTCCTCCAGCTTCGAATTCACGATATGATGACCTAGTGTCTCGTCTACGTGATATCATGCCACCAGCCAGTACTCCACCAGTCTCAGAGAGTGGCTTGGACGTTGCTGCTACTGTAGAAGCTAGTTCCTCAGGTAGTGCTCATACTTCTGCTTTCTACCTGGGGTCACGTACCTCAGAATGGATTGTAGATTCATGTGCCACACATCATTTGTGTAGAGATAGACACCAACTCACATCATATAGGGAAGTTTCCCCAGGAAGGACCGTCGTCATAGCAGATGGGACTCATTCTCCCATTACAGGACAGGGACAGATTGCCTTAACACCTTCCATGCAGTTGCATAATGTGCTTCATGCTCCTAATTTCTCAATGAACTTACCGTCAATTAGCCAGATTACTAAGGATCTACATTGTCGAGCGATATTTGACCCATCATCTCTTATGTTTCAGGACATTCTCACGGGTAACGTGATTGGACATGGCCGTGAGCAAGGCGGGTTGTATCGACTGGTCCATACACCTTACGCTGGAGCTTCATCCCATTCCACTGGACTTGTGGCATCTGTGCTTTGGTCATCTTCCGTTTCAGAAACTGCGTCAAGTCCTTCCTCAGATCTCACCCCGTGCGTCATTCGATTGTGAAGCTTGTCAGTTAGGGAAGCATCATCGGTCTGTCTTCCCTAGTCGTCAGAATCGGAGCAGTAGCTCTCCTTTTGAGTTTTTTTCATATTGATATTTGGGGTCCAAGTTGTATTCCAGATCATCAGGGACACAGGTTCTACTTAGTTGCTGTGGATGATTTCAGTCGTTTGTCTTGGGTTTTTCTTTTAAAGAATAAATCTGAAGCGGGCATCACTATTGTGAATTTTATTAAAGAAGTGCAGAATGTGTTTTCTGTTTCTATCAAGATTGTAAGAACTGATAGCGCCCTTGAATTATGTACTCGAACATTATCTCAGTTTCTTTCATTCCATGGCATTCTTCATCAAACGTCTTGTGCCTACACGTCCCAACAGAATGGTGTTGCAGAAAGAAAACACCGCCACCTCTTTGATGTCGCTTGCACACTTCTTGTCCTGAGTTGTGCTTCACACTCGTTCTGGGGCGATGCGATTCTTACTGCATGTTATCTCATTAATCGCATGCCCTCATCTGCGTTGGGGGAGAAGATACCTTTCTCCCTCGTTTTTCCTGACAAGGAATTGTTTTCTCTAACTCCACGTGTCTTTGGGTCTGTGGCATTCGTTCACAAGTTGTCTCCAGGGGTTGAGAAGCTCTCTCCTAGGGCTGTCAAATATGTTTTTGTTGGGTATTCGAGAAATCAAATGGGATATTGGTGCTATGATCCATTGCATCGGAAATACTTTGTCAGTGCAGATGTCACATTTTTTGAGTTTGTCATGTTTTTCTCTCCTACTAGTGACAGGTTGGTGTCATCAGATATAAGTAATGAAATCTATATTCCTCCTCCACCCTTGTATGTGCCACAACAAGCTCCTACATCTTCACTACTGCCATCCCCATCAATACCACCATCTCCACCACCGCCACTACCTCTACCACCTCCCACATCTTTGGTTCCTCTTCTACCACGCCACTACAGTCGACGGCCAGCCCCTGCTCATGATCATGGTCAATCATCAAACATGCCCCAGGTTTGTTCTGATAACATTATTTCTAATGATGGGACTGACAACATCTCTCAGCAGGAACAAGCAGGGGATAACACGGATGTTGGTACAATTGATGCAGACCTTGATTTGCCTATTGCACTGAGGAAGCAAAAGAGGTCATGTGCATCCTATCCGATTGCTTCTCGTGTTACCTTTGAGCGTCTGGCAGGAGATTTCCGGAGATTTGTAGGTGCTTTATCTGTTGTGAATATTCCAAGGACTCACCAAGAAGCATTAGCTGATAGCAGAAGGCGACTGGCTATGGAGGAGGAGATGGCTGCCCTTCAGTCGAGAGGTACTTGGAGTCTTGTTCCAGCTCCTACTGGGGCATCTATTGTGAGTTGCAAGTGGGTGTTTACGGTGAAGCATAATGCCGTTAGCAGTATTGATAGGTACAAGGCTCGACTGGTTGCTCGGGGCTTTACTCAGACGTATGGGGTAGATTATCTTGACACGTTTTTTCTCGTTGCTCGACACTCAACTTTACGGATTCTTTTATCTGTTGCTGTGATTCGAGATTGGCCCATGTTTCAACTGGATGTCAAAAATGCATTTTTATGTGGTGATCTTCAGGAAGAAGTTTACATGCAGCAGCCACCTGGGTTTACTGCTGAGGGGGAGTGTGGACTGGTATGCAGACTTCATAAGGCGATCTATGGACTAAAACAGATCCCAAGAGCTTGGTTCCAGAAGCTCTCATATTTGTTTGAGAAGCAAGGGTTCAAAAGGTCAAATGCAGATCATTCGCTTTTTGTACAAAAGACATCCAGAGGTATGATTGTCATTATGGTGTATGTTGACGATATACTCATTACAGGAGATGATATGTAGGGAATAAAATTAGCAAAAGAATTCTTGGGCCGTTAATTTGTTACCAAGGATCTAGGAATACTGAGATATTTCCTTGGATTGGAGTTTGCTAGAAATGAAGGAGGACTCGTGATGACTCAGAGGAAATATGTCACTGACTTGCTAAGTGACACATGAATGCTTGGATGTCGATCTGCTTCTACACCAATGGATCTAAGCATGAAGATGCATGATGACGACACTGAGGAGGTTGATAAAAGAAGGTACAGAGAACTGGTAGGGAGGCTCCTTTATGTTACCATTACTAGACCAGATATTACATTTGCAATAAATAAAGTGAGCCAGTTCATGGAACAACCTCGCCAAGTACACGTGGACGCCATACATATGATACTAAGGTATCTTAAGTCATCTCCAGGCGCAGGTTTGATCTTTAGGAAGAAACGCACTATAACTATTTCAGCATGTACAGATGCAGACTATGCAGGGTGCCCAAAGGATAGAAAATCTACATCAGGCTTTGCTATATTCATTGGGGAGTCACTTATTTCTTGGAGGAGCAAGAAGCAAATAGTAGTTGCGAGCTCCAGTGCTGAATCAGAGTATAGAGCTATGGCCCAAGCATGTGCAGAAGTGATGTGGGTTCGCGCAGTTCTGACAGATCTACATATAGATGTTCCACTTCCCATATCACTAGAATGTGACAATCAGGCTGCATTATTCATCGCCAACAACCTTGCTTTTCACGAGAGAACGAAGCACATTGAGGTGGATTGCCATTATATCCGTGATATGATCCAGAAGGGCTTCATCTCTACTACACATGTCAGCTCAGGAGATCAAACGGCAGACATCCTTACTAAAGCGTTGCTTCGGGGTCCCTTTCAGAAGTGCTTGTACAAGATGAGCATGATTGATATCTATGCTCCATCTTGAGGGGGAGTGTATAAGTTTATTTATATTCTTGTATCTTTTATCTATTTATCTTTCCGTTTGTCTACCTTATGTAATTTTCCCATAGGCCTCTCCCTATATAAGAGAGTCTAGGGCTCAAGGAATAAACACGATGCTTATTTTTCCCAACAACTAGTACCTTAGGTACAATTGCCAACTTTGCCTTTGCATCCAACTTTGCTTGGATTATTGACTATGGAGCATCAACTCCTCTGACGGGAGAAGGTAGCCTTCTCATCTTCTCACAGTCATCTTCCTCTGTGAAGACTGTTCGGGTTGCTAATGGGACACATTCACCTGTTTCTGTCGTGGGTATTGTGGAGTTTTCTTCTAAACTCCGATTGACTGGAGTTCATTGTGCTCTTGCTTTTCTTCTTAATCTTTTATCTGTATAAAAGCTATGCATTGAGCTTAACTGTAGAGTTATTTTTGATCAGTTCGTTGCTATTTTCAGGACATCCAAATGAGACAGATTTTTGGTGGTCTGTGATCTTCCCCTTTATGTTTCCATGTTCGTTCGTCAACATTCTTTTCACTTGTTACTGCTTTCTTTGGCCTCGTTGGTTAATCGTTTCTTTCTTAGATTACAAAGATACTCCCGTCTACTACCCCAACTTTATCTTACCACTCACTGCTCCTGCATGGCTACCACTGTCAAAGCAACATTGTGATCTCGAGTTGAGTCGCCCAAATTTCAATTAATTAATAATCTACCACTTTTATTTTAATTTGTTGCTGGTAACTTTCTCATCAACTGACTTATATGAATGAATAATCTGTTAAAGCTATACCACCCAAACATGTGTCAATTGATGATGTTGGGTTTATACAAACTGTAGTTTCTGTTGCAATCCAATTTTTGGAATTAAGTGGACCTCTGTCTATACCAAAATAGTTTTATTTTAGTAATACTTTGTGTTGGAATATTTGAGCTATGTGTCACTTGAGTTGTAGATGGGTGAATGGATCACTCCATGATCCATTTACTATATCCAAGTCTTTAGTCCCACATCTACCAGTTGTGAGATGTAGAGACTCAGTGAGGGCTATATAAGAAGCCCCCCACCCTCTGTATCCAGTGAGAAAGTTCAATGAACATCATCCCTTTGAGGCATTCTCCCGTGGTTTCATCCCGTTCCTTAAGGAGTAGGGTTCTACGTTAAAATCCCATATTCATCAGGTTTAATCTTTTTCTCTGATATTAGCTTCCATATTCCTATTTTCCAACGTGGTATCAGATTAGGTTTGATTCTCGTGGAGTTATTTTCAATATTTGTTCAAGATTTGATTTTGATGTTTTGTACTCGAAGATTATTGTATTTGTGGTGGTTAAAGTTCTAGGGTTTTGTTCTGAAACCCTATCAGCAAGCAACATAGAGGCTCTGGATCTGCATCTTCACTGCAGTTCTTCTTCCAAGAGAAGACTCATCGCCCTCGTGATCATCCTCCTCTGGCGATTCTCAGGAGACTCTAGCCTCCATACATCAGGCGATTCCTATCATGTCGTCATGCTCTCTACAGATCGTGGCACACTTTAGGAGCATCCCCCGCACGTTGTACCTCATTGTGCAACAGCCCTAGTCGCATAAGTGACAGAGACCCAGCTCCAACGTGTCGCATCTCATGCTGCAACTCCACTTCCAGAAGGCAGTGCTTCCCTCTGCTGCTCCCTCTTGAAGCGGTGCGTCGTTGGGCAAACCCCATCACGCGAAGAGCTCCAGCGATGCATATAGCAGTTACTGACCTCCATTTTACAACCTAAAAGCGACAGGTCGTGACTCGCTTCCCAACTCAGCTCTAGGCGAAGCCCCTCCAGCGGCGGTTTTGGCTTCTTGAAGCTCTGAGTCCCTCTGTTCTCCTCCATCGCCATACTTCCTTGCAGTAGGAGTCCATCGGCGACAACACCAAGCCCAGGCGGCAATTGTACTGCTCTCAAGACAAAATGGAGTGATTCATCATGCAGCGGCGACAGGCGCTCCTCCTAGCGATACTCCAGGCGACGACACATAGTTCCTTCATCTCCAACAACCATGCAACCAGCGGCACATCTCCCAGGAGCCCTCCTCTCCAGATCATGTAGCCGGAGGCAGCTGCCTCCTCTCATCGATTTCCTCCAACCGAAGCTCCAGGTGGCCATCCTCTAGAGATGTGCACAAGCACCTCCAATCTCTTGGTGGAGGTGCAACAGAAGGGCGGTGAAGAAGAAGACCCCCACCCAAAATGGGGGCGGCGCTCCTATGTGATGGAAGATGCTTCCCAAACAGGAACCCTAAATAAAGAAAAAAGGAACGACCCAAATTCGGTCGTGATTGTTTTTTTTTAAATCGGCAGCTTTTGTAAGGACCAAACTGGGTCGAACTTAAAAAAGCCAAAAGAGAGAGAGAGAGAGAGGAAGAGTGAGGTCCACGCTTTTTTTACAAAAGCCCAATTGGGCTGAGTTATTTGGGCCCATTTTAGGCCACGTTTCTGCATAAAAAAACGTACAGAAAGAAAAATTCAACGGCTTAAAAAATTTGTTTCGAAAAATATGTGAGAAGGAAAAGCCGGGAAAAAATGTGTGAACGACTTATTAAAAAAAGGAAAGTGACGACTATTTAAAAAGAGGGATGAAATAGTCGAAAAATGATATATTTATTTGAGAAAGCTGATAAAACGATGATTATCGGCTTATGTGTTGTTTTGTTGTCTCCCCATTATCTTGTCTTTTCTCAACTTGGTCGATATTTATCATTCCGACCTGTATGGGAGAAATGGGGTATTATGTAGAGTCAAAGGTCAGATTCAGATTTTTCCAGGTCATCCAGATTGTTCAAACTCTACAGATATTCAAATATTTAGACTCGACGTCAGATTGGTTCCGAGTATTTAGTTTCAAACACATATGTATGTGGTCTTTTCATATGTGCACATGTATGCCATCATTGTTTGCGATCCCTGCCATTCTTGTTTTGTCGGCCAGGATTTTTATGTGATCCATAGGGACTTCAGAGTAGAGATCCCATTCCCTGTGCCATGTTGGCTAGGGTTTACATGTGATTTCATAGGGACTCCAGAGTAGAGATCCCATTCTCTGAGCCAGATGGGAGAGACTTAGTTCTTCGACAAGGAGACTTCTTCATACTCCATTCTCCAGCGACCGTGGACTCCGACGAGGATGTTCTCCACTGCTTTTCAGTTCGGCGCTTTCATAGATGGAGCACTTGTCCACGTGTTGTGGTAGGGCCAGAGTTCTCCAAGTGGAGACTCATTTTCTGTTGCAGTGACTTTGACAGGCGTAGTACTGAACACATGCTCTCCGACGAGGAGATTTAGTTTCACTCACACTCCAACTCGTTTGTTCCTCCTCACCTGCACGGCATGAGAAGCAACGTCCTCGACAGCAGTCGATAGTTGTGCGCATTGAGTTAATATTGTTCGTGGTGTCCTATAGCGTGAGTTGAGATTTCTTTATGTTTGTCCAAGCTGAGCACTGCATGCTCCAGCTTGAGGAGTGTTGGAGTATTTGAGTTATGCGTCACTTGAGTTGTAAATGGGTAAATGGATCACTCCAGGATCCATTTACCACATCCAAGTCTTTAGTCCCACATCTACCAGTTGTGAGATATGGAGACTCAGTGAGGGTTATATAAGAAGCCCCTCACGCTTTGTATCCAGTGAGAAAGTTCAATGAACATAAACTCTTTGAAGCATTCTCCCATGGTTTCATCATGCTCCTTAGGGAGTAGGGTTCCACGCTAAAATTCCGTGTTCATCATGTTTAATCTTTTTCTTTGATATTAGCTTCTGCATTCCTATTTTAACACTTTGTCCCTACATGCTGGAGAACGAAATCCAGAAAAAACCAAGAAAATCTACATTAACTACTTATCTGTGGAATTTTGTTTGTAATCTTGAAATTATTGGGTGATATATTCCGATGAACTTGCCAAACAGTTGTGCGGCAGTTTGGAACATTGGTAGTTTTTGTCCAATTATAACATTTTACTATACAGTTGTTGTCAATATGATTTTTGTATGTAGTTTTTGAATTTTCTTCTTCCTACAGGTAATGGGAAGATCCTCACCTAATGACAAACTCCTACTTGTGCAAGCGCTAAGAAAAAGAGGTCACGTTGTTGCTGTTACTGGTGATGGTACTAATGATGCTCCGGCACTGCATGAGGTTTTTTTTGCAGACATGACTGATCTGTTGTTTATAAATTTTTGAGTAGTTCTTTGACAGTCGAGATTTGATATCATAAACAAATAGGTTCCGACTTATTTTTTTCAACAAAGCACTCCCAAAGTATTGTAATTGATCAAGATAGTTCTTCAGCAAATCGTTTTCCATTAAGTTTCTGTTTTGTATTGTTAATAATGACAACTTAACCGCTTGAGGTGGGAATCGGCTATGTATTAAGTAAATAAAAGGAGATCTAGAGATGCTCATGAAGCATAAATTCATTCCAGAACCATCTGCAGACTTTGAATTGAATAGCAAGGGAGATTTGCAACGGTTGGGGTTGGCATGGGTGCCCAGGGGCATCGGAAAGCTGCATACTTTCTGTCTGTGGTCATGTGAGGATGTGGCAGGGAAGGGATGCTCCATGGTAGCTGAATGATGGTAGGGCTGTGAGTGGACGGTGGACTGGTGGTCACTGATGAGATGCGATAACTTGGAGGGTGGCAGTGGCTACCTCACAATTGGATGGAAGGGCTGCACAGGGTGGAGAGGTGGCTCTGTAAGCATGGATCTATATGGTTGCTCGAGATATGGGAGTGCATGAGGGGTTGCTTGGCCACAACATATTTTGGCCAGAAATGGGAGGATTTCACAGAGGGTGTGGACAAGAGACGCTTTGAGGTGACAAAGATGCATAGGGCCTTTGGGACTGTGGGAAGGCATGTCAAGGCTGCAAGGGGAGACATGGATGGAGAAAGGGAGTTAGATGTAGATGGAGCAGGGGTTGATAAGAGGGGGATCTTGATGTCATTAAAGTAAAGAAGCAAAATTGTTAGTATCGAGGAAACATTATGTACACCTTGAGATTTTGATAGATATCAATTTGGTCATGCTAAATATTTTGGTCTGTTTATGAATATTACGATAGAATTTCATGGTTAAAGGTATTCTCACAATTGGGGTTTGCCCATTCTTTTTATTATGGTTTACAGGCTGATATCGGGCTTGCCATGGGCATTCAGGGGACTGAAGTTGCAAAAGAAAGTTCAGATATCATTATTTTGGATGACAATTTTGCATCTGTTGTGAAGGTGATATCCACTGTCTTTCGATCTTGCAGATGATTTCTTCTGTCACTGGAGTGGGTATTAATCTCATTTTTCTTCATTTCATTTTAGGTTGTTTGTTGGGGGCGCTCTGTATATGCAAACATACAAAAATTTATTCAGTTTCAGCTTACTGTAAATGTTGCTGCACTTGTTATCAATGTTGTAGCTGCAATTTCGTCAGGAAATGTTCCCTTGAATGCTGTTCAGGTTTGGCCCAAATTCGATTCAAGGAAATTGATTGCAACCTGGCACTATTTCTATTCTACGTTTATGTTTAAGGCTTTTCGCATGAAACAAAAATATCTACTTATATGGGGAAAAGAGTTTGTGATTTACAAGGGAGCCCACAATAACGAGTACAATATGAAAATGCTACATGAACTATATCAACTAACACTCCCGCAAGTTGAAATATAATTTTGTATCATTTCCAGTTTATGGCAAAAAAGCACGCCACTTCTTGGGAGTCCCTTTAGGTTGTATATATGGCTACTGAAACTCATATGAGATATAGAGATTATCAAGCTTCCCTTCTATGATAACATTGTGAATAGTGTGACAATCACAATGTCCTCTGCTAAACATTATATTGGATGCAATGTAGGTCGTTGATTGATTTTAGTAATACATAGGAACGTGAGTGGTGGTCTGAATTCCAAGATTAGTTACATGAGAGATGTGTGGAGAGAAGAACGAATTTTTTTCGTTCATGAAGTTTGAGGGTTTTCTTAATACAGGAGAGTAACTTGTTAGGTAATTGACATTAAGAAGACATAGGAAACATATAATACATAAAAGACATGAAAGATAACTAATATCTCAACACTCCCCCTCAAACTAGAGCGTAAATATCTATCATGCTCAGCTTGAAGCAATATCTATGGTAAGACCCTCTGGCTACAACCGTGGTAAGTACATCTGTTGTCTGATCTCCAGAGCGGACATGAGTAGTGGAGATGAGACCCTTCTATATCATGTCACGAGTGTAGTGATAGTCCACAACAATGTGCTTGATCCTCTCATGGAAGGTTGGTTTGTTTGCAATGAAGAGAGAAACTTGATTGTCACATTGGATGTGCATGGGAAGAGGCACCTCAACCGTCAATAAGAACATATATCACCCACATCATCTCTGTACTAGCTTGCGTCATGGCCTTGTATTCTGATTCTGCACTGGATCTGGCAACCACAGTTTGCTTCTTGCTCTTCCATTAAATCAAGGAATTTCCTATGAACACTACAAAGCCAGAAGTAGACTTCATGTCCTTGGAACACCTCGCATAATCTGCATATGCACACGTTGTAACTGCAAGGGATGTACCTCTGCTAAATAGAAGACCAGTGCCAGGTGAGGCCTTCAGATACCTTAGAATCATATGGACTGCATTCATATGTTCTTGTCTAGCCTACTTCATAAACTAACTCACTTTTCTCACTGCAAAGGATATATATGCCCGCTGATAGTCACATAAAGAAGCTTCCCAACAAGTTCCGCATACCTCCTCTTGCCGACCTCCTCTGTGTCATCATCATAGAGCTTCATGCGGGTCCATAGGAGTAGTGGCAGACCTACAATTTGCCATGCATGTCTCAGAGAGAAGATTTGTAACGTACTTCCTCGTGGTCATCACAAGACCTCATTGGTTCATGGCAAACTCCAGTCCAAGGAAGTAACATAGGTTATAAAGGTCCTTGGTCACAAACTGTTGACCTAGAAAATCATTAGCAGTTTGGATACCATGCTCGTCATTCCCTATAACAATGATATCATCAACATAAATAAGTACGGCAATTGTACTTCTCTTATTCTTCTGAACAAACAGTGAATGGTCTACAATCAATCTCACAAAACCCTATTGCTCTATCAAATCTGAGAGCTTTTAGAACCATGCTCTTGGACTCTACTTAAGGCCATAGATGGCTTTGTGAAGCATGCAAACCTTCTAACGCCTCAGCAATGAACCTGGGTGATTGTTGCATGTAAACCTCAACCTGTAGGTCATCATAGAGAAATGCATTCTTCACATCAAGCTGATAGAGGAGTCAATCGTGTGTTACTGCAACTGACAACTGATAGAATTATATTCATAGTAGAATGCTTGGCAACTGGAGAGAATGTATCCTGATAGTTCATCTCATATGTCTGGGTGAACTCGCGTACCACAAGTCTTTTCTTGTAGCGATCTACATTGCCATCTGGTCGATGCTTCACCGTGAACACCCACTTGCACCCAACAATAGATGTGTCAATTAGAGCTGAAACATGGCTCCAAGTAGCACATGACCGTAGCGCGAGCATCTCCTCTTCCATGGCATGACGACATTGACTGTCCTGGATGGCATCATGATCTGTCTGTGGTATCTCCATGGTTGATTGCGCTAGGACAAATCTCCTGAAATCCTCTAAAAGTCTGCTTAAAGAAACTTGGGTTGCAAGAGGACATGAAGCACAAGTACGTCTCTGATTTTGTAGAGTAGTAGGCACATCACAATCATATGCCATCTCCTAAACGTGTAAAATTCTTTCTTGAGAGGTTACCTACTCATCCTGTAAGGAATCCTGATGCATAGAAAACTCAGTAGTGCTTTCAGTAGAAACACTGTGCTCATTACATACCTAAGGCGTGTTGGATGATGGGGAAGACCTGTGACCAGGGGGACAAAGCTAGTCTTGTGAGTAAACACACGTGGGAAAAACTGAGTCAAGGTGGATGGCGGTTCATGAGCAGCCACTTGAGCAGGTGTAGGTAAAAGGGGTGGAGGTGGAGGCGACGGTGGTTGATGAAGGAGGTGGTAGAGCAGGTGCAGGAGGTGGTAGAACTGTAGGAGGTGGAGGCATGTGGACCTCTTAATTTGAGTTAGATGGAGCCAATCTGTCACCTAATGTAACATAAGCACTGAAAAAGTATTTTCGTCAAAGAGGATCAAAGCAACGATATCCTTTCTGTGTACGAGAGTAGCTAACGAAGACACGCTTGACAGCTTTGGGGGAGAGCTTATCACGATCATGCTAAAGATTGGGAATAAAAGCCATATATCCAAACACATGGTGTAAGGGAGAACTGATGCTTCTCGGGAAACACAATTTTGAAAGGAACCTTTTCTCCCCAAAAAGAAGATGGCATACGGTTCACTAATTAGCAAGCATTGAGAACCACATCACTCAAATAAGAGTGAGGAGCACGACTCTGAAACAGAAGGTTTCTGGTCATATCGAATAAATGATGATGTTTACGCTCAACAACACCAGTCTAGTTCGATGTATTAGCACACGAGGTCTGGTGTACAATGCCAAGAGACCTGAGAAACGCAGATAGTTATAAAGTGTGAAACTCTAAGGCGTTATCAGAATGTGAATACTTGACAGTAGCAGAAAAGATTTTCTTTGTCGCATTAATATTATGAAAACTAATATCATGACTCTAAGACATTATCAGATTATAAATACTATGAAAATTTGGGAATGTATGACGAAATAATGTTGAGGCAAGTTGTCAAGGTAACATAAAATCAATTTGGATTCATACTAAATCACTGAATTATTGAAACTATCCGCCTGTTGAGGAGAATAATGGGGATTTATGGAGCTTAAAAGGAAGAACCTCCTTATGAATTTTATTGATTTGACAAAGGCTTATGATTTATTTCCTAGGAGTGTACATGGATCGGATTGGATCGGATTTTAGCTTAACACGTGTCCAATCCAACCTTAACGGATTTTAACTTTTTCCAATCCAATAAAAATCCATCAAATATTTGAATTGAAAGCAATCCAATATGTTGGATTACGGATTGGATCAGATTGGGTCGGATTTTTTATATTTTATAGCACACTAGCTTCAACATTTGAATTATGGCTCCAAAATTGATAATATGGATAGATATGATGAAAAGAATATATAAAGAGTGCAATCAAATTAAAGTTGAAGGACTCCATTAATCCAATATAAAAATTTGAAGACTACATGATCAAGTTAAAGGAAAATATTTTTGGTATCTAAGTTTCTTGTTATTAATGGTGCATTAATATGTTTTTTCGTAAAGGTTTTCCAACGTATAATTCTAATAAGAACAATGCAAATTACCAAATATAGATGCAAAAACTAATTTGATAACAAAAAATATGATCTTTTTGGATGGATATTGATGAAATCTGTGATGAATTTAGAATGTTTAATTATGTCAATATCAAATCACGCCCAAGAACACCCTTCAAGGCACTATAATATATCATTGACATACAACAATTATAAAACATTCATATTCGATTGATTATCCTAGACAAATCCAATTTAAATATAGCACACCCAGCATGCATCATGTCTCTTATTTAAAATAGACTTGGAATGGAATTTATTTGTGAGGTTATTACATTTAGTCAAAATATGTAATTTTTTCTAAAAATATGATTTAAATTCGTATTCAATTTAAAAAGAAAAAGAATTCAAGTTATGTGATATTACAAATTATAATCATATTTTACTATTTTTGAGATTTAGCATTTGAGTTTCAAGCGGAGGAAATAGGGGTGGTAAGAGGACGCATAACCAACATCGATGAATGACATTGTGATTACAACTTTATGGGAAATTACGACTGAATGAAAATAAATATTATGTATGTATTATATTTATATATGTAAATATACAAATATATGTTAACGAATTAACGGATTGGATTGAATCGAAATTTGATAATAATCCATACTTTAATGAATTTTAAAATTTCAATCCAATCCGATTCGTTAAAATGTTAAAACCAAACAAATCCGTTAAAATAGACTTGAAATGGAATTTGTTTGTGAGATTAGTACCTTTAGTCACCATATGTAAGTTTTTCTAAAAATATAAATCAAATTCGTATATCAATTTAAAAAGAAAATGAATTCAAGTTATGTGATATTACAAATGATAATCATATTTTATTATTTTTGAGATTTAGCATTTGACTTTCAAGAGGAAGAAATAGGAAGATGACTTATATCCAACATCAATGAACGATATTGTGATTTCAGCTTTGTGGGAAATTACGGATGAGTGAAAAAATTTTATGTATGTATTATAGTTATATATGTAAATATACAAATATATGTTACCGAATTGACGGATAATTCGATCCAATCCATAAAAATTCTAATCCAATTCGATATGTTAAAATGATAACACCAAACCAATCCAATATCATGGGATTGGATCGGATTACGGATTTTGTCTAATCTGTGTGCACCCCTATTATTTCCATGGGAGATCTTATGGAGAGTTATGGAGAAGAGACAAGTGCTTGTCGTGTACATTAACCTTATAAAGGATATGTATGATAGGGCTTCATCTTGTGACTTGTGTTGGGATCTACTCTGGGAAGACCTATTTTTGACATTAGTCCTAGTCTGCATCAATGTTTAGTTTTGAGTCAATTCCTTTTTACTTTGATTGTGGACGAGTTGACTAGTCACGTTCAGGATGGGATACGTTGGTTTATGTTATTTGCCGATGATATTGTGTTGGTTGATGAGATTGAGATGGAGTAAATGAGAAGCTTGAGGTTAAGAGACATGCCTTAGAGATTAAAGGATTTCGTACAAATAGGACTAAGATTGAATATATGGAGTTCATAATTGATGGATGCAGTGGTGAAGGAATCGAGGTGGAAATGGAAGAAGAGAACATTTAGAAGAAAGATTCTTTTAGATTCTTGGTTTAGATTCTTGGGATCTATTTTGCAACATGGTGATGAAATCGTTGGAGATGTTACTCATACAATAAATGCATGTTGGCTAAAATGGAGAGGAGCCTTTACAATCCTCAACTTCTTAGAAAAGCGAAGCAGAAGAATTTGGTTATTCCCAATGCCAAAGGACATGGTACTGGGCAAGAAACTTTTGAGGGTGCAACTGTGAGCTTTTATATCCTTCTAAATTTCCCCCTGTTTTTTTCTTTCTTGAGAACATTAAAATTAAAAACTGAGCCATTCTCTATGAGGTGGGAGCCCCTACTGGTTTTTTAACTAGCCCATTGAAGCGGGATAGCATTTGTTACTTACTATTATGTGAGAAGAAAATTTATTTGAGAATCAAAGGAAAGTATTATAAGGCATCTGTGATAACTGCTATGCTCTATGGATCTAAATGTTAGCCTGCAACCCATAAATATATGTAGAGAATGCCAATAACAGAAATGAAAATGCTATGACAGATGTATGGTCATATATATGAAAAGATCGGATTCGAAATAATATAATCAAAAGGAATGTTGGTGTAGCTCTTATAGAGGATAAAGCAAGAGAGAACCACTTAACATAGTTTGACAATTGTAAAGGAGTTCAGTTGTTGCACCAGTTAGAAGATACGAGATTTAGGAAGTTGAGCCAGCTAAGAGAGGGCGAGGAAGACCCGAGAAGTGTTGGAAGGAGATTAATCGAATGGTTCTTAATTATTTGGATATAAATCCGTGTATGACCCAAAATAGAACTGAATGGAGGCAAAAAAATTGATGTAACCGACCCTGCTTAATGTGACAGAAAACTTGTTGTTGGTGTTGTGAAGAGTCACGCCCTCCTATTAGAGAGTTGGTCTGAGACAAATGATTCGTATTTGTCTCATGCAAATATGGTTCTTCCTGGTTATTCTAGATAATTTTTGATGTATCAGTTGATCATATCATATGTCATGTAAAGAATGGTCGTAATCAATAGCTAAACACATACCATGTCATTGTCCTTGTTCCACGTGGCATTCTTGCATGCCTTTCTCTATGGTTTTGTATCTATGAGAAGATGTAGGTTCCTCTATTCTTTAGCAAACACTCAGAAGATTTGTGACCATAGTGTATTGTTAGTCTCATCAAATTAATATTCTGACTAAAAATATGTTCATTATACTACTTGTGTCCAGGGGCGGAACTAGTATATATTATGGGGGGGCCATGGACCCCCATGATTATTATACGTCACTTGTACAATGTATTAAGTTTTTAATACGTCCCCTCTGCAATTGTATTATAATTAATGTTGTTAGAGATAGATTGTAGAATCATTAAATGATCAAGTGGTAGAGTGACATAGTTATTATTTTGGAGACCAGAGTTCGAATCTTATCTCCTTCAAATTTTCTTTCTTTTTATATGATTTATCCAGTCATTTCCAAAGTATAAAAATAATTTGACATAAAATTGTATTCGAGTTTATCTATCTCTTCCATTGTTTTTATTACTCCTTGTAAATAAAATAAATTTTATTATTTCCTTTTAACCATGAAATTTTTTGTTTCAAAATTTCACTTTATAATTTAGACTTTTTAGGATGGATTTAGATAGGCTTAAATTGTTATATTTATCCGATTTTAAAAATAACCACTGAAAATACTAATATATTTGAAATTCTGACATTTATAATAGATTTAAATTCTATGTTTATCAAGATTGAAAGAGGTTTCATTATAAAATATTAATTCTATTTAAAAATATCGTTGGAAAATACATAGATTTTTTTTTCATTTTTGAGCATTCATAATAGTTGTATATTCTATCCATCCTTGATGAAATTCTTGGTTCCGCCCCTGCTTGTGTCAATCGATGAGATGTCACCTTGGAACATGTAGTCCTATACGTTTTCACTGATGGAAAAACTATATACCAAAATCGAAGAACAAAATTATGATGATCTTTTCTAAAAAAATACGGTAACCTTCTAGATCATGAGGGCGAAGGTGGTGGCAGCTAGATATTTGCAGGTAAAGGAGATGGTTGTTATGAGGAGGCCTTGAGGCAACTACAGGATGGATGGGAGGACTTGCAAAGTCCAAAGATGCTGGTCATGGCTTGTGGTCGATCCTAACTGTGGACCGGTGTGATCGTGCTAGCGACAAGTCTCAGTGGTAGGCTGCTAGCATGGGCTCAGCAACTTTGTTGGGCAGTACTCAGTAATGGGTAGAAGTCCAACAATAGTGGTGATGAGATGGTTGGACACTGTCGAGGGAACGAGAGATGGAGCAACAGTTTAGGATTATTGATCAGATACAAAATACATATTCTACCATATCATCTGTTTTAACAGTAACGTAGTAGTAAAAATGATATATAAAACATACATCAGAACTGTCAGTGTTGTAAAAGTCGCCCGACTAGTCCGACTAGTCTAGTCAGTGGGGTGACCGACCGAGTACCGACTAATTCCGACTAGGTGCACTAATCGACCAATTTTTGCTTGGAGATACCATATTTTTTTAATGTTTTGCTTTTTTAATAAGAAAACTTATTATAATATGCTTAACATTTTATTTAAATTCAATTACTTTTATTTTTTTGTAGTATAAAAATGTACAAAATCTATGTAGATATATGTATAAAATGAGTTATATTTTTAAAATAATAATAAAATTCAAAGCCAATTAAAGTCCGACTAAATCCGATTAGTCGTCCGATTGCCGATTAATCCTTAGTCAATGACCCAACCGACCGAGCATCAACTACCGACTTTTGCAACCTTGAGAACTGTAAATTGAAAAGAGTACATAATGTTATTTCATACATTAGCCTATCAGTTATAAAGAAATGTGTATCAAATATGCATGCACATACCTATGTCAATAAATACAGTAAAATATGTGATGGAATATATTATATTTTAGAATGCATTTATTTATATCATAATAATGCAAGTTATATTACTAACATATATACAATTGAAAGTATAATCACAATGCAAGCATTGGGAGATGAGATGAGGGGAGACGAGGCAAAGTGCAATGCAGTTAGATTCCTAATTTGATTGAACATCTCACCTTACCCATTGTAGCCCTAGATGGTAGCCTTGATAACACTGGATTCATTAAATTTGGTTTTCAAAAGTTATAAGATATTGTGCGTGATTGTAGAAGAAACCATTTCTTATTTTAGGTAGAGGGCTAGGCTATCATTTGGGCCAGGAAAATCTTATGGATACATGATCAACTAGTTGAATAAATATGTAAAATATTACTGTTTTGCCGAAATGTACAACTATATGTTTAATTTCCAAGCATCCTTGGAGGGGGAAGCAAAATTGGAGGTCATTTCATCATTGGAAGCCGGGTATTTTTTAAATTTCCTTTCACCTGTCGGAAGTTGTCTTCTTTATTTAATATGTAAACAATAATCCACTAGCATAGGAACATGGATCCAGTGATATACATAGTTGCAAGAAAGTTGTTGCGTAATTATCTTCTTGTTCTAAGATTTAATTGGCTGTGTTAAGGTTCAGAAAGCTGATACGAAAATTTAGAAATTTTAACTAAACAAAATCTAAATAATTAGGTTTTAGTGCTAGACTTTGGAGTCAAATTCCTAAGTAGTACCTGGGAATTACTTAAATACCCAGGTTCTACATAATGTTTTTTTTACTCAAAAACTACAATGGTGTCGCATGTTCAACATGCGACTCCCCTTAAGTTTTTTTTATTCAGGAACTATGTGTGTCGCATTTTGGATATGCGCTATCGATAACGCATATTTAAAATGCGACATATTTCCAGGGAAGTCCCCTCGAAAATGACTGTCTCGAAATGTTCTGAGCAGATAACGCATGTTGCATATGCGACATCCTTCCAGGGAATTTCCCTTAAAAATGAGGCAAGTACAGGTAACGCATATTGAATATGCGACATCGTTCCAGGGAATTTCCCTCGAAAAGGACTGGTCTCGACCAATGTTCTGATAGCCCGTAGAGAGTACATATAACGCATTTTCAATATGCGACATCTTTCCAGGGAATTTCCCTCGAAAATGTCTGGCCAGGTCTGGGCTATGGGGTTTCATGTTTCAAAAAACCCTTGAAAAACATGTCGATTGCATGTTTCTAATGTAAATAGACATTGCATTCACGCATTCAAAGATGCATAGACATCACATTCACACATTCAAAGATGTATAGACATCGCATTCACGCATTCAAAGATGTATGATCCAAAAAAGACATTCCAAACATTTAATAGAAGTAGAATTGTTCACGAATATACATTACATTTTTGCGTCATAATAAAAATTACAATGATTACAAGCGCTTTCTCCTCCGCTGGTATGTAATCGTAGAATCCGGAGGATGGAACGGTAATAGACGGTTCGCTTCGTCTATCATATGGATTTGAGAGGGCCCTGGGACATCTTCCTCGAAGGTTGGCATCGACGGCGTTAGTGTGCAGTAAGTTGGTCATGTCTGGCTGGCGTCCAATCCATGCCTCAACGGTGCCTGAGGCGTTGGCAAGTCCTCCCGTGGTCGCTCGGTGGCAGGTGTGAAGAAATCTCCTTGCGCAATGTTATCATCTTCCGCAGCGGCTTCTTCGTAGTCCATGGGTTCCGCCACTTGTTCACGCCCCCTACCTCGACCTCTTCCTCTTCCCCGTCCTCTTGCCCTTCCTCGCCTTGCCTCCTCCCTAGCCACATCAGCACGCTCGTCATGTAACGTGACCGCATCTGCAAATTGTAATGACAGCCACTCCGTCATTTCCGCCTTCGCTTGTGCCGCAATCTCGCGGCATTCCTCGTGTCCAATGTCGTAGACACGGCTCCACAAAGCGAGCTGCATCCAAGGAAAAAACGTAGATGTAAATTTGAAGCAGTTTTCTTAATTAATTTACCACAAACTTCTAGTTCGAGTACTTACGTTGCTTGCCAGAATTGCACCTAAACGTCCTACAAATCTTCGAGTTATGGTCTGATACCATTGCTCGTATGCGGGCGTCGCGAATATCCCTCTGGACCGATCGATGCGAACAATTCTAACTTCCCGCTCATCCCAACGGGCAATATGCAAGCTGTGCTTTGCCCTCCAATCTACATGCACTTTCCCCCTCAAATCGATTGCATGGAGTTCTTGAAAGGTGGAGCAACGCCTTGGAATATCTTGAAGTCCCCCAAATTGTCTCATGAAACGATTTGGGTAGTAATACTCCACAATGTGGAAGTATATCAACGGCACTTCCGCTATCCAAATGCGTTCGCCCTCCAGAGAGTTGGCTGGGAGATGGGCGCGGATCTCATCGGTATAGGGAGTCCAAAATACCTGAATGCGAAAATTGTATTACGATTAGTATTTCTTTTGTTGATATAGGAAAAATTTGTGAATGTAAAATTACCTGGTCGGGTGATTGCATGTCAAAAGCATCCCTGTAAGGTCTTACCACGTGTGTGGGCTGTCTACGATGGGCAAACGCCGTTGCCCATCGGACTCCTAACGGGCGCCCGTACCATTCTCTATCGTCCCTCACAACTGGAGCAATGTGGGGGAAATGCTCCCATGCCCATAGCTGAAGGAGTATGACCGAGCCTCCAATCTCCTCGGTCGCCATGTCTGCTGCTAAACATAGGTGCCTGTAAAGATATGCAAGTACTGCTGATCCCCAGCTCAGTGTCCCAGAGGACTCGAAATCATGTAGATGTGGTAGAGCGATAAGTGAAACCAAGGACCCTGACTTGTCCGTGAATAGGACTCCACCAAGCAACTGCAAAATGTAAGCTCGAGCGTGTCTCTGTACTACCAGCTCGTCTGCATCTTCTGGCAACTCTGAAAAATTGGTGGACAGCCAGCTTGCTGACACCCTGCTGCCAACTATGTCTGCGGGCAGTGGCCTAACGCCCAACAATTCCTCGCATGTATCTGCCCATGTCGCTCCAGGTGTTGTCTCCCCAGTAACCGCAGGCCCATCAATTCGCAGCCCCATGATGAAGGCAACATCCTGCAAGGTGATAGTAATCTCCCCACTAGGCATGTGGAAGGTGTGTGTCTCGGGTCTCCACCGTTCAACTAACGCTGTCACCAGATGCCAATCCAGGGTAATGAACTCGAGCTCTGAAATGCATCCAAATCCTGCTTCGACTACGTAAGGCAGTAACTGGTCATCCAAACGGATCCGACGTACATGGGTCTCTCGTCGTCGGCAACGCAACCACAAAGATTCCTACAAGAAAATTGTTAGGAGAAAAGGTCTGTTGAATGCGCTTGCTTCTTCAGCATGTTGAATGAAGTATGACACACAATTATAAAAGGTCTTCTCAATTAACGCAGAGATTGGCAAGTAACGGGCATTTTTAAGAACTGCATTGTAGCTTTCGCTCAGATTTGTAGTCATCTGACCAAACCTATACCCACCGTCATAGGCCAAGGTCCATTGCTCACGACGACAATCATGAGTCGAAAACCATCTACCTGCTCCATTATTCCACTCTTGCAATTTCCTCATGAAGTACGCGAACTTCCTAGGTGTCGTCTGTAATGTTGCGGCTTGCACCAGAGCTTTCATGGAGCCATTTTTAAAGACGCTATTGAAGTTGCTCGCGACGTGCCTCGTACAAAACCGCCAATATGCAAAGGGTTCTAATAAATCCACGTCAGCATCTTTCATAGCGGCTTTTATACCAGAATGCCTGTCAGAAATGATACATATTGGTCCAGCTCGCATGCCGATTACCTTTACACGTACCAACGAAAGAAACCACTTCCATGACGGAGCGGATTCCTCGTCGGCGATCCCGAATGCAAGGGGAACAATATGTTTATCCCCGTCAACACCGCAAGCAATGAGCAGTTTTTGTTTGTACTTCCCGTACAAATGTGTCCCGTCAACACTAATCAGAGGCCGGCAATATTTGAATGCTTCAATCGAAGGACCAAATGCCCAAAAGCATCGTTCAAATCTGCGGCAGAGAGGTTTTCGAGGATCAGTGTAGAGATAGTTTCTATTATTATTATATGTTTATGTACCGTGTTTTTATTTCTTTCTTCTATTTAGACATCCATGTAATTTACCCTTAAGGCTTCTCCCTATATAAGAGAGCCTAGGGTTTTCTTTCTGAACATAACGAAGACTCTTTTCTTCTAACATGGTATCAGAGCCAACCTAGGGCTCGCTACCGCCGCCCCTCCCTTTCCCCACCCGCCGCCCCTCTCTCTCTCTTTCTCTCGTCGAGCCCACGTAGGGCTCCCAATCTCCAAGCGGCCTCCTGCCGCAGCCAGCGGCCCCAGCCGCCGCTAGCGGCCCCTGCCGCCTCTTAGCGGCACCCAGCCGCAACTTCCGAGCGGCGCCCAGCCGCAGCCAGCGGCCCCAGCCCTGCCGCCAGCGACCCTGACGTGATCCCGCCGCCTCCCCAGCAGACTTCTGTCACTGCTGATTCATTCCAGCCGCTGTCCAGTGGCTTGAAGACGCCCATACGCGTTCCCTGCTGCACCATCGACATCAAGACTGCAGTTCTAGACCCTCATCGGGTCTCCAACAGTTCATAGCCGGCCTTGTAAGGCGATTCAATGGCTGTTAGCCGGATTAGAGGCGTGCCCTAGACTCTTCTCTATCTGATTTATGGATTTGAGTACGTAGAAGTCTACACACGTACTCAAATCCAATGCAGTTGGTGTAGACATCCATCAACGTATCTGGTTTCCCTTGTCTTCTTCGAACGGCACTATGTCAGAATCGAAAGTCGATTCTCCCTCCATCGGCGCATTCAAAGGTCCTGCGCCAATAGTAAAGATGGACGGGTCTAACTATGAGTTATGGGCCATGCAGTTCATGAGCCTCATGAAATCAAATGGTAAGAAACATATTCTTACCGAGGATGAGCCTGCGGAGAAGACAGGGATCTATGCCTCATGGGAGGCCGATGATGCTTACGCAAAAGTATGGTTGTCCGGCACGTTGACCATGGAGATAGCGAACGATGTCCTCCATCAGCCTACTGCTAAGGCGATGTGGGACATTCTTGCTGCTACATATTCGCAGGTGCGAAATGAGACAAAGATGTTGCAGCTTCAGCATGACATCTTTACTATGAAGCAGGCCGGCAGACCTCTCCACTCTCTATACACATCCCTAAGAGGGATGTTCGAGAAGCTCTACAGTACCATTCCTCTGACTGCTACTCCAGAGCAGCAGAAGACGTTCCGGAACGCCACAATGGTGGGTGTTCTACTTGCTGCCCTCGACCCTGAGTATGATGCTGCACGGTCACAGATCTTAGCAGATGCAGTCATTCCTCCATTGGAGGATGTATACAGGAGGCTCAGTCGTATCCCTGTTTCTTCCAGCTCTTCTACTCCACCTCCATCTGCGATGGCAGCTTCACGTGGGCGAGGTGGACCACCTTCTTGGCGTGGTCGTGGACGTGGCCGTGGCTCTCAGGGAAGAGGCGGTCGACCTAGTCAGACGTGCTCATATTGTCACAGAACTGGGCACTCAGAGGAGACATGCTACTCAAAGCATGGATTCCCAGCTTCTGCACGGGTTGCAGAGCATTCACAGTCTCCTTTACCGTCTGCTGCAGATCATAGATTTGACGAACTCGTGGCCCGTCTCCGTGATATTATGCCACAATCTTCTGGTGACTCATCTGGTGGCTCTTCCGATATTGCTGCCACAGCCTCAGCCAGTTCTTCCGCCGCTGCCAGTTCCTCAGGTAGATCATCAGCTGTCATACCTTCACATGATATATCTGACTGGGTTATAGATTCAGGAGCTACACATCATCTGTGTCGAGATAGAGGTAGATTACAGGCCTACAAGGCTATTCCTCCAGGTCGCTCAGTGCAGATAGCAGATGGTTCCCACTCACCTCTTGTTGGTCAGGGGGAGGTTTTCTTAACCTCCACTATGCAGCTCCAGAATGTTTTACATGCTCCTGAATTCTCACTAAATTTGCTGTCTATTAGTCAAATTACAAAGGATTTGAACTGCCGAGCTATATTTGACCCGTCTTCTCTCATTTTTCAGGACATACTCACGGGCAAGGCGATTGGTTGTGGCTCTGAGCAGAACGGTCTATATCGGCTGGTCCGGGAATCCTATGCTGGCATCTCCGCTCACTCTGCTGGTCCAGTCTCACCTTATATTTGGCATCTTCGGTTTGGTCACCTTCCGCTCCAGAAGATGCGCCATCTTCTGCCCCAGATCTCTCCAAGTTCGTCGTTTCGTTGTGAAACTTGTCAGTTGGGAAAGCATCACAGGTCGAGCTTTCCAAGTCGTCAGAGTCGGAGCAGTAGCTCCCCTTTCGAGTTGTTACATATAGATATATGGGGTCCGAGTCGTGTTCCCGATCACCAGGGACACAGGTTCTATCTTGTGGTCGTAGATGATTTTTCTCGTGTCTCTTGGGTTTTTCTACTGAAGAATAAGTCTGAAGCAGGAGATGTTATTAAAAATTTGATTAATGAATTGCAGAATGTTTTTTCTTCTTCAGTCAAATATGTTCGGACGGATAATGCCCTGGAATTCTGTACACGTTCTCTTTCTCAATTTCTGTCATTAAAGGGAATTATTCATCAAACCACCTGTGCATACACATCCCAACAAAATGGTGTGGCGGAAAGAAAGCATCGCCATCTCTTGGATATTACTCGTACCTTATTGATTCAAAGTTGTGCTCCTATTTCCTTCTGGGGGGATGCTGTTCTTACTGCATGCTATCTGGTCAATAGAATGCCCTCCTCTGTCCTTGGAGAGAAGATACCCATCTCTCTTATCTTTCCTGATAAAGAGCTCTTCTCACTGCCACCTCGTGTCTTTGGTGATGTGGCGTTTGTTCATCGTCTGTCTCCTGGACTTGACAAGCTCTCTCCAAGAGCAGTCAAGTGCGTCTTCGTTGGGTATTCAAGGACCCAGAAGGGATACCGGTGTTATGATCCTACTACCAACAGGTACTTCGTTAGTGCGGATGTTACCTTCTTTGAGTCGGTCATGTTCTTCTCGCCAGCCGGGGACAGAATGGTACCATCCACCACCGCTGGTGATATTTTGGTTCCACCACCACCTACCTGTCTTACTCCAGACTCGTCTCCTGTGTCAGTTCCTTTGCCAGCACCGCCATCACCACCTCCACCTTCACCACCACCCATTCCTCGGAGAACCATATCACCATTTCCTAACCACTATACGCGTCGGCCAGGTCCCGCTCAGACAGCAGATCAGCCAATCACTGAGCCTCAGGTATGTTCAGATGATGTTTCTACTGACGGGTCAGGTTCAGAACATATGCAGGATGACTCCTTACAGGTGGGCCCCGATGATGATCTGGATGTTCCGATTGCTTTTCGGAAACAGAGACGGCAGTGTGCATCCTATCCCTTTGCTTCACAGGTCTCCTTCCACCGACTCACAGGTGATTTCCAGAAGTTTGCTACTGCTTTATCTTCCGTGGACATACCACGGACATACCAGGAAGCCTTAAAGAGTGAATGCTGGAGACTGGCTATGGAAGAAGAAATGGGGGCCTTGCAGTCCCGTGGCACATGGTCTTTGGTCCCTGCACCTCCTGATGCATCAGTTGTAAGTTGCAAATGGATCTTCACAGTCAAATACCATGCAGATGGCACATTGGATAGATACAAAGCACGTTTAGTCGCCCGGGGATTTACACAGACATATGGCGTTGATTACATGGATACTTTCTCTCCAGTGGCAAGACACTCGACTCTGCGTATCCTCCTATCTGTTGCAGTAGTCCGTGACTGGAGCATTTATCAGCTGGATGTCAAGAATGCATTTTTGTACGGGGACTTACAGGAGGAAGTCTACATGCAGCAGCCACCCGGGTTTACTGCTGAGGGGAGACGCATATGGTATGTAGACTTCACAAGGCTATATATGGACTTAAACAGAGTCCACGAGCATGGTTCCAGAAACTGTCCAACCTATTTGAGCACCAGGGATTCAAGAGGTCCAATGCTGACCATTCGTTGTTTGTCCAGAAGTCCTCGGCAGGTACGGTTGTCATAATGGTATATGTGGATGATATTCTTGTTACAGGAGATGATGTTCAGGGCATAGCAAGGGCGAAGGCATTCCTAGGTCGTCAGTTTGTTACAAAGGATCTTGGAACCCTAAGATATTTTCTAGGGTTGGAATTTGCTAGGAATGCACATGGTTTGTTGATGACACAACGGAAGTACATTACTGACTTCCTGGTTGAGACTGGTATGGATGGTTGCAAACCATCAAGCATCCCCATGGACCCCAGCATGAAGTTATATGATGGTGATACTGATGAAGTAGATAAGAGGAGATATAGAGAGATGGTGGGCAAACTCCTCTACATCACCATAACTCGCCCAGACATTCAATTTGCAGTTAGCAGGGTGAGTCAATTTATGGAGCAGCCGAGGCAAGTTCACATGGATGCTATACACATGATACTGAGGTATCTGAAGTCTACTCCTGGATTAGGGCTACTATTCAGAAAGGGTGCAGACTTATCCATCTCAGCGTGTGCAGACGCAGATTACGCAGGATGCCCTAAGGATAGAAAATCAACCTCAGGGTTTGCAGTCTTTGTTGGAGGCTCTCTGGTTTCTTGGAAAAGCAAGAAACAAATGGTGGTGGCAAGATCCAGTGCGGAATCCGAATACAGGGCAATGGCCCAAGCCAGCACGGAAATGATGTGGGTTCGCTCTGTATTAGAAGATCTACATGTAGCAGTACCTCTACCTATGACGCTTCAGTGTGACAATCAGGCAGCATTGTTCATTGCCAACAATCCAGCTTTTCATGAGAGGACCAAGCACATTGAAGTTGACTGTCATTACACTAGGGACCTGATCCAGAGAGGATTGATATCCACGGCCCATGTTAGCTCAGGAGATCAGACTGCCGATGTATTCACCAAGCCATTGCTCAGAGGACCTTTCCAGAGATGTTCATCCAAGCTGAGCATGATCGACATCTATGCTCCACCTTGAGGGGGAGTGTAGAGATAGTTTCTATTATTATTATATGTTTATGTACCGTGTTTTTATTTCTTTCTTCTATTTAGACATCCATGTAATTTACCCTTAAGGCTTCTCCCTATATAAGAGAGCCTAGGGTTTTCTTTCTGAACATAACGAAGACTCTTTTCTTCTAACAATCAGGATGGTCGCTGTATTCAATATCAATTTCAGTCCCTGGAATAGCAACCTTCATTGCATGCAAAAAAAAGGCATTTCAGCGTATGACTTCTTCCAGTCACCAAATACGATTCCGATGGCCTTCCTTCGAGCATCCCAAGCCCTTTTCTTTGTAACCCAGTAGTTGTACATCTCGTGGATGTGAGCTCTACAACTTGATACACGAACATTAGGGTCATCACTAACAAGAGTTAGCAATGATCTGGACATGAATTTGTAGTCCAACTGAGGGTGATCCTGATTAACTGTTGGGGTTATACAAGTGTGTGCCCCAACAACCTTGGAGATCACCCACAATCCATCAAATTTTCTGAAATGTCCTCGTAAATACCAAACACAACCATTCGATCTCTGCGTACAAAAAACCGACCATATCAAGCTGGTGGATTCCTTGACAATGAAATCATAATGTGATAGAATGTGGAACTTCTTCACAGCGTAAACCAAATCCTCCCTACATTTGAACGTTCTACCCTTGCGGATTTCGTCAGCAACACCATCAAGTCTAGACTTGCTTCGAATGTCGTCTTCATATGTTGAACGAGTATTTGACCCTCTAACCCCAAAAAAGGGTATACGAGGTGTAATAGTATGCGTGGTTTGTTCATCAGTTGGGATCTCCTCGTCCATCAGATCATCTTCGACATCTTCGCTACCTTCTTCCAGGTCATCATCGGTCCCCAAGGGATGAAATCCTGATCCATCCGGTTAACCTCTCGCAGCAACGGCTCACTCAAGCCCAAATCCTGAACCGTGCTTGGCTGCGTTACAGGCGCATCCGTATCAAAGTAGGGTCCCATGGTTGGGACATTTCTTGGTGGCGTGTTGCGGACAACTGCTGCTTGTGTGCTCGGGACTCCAGACGGTCCTTTGTTAGTCATAACAGTGGGGACTTCGCTCACAGATACATCTTCAACATAAATATCGGTAGGCATTGATTTCCCAATGGTCCGAGCGTACACAAGAACTGCCTGCACATCATCATCATCGATAATAGATGAAAATGACGTTTCCTCCCCTGGGCCTCGAGGGATGCGATGTAATAATCGGATTTTTGACTGTCAACATCCAAGTTGAACTTACGGTAAACCAAGTTCAACATCTCATCGAACGTCATATTAGCAGTCAACACAAACCCCTTTACGTTGGTTGACGATCCGCACATGAGTGTACTACCCAAATGACACATACAATACAACTGCTCCATTCTAACCTAATACGTGACACAACGTACAAGCAAACGTCATACATTCGAGAAATGAAAATAATATGCTATGATACAAACAATAACTAAAGAAAACGTTTTACCAAGTCCAATTGTTCGCAACAAGGGATTAGCCCTAATGAGACGCGGGGACGGTTAGGACGGTGCCAATCAGTGAAACCACGGAAAAGGAGTGTTCCGTGGGGCTAGGAGTGACCAAAACGGGCGTTTCTGAGAGAGGAGGAGAGCACAACACACGGGTGGCGAAGTGGGCGTCGGGGGCGGCACGGGTGCAGGAGGAGAACGAAGGGGCTGGGAAATGGCAAGGCCGCTGGGCGCGGGCCTTATTTAGGCTCAATATCGCATATTGAATATGCGTTATCTACAGCGCATATCCAAAATACGACACATATGTATTTCCTGGGTAAAAAAAAACTTAAGGGGTGTCGCATGTTGAACATGCGACACCGCTGTAGTTTTTGAATAAAAAAAACAATTCGTTGAACCTGAGTATTTAAGTAATACCCATGTACTACTTAGGAATTTGACTCCTACACTTTGATATCACTTCTGTTACATGATGTAAACACATGATAATAATTAGTAAAAATCACCAAATAAATATAAAATCTATACCATGAAACAAAATCACTAATGTCAGAGCACTGCCATTTTAGAATGAATGAGATCCTACTAAAGCATCCGTTGGAAATAAAATCCTGGTCTAGCATTCATAATTAATGAGATCGCAAAAGTATAAGGTTAACTACAAAGTAAGCTGGAATTTTTGACTAAATAAATGCTCCAAATAATAACAGTTACACAAAAGAGATATCTGAGTTATACATTCCATCCAATGCGGTAACATTGGATGCATATTCAGCAAACTTCTTTCAGTTTCCACTAAATAAATTATGGTATAGTGAATCTTGTTGGTTAGGGATTTTCTTACATGTTTGAATTATGGTATAATGAATCTTGTCAGTTTGGGATTTTCTTAGATGTTTGAATGATGACAGGATAAAATTATAGGGATGCCTTTTTTCAGAAAAACAGCTTCTTTACTGTGATTTATTATATTGAACTCATATCATCTTATTAAAACAGCTTCTTTGGGTCAATCTCATCATGGATACTCTTGGAGCGCTTGCTTTAGCTACAGAACCACCAACCGATCACCTAATGCATAGATCTCCTGTTGGCAGAAGGTTCATAATTTTGATTTTTTAAACTTTTGCATATGTAGTCAGGAATGCATTACATTGAAACTATTTATATTCTACTTCAGGCATCTCCTATCATATGTTCATGTGGCCATTTTTTATATTGTTGGATTATGTGCATGTGATCTTGTCTATGCAATTAATTATAATTGTTCAAAAACTTTCTTTGCGTATGGCTATTCTTATGATGGTTTGCTTTTATATTTGCTCTTACTACAGGGAATCTTTAATCACAAATATCATGTGGAGAAACTTATTTGTACAGGTGCAGTTCTGCATTTTGAATCTGTCTTGAAACTATAATGTGTTCGGGATACCAAGTATAAAAGCTTGATTAGATGCAATCTTTCAGGCACTTTACCAAATAACTGTCCTCCTGGTTCTCAACTTTGGTGGTAGAAGCATTCTCCAATTAAAGGAGGAAACACGCGAGCACGCAGATAAAGTGAAGAATACTTTTATTTTCAATTCTTTCGTACTCTGCCAAGTAAGTTATATATTCCCTAGTAAATGACCTCCTTGGTCTAATTAAGTAATGTGTTTGACAATGTACTTTTATAAATAAGGCTTAGATATTTGTTTTGAGAGATTTTGTATTCCACAGTCCACCTAGTCGGGGCTACACAAGTTTTTTCATGTATGGTGACTTTTTTGTGTAACCTTAACCTTATGACTCCTACAGAAGGAGCACTAAGGCAGTATATTCTACTAAGACAATCTCTCATATTCTTGTACTTGGTATTAGATGCCCCCGACTCTGTAAACCATCTCCACTGCCTTCTAGGCCCAACTCTGTCGCCAACATGCTTCCGAACTCACCTTCACTTCCCAGGAATTTGGTATCAAACTGATGAGTCATACTATGAAAATTTGGGAATGTGATCGAAAGAAGGTTGAGGTAATTTTTCAAACTAAAAACCAATTCGGATTCATGTCAGGCCACTCAACTATTGAAGATATCTACTTGTTGAGGAGAACAATGGAGATTTATAGAGCTAAAAAGAAGAACGTCCATATGATTTTTATTGATTTAGAGAAGGCCTATGATTCAGTCCGAGGGGAGATTTTGTGGAGAGTTTTGGAGAAGACACGGGTATACGTACTATACATCAACCTTACAATGGGTATGTATGATGAATGCTTCATCTTGTGTAAGGATCCAGTCTGGGAAGACTGATTATTTTAACACCAGCATCGGCCTGGATCAAGGTTCAGCTTTATGTCCATTCCCTTCTACTTGATTATAGACGAGTTGAGTGGTCATATTTAGGATGAGATTCCTTGGTGTGTGTTGTTAGTCGATGATATTGTGTTGATTGATGAGACAAGATATGGAGTAAATGTGAAGCTGGAGGTTTGGAGACATGCCTTAGAGAATATAGGATTTTGTATAAGTTGGGGTAAGACTAAGTATATGGAGTGCACATTTGAGGGAAACTTTGATGAAGGATTCAAAGTGAATATTGGAGATGATAACATTCAGAAGAAAGATCCTTTTAGATATTAGGAATATGTTTTGCTACATGATGGGGAAATTGATGGAGATGTTACTAATAGAATAAATACATGTTGGCTAAAGTTGGACATGAATCTTGACCGATCTTTAGGATAAGAAAATACCTTTGAAAGTCAAAGGAAAGTATTACAAAGCAGTCGTGAGACATGCTATACTCTATAGATCAGAATGTTGTCATGTGAACCATAAAAGTGTGCAGAGAATGGTAATAGAAGAAATAAAATTGTTAAGGTGGATGTGTGGTCATACACGAAAAGATGGGCTTCGGAATGATGTGATCAGGAAGAAAGTTGATGTCGCTCTGATCGGGCATAAGATGAGAGAGAACCGCTTGAGATGGTTTGGTCATTTGCAAAGGAGGTCGGTTAATACACCAATTAGAAGATGCGGGATTTGGGAAGTTGAACCGGTTAAGAGACGGCGAGGAATGCCTAAGAAGTGTTGGAATGAGACTATCCGAAAGGAACTTAGTTATTTGGATTTAAGCTTGAGAAAATGACCCAAAATAAATATGAATGGAGGCAAAAATCCATGTAGCCGACCCTACTTAATTGTGGTTTTGTTGTTGTTATAGAATTTTATTTTGTTCCCAATTTTGTAATTGGACCCTCTATATAAAGAGGGTCTTAATCTATTATAATGAGATTATGTTATGAATTGAAAATTGAATTTTGGTTTGGAGAGAGCCTTCACCATTATCCCATTTCCTCTAATTCTTAGGGGTTCTCATCTCGTTCCTCACTCAATCTCGCGAAGCGCGTCACGATCTTCATCTCTCCTCTCGATTTTCCGACAGCATTATTTCCACCACATATTATTGATGCGGTACACATTGTTGTCTTTCTAATAAGCTGATTACTCTCCTCCATTGATGAGCACATTCCCATTGGGGTCTACCATGGAAAGGGCGTGTTTCGTGATCTTAAAGTATTGGATATGTTGCCTTTGTCCACACCATTGGTCATGGTGGGGACAAATTGGCAACCCGAACAATTAAATATGTATTATAGGGTATGCTGGAAATAAGAAGGGATATTGTTGTTATGACCAACGATCTCAAAATCACTAATACATTTTTCGAATCGAATCTCATTCTTTTCTAACACATGTACTTATCTGTCTACACCTCTCTTAGAAAGTATGATTTGTATCATTGTTTTTCTGGTTATATGGTTTAGACTTCAATATCAACGGAAACACCCACTTCTGTGCTAGCACTGACCCCCCACCAAAGTAAGTCTTATGAGTAAAGTTTAGCAAACTTGCAACAATTCCTCTTTTATAGGCACCCTTAAAGAGAATGAATCAGGAGACAATCATACAACCGATATTGCATAAATCCCTATATCCCTCAAGAAAGGAAGGAGACAAGACACCATATATTCTATCTTTGCAATAGTTTTCTTCTCAGGCCTTGGAACGTCTTTAAGACTCAAAGGGAGCGTCCAAAATGTACGCTGTACAAAAAAACCATCTATGTGCTTAAATAGAGCCCTCGATCCTGGTTCCAAGATCTGTCAGAGGTCTAAGGAAGTCTGACTCTGTAGATCATCATTTAGAGAGTTGCCTGGATGTTGTGGCTGAATATTATTTGACAAAACCGCATTAGTTTTTTCTACCGAACATATTGTGATCGATTGTTATTTTATAAGAGAAATGATTGATTCAAGGAGCATTTTCTACCTTATACTATAACTAAAGAACAAGTTGTTAATGTCTTCATTAAGGTTTTAATGCTCCTAGCGACCAATATTGAGAAGAATGTGGCAAACCTGGGAATGTACAATCTCTGCACCCAACTTGGGCGATATTGTTGACTTGTTTTGTTAAATGGGTTGTGGAACTATATATGCAACTCATCTCCCTTTTTCACAAATCTGTGAACGCCAAGATCTCCATTTCCGTGGTCTTCCCTGCTACCTTGTTGTCTATTGAGAAGGGTTTTAAGTGTAATTCCTTTCATTTTGTGGTTTCCTTGATTGTCTGTTTGATTTCCATAGAAAGAAATATATATTTATAATTCAAGGGAAACATAGATCGTGATATTCTAGGGAGCTCGTTACACTGCATTTGTTTTTCTTAACTTCATACTAATAATTTGTGGATGCAATTTAGTGGTTCTCCTGGGCAATGCAGACTGTTATCTTTTTTAACTCGATTTGAGCAGCTATATTCGATTTTAAGTGTATCCCGTAACGCGGCTAACGTCATTCTCTTGATATTAAAGTACATACACTTGTGTAGAGCGCATATAAAACATATCATAATGTTGTCCAATCTGTCTGAATATTTCATCTATTTACTCGCTCTGACGATTCCGATAAGGCTAGACTATCTCCGTATTTCTCCTTTTCTGGTCTCACTAATTAACAATGTACACATCAAAGATGAATAGGACCACCATTCGTGAGTCTCTCTAAGATTATTAAGGATGCAATCACTGGTGCTTTCTTTTTGGGTGGGCAGATATTCAACGAGTTCAATGCTCGCAAACCCGACGAGCTGAATGTCTTCCGTGGAGTTTTGAAGAACCACCTTTTTGTAGCCATCATCGGAATAACCTTCATACTTCAGGTTTTAGGCCCTGTCCTTTCCTTTTTAATTCAGCTTGCATTCACTGCAGAAAGTTACTTAATTCTGGATAAAATCTTGGTGCAGATTCTAATAATCGAGTTCCTTGGAAAATTTGCTAAAACTGTTCGTCTCAATTGGAGACTCTGGATGGCTTCACTTGCCATTGCCCTTATCAGGTCAGATGAACTAATCACCATTCTTTCATGGTCTGGTAGACTTCAAAACATCTCTTACTGAATCGTCCACTTCTCAGCTGGCCGCTAGCTATCGTTGGGAAGCTTATCCCTGTACCGGAGAAGCCGTTTGTGGAATATTTCCGAAGACGGCCTCGTCATAGAGATTCCCCGCAAGGTGATGATTTTCTGTCCTTGTAAACGGCTAGATGCGCGATCTCTTGAAATTGAATATCGAAAAATTTTGCAGGAGATGCTGCCTGTGGTTCGTCTGCCACTGATTGAAGCCCGCATCTGGCGAATACTGGTCTGAAAAGAAGTATAGGAACATGACATGTATATTTGCTTTCTGCACTTCGACATTATCGTGGAAGTTGTACATAGATCTTCCTATACGTATTTTGAATCCCCTCCTTTCTTGATGGCGATGCGCGAATAGATTCTGCAGTGTGATACACAGGTTGTGAAGAAGATCATCTATCTTGATTTCTACATATTGAGAATATATACTATATCAAAGTTCGTGCTCGACTAAAATATTATACCTTGCATGTGATACGTTCCAATCGTTATCAACTTTCTTGGCAGTTGTGTTTTGCAAGTACTAAGACCATACTTTATAGAGAAACGACTATAAATATGAAGTAAAGCAGCAGGTGTTAGTCTTTATAAATCATCAACGACTAAAAATGGAAGAGTACATGGAAATTGTTTTTGAAAAATAGTTGTGAAATACATATATTTGTTTCGGTGCGAGGAAGTTTCATAAATAAACCCGTCGGTCCATTTACTGTTCGTTTAACTACTAATATAAAAAATAGCAGCATCTGACATTTGTAGCAAAAAAAAATGGGATTTTATCACTTGTGCCCCTCCGAGATCTCGCAATTTCAGTTATACCCCTATCTTTTTGGTAATATCAGTTGTGTCCCTCAAAAGTTTCTCCGTCATCAGTTGTGCCCTTCCGTCAGGTTGACCGTCAATGAATTGACTTAACCATGGTTTTTTCAAACCTTGGTGCATTTAAGAGGGGTATTATTGTCCAGAGGCCTCTTCTTCCTCCTCCAACCTCCTCCTCCTCCCTCTCCGACCCGAGCTCTGCCCCGAGCTCCCCTCCCCTCCCCGACGCCGCCTCAAGCTCTCCTCCCCTCCCCGGCGCCGCCCCGAGCTCCCCTCCCCAACCAAGGAATTTGTGTTCAGTGAGTTGAGAAAACATGGCACATCCTTCCAACCAAGGAATCACGGGAAAGACACTCATCCTGAGCTTCCTGATCTTCCTAGACACCGCCGCAACTGCGAGCGCCAAGTTGGTATTCGCCCATGTCGTAGTCGGCATCATGGCCAGCTACGACCAAGCCAGATGGGCACAGGAGATCACCGACGCGAAGGCCTCCGGCATCGATGCCTTCGCGCTCAACATCGGCAAGGACAGCTACACCGACACCCAGCTGGGATACGCCTACGCTGCCGCGCAGGAAAACGGGAATTTCCAAATGTTCATCTCATTCGACTTCGCGTACTACTCCCTCCTGGCAGACACGAACCTCATCGTCACGACAATAAACAAGTACGCCTCTTCTCCCGCCCAATTCAAGATCAACGACAAGGCCCTCGTCACGACGTTCATCGGCGACAGCCAAGACTGGTCCGGCGTGAAGTCGCAGACGAGCATCTTCCTGGCGCCGAATTGGGCAGACCCCAATAACATTGCAGGCAACTCCCTGGTAGAAGGAGGGTACCCCTGGAACGCCTGGGGGGCGGTGGACAGCAGCCCAGGGGGAGGGGGCACAGGGGGCGGTGTCGGGGAGGGGAGGGGGCGGCGCCGGGGAGGGGAGGGGGTACAGGGGGCGGTGTCGGGGAGGGGAGGGGGCGGCGCCGGGGAGTGGAGGGGGCGGCGGGCTGGAAGGAGGTGCGGGGGGGAGGAGGTGCGGCGCCGGGGAGTGGAGGGGGCGGCGGGCTAGAAGGAGGTGCGGGGGGAGGAGGTGCGGCGCCGGGGAGGGGAGGGGCTGCGGGGAGCTCGGGGCGGAGAGGGAGGAGGAGGAGGTCGGAGGAGGAGGAAGAAGATGGGAAGAGGAGGAAGAAGAAGAGGTTGGGGAAGAGGAGGAAGAAATGACCATATAACCTTTTAAAAAAAATAATTCCGCTTATGTCCTCAAAGTTAACGTCCGTTTGCACTGTAGATGGACGGTCACTAACCCGAGGGGCACAAGTGATAAAATAACAAGTTTTGAGGGGCACAACTGATATTACCAAAAAGATAGGGGCATAACTGATATTGCAACATCTCGGAGGGGCACAAGTGATAAAATCCCAAAAAAAATTGGTTGAGGAAACTATTTCGACCTCTAGTGGTTATAATCACCGCCTAGTTAAATCAATGCCAAATCATTGCTATTTCGTGGGTCTATTATTTATCGTAGTAATAATTGTTTGAATGTTGCTAATCTTGAGCTGTTTTCTCATTGGTTGACTGTAGAATTGTGTTATCTCTATGTCGGTTTGTATCTATATCTTTGGGCTGTTTATTGAGTCACGGCTCGATGAGTCAGGTTCGGGCTTC